>CM062812.1:842431539-842971539 GCA_031772625.1 Pinus tabuliformis
CCCCAATCACATATGTCCATAAACCAAGGGCTCCTAAAACCATAAAAATTGTTGTTTCATACCCTAAAGGAACAAGGTCAGCTGATTACATCATCTCCCAGAAGTTCTCCATGAAAAAATACTCAAAACTGGTCAAAACAGGACCATACAGACTGCTCTATGCATAGGGGACGATGCATCTCACCTATTACACACGGGGGGTGCGATGCATACTAGAAAGCCCTTCTGTAGGGTGCAATGAGCGAGAGAAGACAAATGGTAGAAGCAGTTTGCTAGGTGGAAACCCATAGAATCTTCTAGAAACTGCTCATATGACAATTGCCTCTTTGAATTCGCCCAGGGATGAGTAAGAGATCTGAAATCTCCAGGTGGAACCAACAACTATTAGTGAAATGAAACTAATCAAAATCCCAGAAGCTGACTCACTCTCCTGTAAACATCTATATATGGATCCCTCATCCAAGAGATCCAAAGGCTGGAATTTTGTAATTTGCAAGGAAGTGTTGTTGGTTTCTCTTTGAAGACATTGTTGGGTGATCTTTCTTTGTATGAGGTGAAGAGGGCTTTCATGCTGGGAGGATGATGTTGGATCAGACAGCCTGGTTGTAATCCTCTCTTCTATTACTTCTATCAATAAATCTATTTGAGTTTTCCTCCATATGCTTGTATATCTCTGAAGCTTGTTTATGTATGCATTTATATGGTTAATGTAAATCTGATCCTACATTATTTATGGTTATAGATCTCTATGTTTTGATGGTATTTTACTACCTTGACTCTACAGGTGTTCTTTGAAGCAGTACAATCAAGAAAGGAGTGGCGAAAGCTTCATCAAAGGAGAGAGGAAAAAAGCAAGGAGACTAGCGAAAGACTGAGGTTGGTGCTCTCTGCTTCTCTCTCATCTATCTCTCATAAAGGAAAACACAAGTAACTTTAATATATTTGTTTCTAAGATAGCTACCCGTCTTAGTGGGACTAGCAGCTCCGAATGGACACTAGTTTTCCCGATAACAGCGTAGATAATAGATTATGTGCTCACAGAAAGCATCATCCTCCTGAACCAGAACCATACCAATAGTTGATTCTACTGTAACGAGATATAAAAGGAAGTCTCTGCTATAATCAGGTGGACTCAACAAAGGAGTAGAGGTTAATGATTTTTTCAAAGCATCAAAGGAGCGTTGCGCAAAATCATCCCATAGAAATGGGACCCCTTTCTTAAGCAATCTCATAAATCCTTTAGTAATCTTGGCATAATTAGCTATAAATCTCCTTAAGAAATTGGCTTTTCCTTGAAGACTCTGAAGTTGACGTATAGAGGACAGGGGAGGAAACTGAAGTATTTCCTCAACCTTGAAAGGATCTACATGAATCCCTTCAGTCGATACAATGAATCCCAACAATCGAACGGATGTGATGGCGAAAACACACTTATTCAGATTCAACCAGATTTTATAAAAACAACATTGTTCAAAAATCAATTGAAGATGTTTAGGATGATCTATTCTCTTTTGAGAACGAGCAGCTAAATCGTCCAAATAAGCTTCAATAACATGCTTGATATCGTGAAAATCATACGACATGGCCCGCTGAAAGGTAGCTCTAGCATTTTTAAGGCCAAAAGGCATATTTTTATATGCAAATGTACCCTAGGGGAAAATAAAAGTTTTCTTATGTTGATCTTTTGGATGAATAGTAAATTGATTATAACCGAAAAATCCATCCATAATGAGAAAATTTCATTACCCGCACATTCATTGATAATCTTATCAATAAAGGGTGTTGGGTAATTATCCTTAGGACAAGCCTTATTTAGGTCCCTAAATTCAATGCATACATGGATTGTTCCTTGCTTCTTGTCTATGGGGACTAGATTCGAGACCCACTCATTTAAAGGAATGGGGGTAGATGAAACTCGCCTTGAGAAACTTTTCAACCTCAACTTTTTTAGCTGCTGCTTTTCTAGGGTTTACCAATCGAATTTTCTAATGAATAGGTTTTTCATTTTCATAGGTCTTGATCTCATGCTGGACTGTAGATGGATCTATCCCAGGCATTTCCTCATAATACCAAGTGAACACATCTCAAAACTATTTACAGAGATCGATATAAGTTTGAATTTATTCAAGAGAACAGTTAGCTCCAATGAATACATTTTCAATAACGTTGTGATTCCTAGAGATGTTCACTGGAACAATTTTCCAAATGACAGACATGTTACCTTCGGCTGAAAACTGTGCTGGAGCCAAGGGATTTAAAACTATGTGAACATCACTAACAGATGAAGAACTGGACAAACTTGATTCTACTTCTCGTAAATGAGGGAGGAAATATGATTGATGATGCAAATCATTCCACAGTCTTTTAACATCCGTCACTACTTCTAGAATTTCTTCTTTAGATGGCAAGATGGTATCTAAGCAATCCAGAGTAGAAGTTGAATCTAGAGTCCAGGCCAGAGCCACATCCCCATCCAGCTCCTCTGGTGAAAAAGGAGTAGGATTGGAGTCTGCAGTGTTAACAATAGACTGATAAGCAATTTCAGCTGCAGACATAGGAAATGCCATTCCACCTACCTACCCCTCATCTAATGTGGTGGTAGAAGAGGGTAAGGGCCAAGGATCCAAAAAATAATGAGTTCTAAAGAACTCTCTTCGAGAAGGTGCCTTGGAGGATGAAATAGCATTAATTCTAGCAATAGGAGCAGGAAAATCAAAGGTACCCATTAAGGAAGAGTACATTCCAACTCCTAGATTCTCTATAGGCTGCTTGGGATTGTTCACTAATGGAACAATAGATTCAGAAGATGCATGGGACTCACCCGAAGAATAATCCAACTGATCAACCTTTACTATTCTCCCTTCATGAGGAAAACAAAGGATGCAGAATAACGATGATACAATGACATCCATCTCATAAATCCAATTTCTACTTAAAAGGAGATTGTAATCGATATTTGCATCAACTATTTCTACTTAAATATTTACAACCTTACCCCCAATGCAGACAGGAAAGGTTGGAATAATCCCATGCAGTCTATGAGAATGACCATCAAATGTTGTTAATAGAGTAGGTGAAGGAACAACCTGAGGTGATTCAATAGCCTTCCAACATGATATAGACATTACACATGTGGAATCTCCCTCATCAAATACATTTCGAAAGATATTGGTCTTTCGATATTTAGACTTGATTTGAAAATCCATATGACGTGGGAGTCTCTTCTTGATGTTTGACATATCAAATGTAAGAACAAGAGAGTTTTTTGGATCAACTGCTTCGATCGCAGTGAGAAATGCACTCCTTTATGTTGGGCACGACTGGAGTACCTCTAACGCTGACATAGCACAAGGATTCTGAGCCAGATATTTTACAATAGAGTTGTTCTAGGATGCCTTAGCATTGGGGTTAATGGTCGAGTGTTTTGCATAGACTTTTGGCATCCGAGGTATAGAATCAACTACGGACCTCTCGATATGGAGTGGATCTGAAACATCATGAGTAGACTTAGCCTTAGACGATTCTGATTCACCATAATCATGTGACCGTGTAGCAATGTCAATATGTGAACTCATCATATAAACATTTGATGTATTTTCCCCTTCCTGGTTGCCCCCAGCGGGGGTACTAGTACTAGAATTCACGCCAACAAGCAATTGCTGCCCTTGGGGAAAAGGGTTAGTTAGCACAGCCTGGGAGCTAGAAGACCCTTGCTAAACCAACAAGCACTGAGCATCTTGAATCTTAGGGAAAAGATGAGTCAAATGGTCACCATTGCATAACTTGCATGGAAACTTTACTTTCTTCTTAGACTCTTTTTTACCCCCTCCAACATCATTGTCGGGTTTGTTTGCATTACCCTTCCCATCCTGATTCTTTTTCCTACCCCATCCTTTCTTCTTCCCATTGGATTGTTGGTTTCCTTTGGGGTTAGAAGTTTGAACGACATTTATAGATGAAGGTTGAGAAGGCATAGGCACAGATGGCGATGCTTGCATAGAAGAAGCAATTTGTAAAGACAACTATTGCAATTGATTTAGCAGGTTAACCGTGTTACTATCAATCGATCCAACTAGCCCGTCGGCATGGGGACATGGCTTCGGCTTGGCTAAATCAACCTTGGATCTAGGAGTATCAAGATTTTTTTTTTGAAGAACCCCAGATTGAGAATATATAAGTTCTAGCTGTTGGGCTCTAAAAATAGCCTATTCTTTGGTGAATACACCGGAGAGTGATACGTCCTTAGAAATCTCAGGTTGCAAAGATTTGAGAAACCATTCAAGAAGGAATTCTTGTGGAATATCGACTTTAATGAGCCTCTTCCTTCTCCTCCATTCCTGGATATGATCTGAAATGTGGGTTTCCTGGTCCTGGTGGAAATTAGCTAATAGCTCAGTTCCAACATCATAACGAATGAGCAATTGAAAATGGTTTAAAAATATTGTAGCCAAATCACCAAATGAAGCAAAGGTGCCCCCTGGGAGTTCAATGTACCATTTAGCCGCATTCCTAATTAGGGTGCATTGAAATAATCTCAACCTGATTGAATCATCTATTAGGGAGTTCGATGAACACCATAAGTGGAAAGTGGTTATATGGTTGCCCAAATCTTCACCAGTCTTCCCTTTGAATTTGGGTATATCCGACGAAAGTTTGGTTGGAACCAGAGGCCAGGTCGGGTTATATTGGATTGGATCATTAGTTAATTTGGATAGATCTAACAAGTTTAATGTTGCCAGGAAAGGTAAGCGCAAAGGACCCTGAGGATCCCACCCAGTCTGGGAAGAATTTCCAATGTTCTAAAAAGAATACCCTGGATTTGTGAAGGCACTAGGTTGCCTGAAGTAATTCGTAGAAAAACTTGAACCATAAGGAGAACCTTGTGGCCTAGAAAAAATCAAAGTTTGTCCAACTCCTGCCGAAAAATTTCCATATCCAGTGAAATTCCCCTCGAGAGGGTGTTGAATGGAGCAGAGAGCCCTTTTTAAGGGTTACATGCATGAGCATAGGGAGAAAAACTCTGGAATGAACTCACATAGGAATACGGTATATTCCCCTGTTGGCCAAAAGAGAATTGATTCCCAGATCCAAATCCACTAATAGCTGGGTTAGTCCATGCTTGGAAAGGATGATACCTTTGACCCATGGAGGGAAAAGGTATTGATCCTAAATTTGGGTTAGAATGTGGTATATTACCACTCCCAAAAGGGAAACCATGAAAAGAAGTTGACCCACTTGCCATGGAAGTCATAGACGTGGAGGAAACTGATGGAAAACTTAACAAAACTGAAGGAATTGCGATAGTAGGCATTCCAAAGGGAAAGGACCAGTGTCAAAGGAAAAATATTGGGTGCCCTCACTCGAAGATGGAATGAAGGTAGAGCCAAAAATTGCAGTGTTAGGAGTGATGGAAGGTATGGAAATCTTGCCTCCTCCTTGTACTAATAAAGGAGTTTGTACACTAGTAGCACTCATAGTTGAAACCATGCTCCGAATAGTGGCCATCGAAGGAAAAGATCAAAATAGACTAGGGCTCGAAGGACTGTGGGTCGGAGTCTCGACATATATTAAAATGTTAGGATGATCGGGAGGAAGAGGAGAATTATGAGTCAAAGGAGACTCAGGAAGTTCTTCAACCTCTATAATATCTTCCGATTGGAAGAGGACTCTAGAAAGGACTAGAGTGTTCCTCTCCAACTCTCTACTTATACCATGTCTATTCTGTGAATCAATAACTTCAACCAGAGGATCAATCTTCGTTTCCTCTGCTACCACTGATTGGAAATCATCGACAAAATTGCTTCTACGGCTTCTAGTAGAAGGCTCAACACTTGTGGGTGAAAGCCCACGAAGCCTCCTAGACCGATGAACTGATCGATTAACCGCTTTTAATTATTTTAAAGACTCAAAAAATTATAAATGTAGGCCAACTAGGAGCACAAAGCACTCTTTAACAAAGTCCCTAAAAGATACAGTCAATCAAGCTACTTCCAAGTATTTCTGCTCTGGGCGATGAGGATCGGACACCAAAATCCCAGAAAGTGAAAATCAAGGACCTTCCGAAAATAGTCTGGGATAATGACAGCCCAGGCCTACTAGTGAAGGTTATGCTGACCTCCACACAAAATCCTTTTTTGGTGCAAGCACCAAAGCTTTGCAAGGGTACCCTCTAGAAGTACTACTGAATGTGATGCAACATCTGCCTCAGGTGCCACAGGATTCCCATCCGCAACCACCTTTGTGATCCCTAGGAATAGCAACTAAGGGCACCTGTTCATATCAAAATCTGGGTGGAACAGTCTCGGGTAGGATCCAACAAGTAGGAGAGGGGGTATCTCTCTTCCTCATCTTCACTCTCCCTCGTGCTTAACTCCTAGTCACGGAGTTTTCATGGTCTTTCTAACGACATTGGATTTCACTCATTATTCAACATCTATGTTTGATAGTTTTAGTGTCCTTGGAGAGTTAACTCTCCACTCACCTATTCCAAGGCCCTAAAGAACTAAACTTGTTGGTGTTGTTAATGACATTAAAAAAAGTTCTAGTTTTTTTTATTAAAGCGCTTGATTTTAGAGGGATGTTCTTTAAGTCAAAGGTACAACGAGAGTGAAACTTATGGTGTTTTCGACACAAAATAAATAAATAGAAACGTAACTATATGCATGCATTTATTTTCTTTGATGATAAAGGATTTCTAATTGGTTCTACGAAAAACTTATATAAGCAAAATATTCCTTTTTGTTTTCCAGAAGTACACTCCACACACACTCAAAATCTAACAAAAAGGACTAAAAATGCTTATTGTTCAAACTAACCTAATGCAAACTCAAATGATGATGCAAGATCCTATGAATATTCATATAATAAGAAAATGTGCTTCTTTACAAGATCAATAATCCAACTTGAAAATAAAGAGGGCAAAAATTCAATAACAAATTTCCCTCAAAACCAATTGAAAAAGTTCACAATTTCTCAAAAAAACAAAACAAAAGAAACCAAAAAAAAAAACTTGAAAAGAAAAAGAAAGGAAAAAGCTATGTTTTTTGTATTTTTCTTTTAAAAACCCAAAGAAATTTTTGAGGTCACAAAAGACTACTAAACTTCAAAGATCAAGAAACAAGCATAAAGAGTCCCTGAACTTCACAAGTTATACAACTCATCAATAAAATGAAACTTGAAATGAGAAAGGACTATAAACTTGCATTAGTTGATTTGAATAGTAGTATAAAATACTTTAGCAAACCAAATGAATGTTAAGAAAGACTCTCAAGATTCCCAAAGAGACACTTAAAAACTATGAAAACCAAAATAAGTCAACCAAAAAGGAAAGCAAAGCAAAGCAATATGAAAGTTGGGTTATAAACGAAACTAAAACCAATTTCTTGTTTTGGAAAGCTAGAACAACCAAGAACTTCTGACATAAGCCTTGAACCCAAAATGCAAACTGAAACCTTACTAAAAAAGCAATCCTAGGTCAACTAGATTTTTCACCGAGAAGAAGATTTAAAATTGAAAACTTGCAAGAAAGTAGAGCTTTAATGTAGTGAATGACTAGAAAATAGCAAAAGTCACCAGACAATAGACTTAAATAGGCAAAAGATTTTGAAAAATTAATTCAAAATTAGGTATACGTGATTGTGTAAAGGCACAAAGGCATGTACAAGTGTTTCAAACACAGGAAACTCGCATATACGTGAGTATATTTGAGGAAAGTAATGTGTATATGCTACTATGTCCCTAAAAAATGCATATAAAAAGCTCAATTAAGAAAAATAAAAAATCAAGGCATGATCCAAAAGATCAGACTTGATGCCTGGGAATCCAATAAGTCATTGACACTATAAAAACAAGAAATCAATCAAACAACCCCTGATCAAGAACAAACAACCCAAAATAGGAAAAACAAGAATGTTTTCCCTAGTGGAGTCGCCAATTTTGTTGCGGGTGGAAACACCCTAGGGTCTTGGGTTGAAAACCCCAATAGAGCGGAGGGCATACAACATAAAGAAACACGTAGACAAATAGTCTAAATGCTTAAACTACTGAAGTAGGAAGAAGAGGTATTACCCAGAGGTCCTACGTTCGAGGTCGATCTCGTAGGGTCCAAACCCTCTGCTCCTTCCAATGCCTTTAGAACCTGTAACTTATCCAAGAAAAGCATATACAACAGCAATAATAGAAAGCATGTTCATGATATAGGTGTTAAATCATATAATCATGTGAGAAAATGAGCATTAACATAAAATTTCATATGCAAACCATAACATAGGTTAATGCATAAACACAATAAATATCAGGAACATAACAACATTTATTTATTGATATAAGCTAAATGAAATGTGGAAAAATACAACTAGAGTCTTCCTCTAGCTCCAAGCGGAACCTTCCTCCGGATCGCCCTGCCCAGGCCTCAGCAGTCCTCCTTTGCAAAGGTACACCAGGATGTCATACAAAGATGATGGACAACTTGAAGAAGGAAATAAAGGTTTCTTATAACTTGGTAGTGCAGGAGGCATAGGGATTTCTTCAGACTTGATTAGGGATGTGATCAACTATAATATGAATATCTCATCTCTCTCCCCTTTAGGCCTTCCCATGGAGGTTTATTTATACTTCTCCAATTTTTATTTTTATTTTCAGTTGGGAAATAGTTGGGCCATGGGCTATAGTAGGTGAGTAACAGGTAAAACCCGTAAGCTTCACCCGAATTTAAGGACATTATATATTTTTAGTGTTTTAACACACATACGTGGGTTGGGTATAGACTGACCCATGTGTACATGCTTTTTATACAGGGCAGAATAGCGTATGGGATTTTAAACGTTGTTTTTTAGAATTTGGACCAAGTTTGGAAAGGAAGGGTTGCCCTAAGCCATAACCAGAGCATAAAATCTACCAAGAGTGGTAAATGGTTCTATAACACTACTTGTATCACAGGCTTGTTCCTGCTTCTCTTAGTGTGTATGAACCTACACAAGTGATCAAGACAAAACAAGGCATGCCAAAACAAATAGCAACCTACTAATGGATCAAGGAATGTCAAGCTAAATGATACATGAACATATACATTTTGGGAAGATGAACCAGCAGTTGTATATTATTAGAAAATAAAGGGAAGCTTACAACCAAAGCATTGATGTTGATAGGCTCTCCTTGAGTGCTAATCCAAGTCCAAGCCAAGAACTCTCCAAACACTCCTTTTCCTAGTCAAATGAATAGCCTTTAGGCACAATCTTAGCATAAGGATGCAAATAGACATAGACCAACCAGCCTCTAACCTGACCAACCAACTACCAACCATTTGGGAATGGGAGAGGATGAATTTATAGGCTGGGAAATGGATTTAGGATCTCTCCAAAGATAGGATTAGGCCCTCATCTCAAGGAGGTAGCTCATAGGGATAAGACCAAGAGACCAAGTTGGGAGGATTCAACCTCATCTATGCCAAAAACCTCCAGCTCATTGCTCTAAAAGCTTCTAGATCACGAAGCTTCTCATCCTCTTTGGGAAAATTACCTCTTTGGGATCATCGCGTGTGTGCAAGGGAATAGAGTGATGCCATTTCTGGTCAAGTAAAATGCAACATGCGACCATCTCTATTTTAAGCCTTATAAGAGCGATGAGTCTCAAAATTATGGTTTTAGAGTTATTTCTTCAGGCGAAAGCTCAAGGTATTTTCCAATGAATGTTCTAGGGAGGATATGAATTGCATATCTGAATAAGTACACTACATTATGGTCATGTTTTACGTACTTCGGGGTATGTCACAAGGAAGGGCAGGAGGTGTGACAAAATACTGTGTAACAATCCATAAATGGACCGTCATCAAGAGGAACAATTTCCTCTTTCTTGCTTAGAGCTTGCTCTGCCGGAGGATGGGGAGACTAAATGGTGACCTGTTGTGTACTTGGCATTAGATCAACATCTTAGTTATGTGGCTCTAGTTCCTCCTCCATGTATTGGATTTAGATCAAATTATCAATCTCTTGAGCAAGCTCTTTATCCTACATCTGTTTGTTCTCCTCCTCTAGCTGTCAGTTCTGCCCTTGTTCTTCAGCTTGTCTTTGTGTTGTTTCTTCTGCTATTACTTTTTACCTTTCTTCTTCTTCCTACTTATGCCTTTCTTCCTCCAATCTCTTTTTCTCTTGTTCTTCCCTCTACTTTGTTTCTTTTGCATGCATCCTCTTTTTTCTCTTCTTCTCTGCATCTATAGCCACTTTATGTATGACTGGTTCTACTTTCATCTCGCGACTTTTCTCTCCCCCTGGATTGTGCACAACCTTTCTCTTTCCCTTCTCGTGCACTGGGTTGTACTCTTCCACTGGTGCTGCCTCAAGAGTGATCTCCTTCCGTGGAGTAACTTGTGAGGCTCCTCCAAAACTGATCAGCTCACGAGACTTTGAGGCATTGTAAAAATTCTTCCATGGTTCCTCCTCCAGCCAGTGACAGGTCTCACTTAGCCACTAAAAATGAATCCTGGGACAATGGTCTCTATAAACATTTCAGGGATCATACAGATTGAAGTCCAGAGTACTGAATACAAAATTTAATATTGACTTTCCTTTGGTGTCCGCGACTTTTATATTCTTGATCTCGTACAATCTGATTCACATAGGAAGAGTTCGCTAATGGGATTTCTTCTTCTTGTGCAAAGTTGCCGACAACCATGTGGAGAGATGATATGTAACTTGTTGCATGAATAACTTATCAGTGGCATACCTCGATAAAATATGTGGAGACTTTGTTCTGTCGAACAACTTGAGGAAAGTGCCATCCGGTGAGGCAAACCAATTTTCTATCTCTGACATTGCTTCCATTGCCCCACATGACATGCAAGGTGGATCTTCCTCAAAGATAAATTGTACAACAGAATGAGGAAGTGACTAGTTATCCTCTCCATTACTCCTCTATGGTTTCACTTTGAAAGCAGCTTGCAATATACATGACATTGTCTCGTGGTGTCCAAGTCCAATTCATGCCAGGGAATGCATTGTGTGAACAGATTGCATCTAGTAAATACACAAACAAGTAAAATATATCTTGCTCGGCCTTGGGAGGATTCAAGGCATTGGATACATGGATCTTCAGCTGTTAAGCCAAAAAATATGACCAGTTGAATGCTTTACCTTCATTCAAAACTTGGTTCAGTAAGAATTCCCACCCTTCAGGAAAGGTCTTGGTGCTCTATTAGCCATAAATTCTACAACATAAAACTATCAAGAGTTGATAGGCCCTCCTAAGAGATTTTGTCTTGTATGTGTTGGTGGGTGTCTAAAGGAACTTTTTTGGCTCTTTCACTGAGTCTTTAACAATATCCTTGGTGTTAAAGCAGTTGGTTGTCACATAAAATTACGAATCCATGAGTGACTCTGGCTCTAACAAATGGTACATGAGATGATAGTCTTCTGCTAGAAAAGAAGCAAGCCTTTGTCTGCTGGCATTGTTGAGAGTCATAGTCTTTGGATCTGTATGGGATAGTATCCAACTGACAATGTATGTACATGGAAAAGATGGATATTTTCATGCAATCCTATGTAGACCTGACTGTTGGACATTGACATACACTTGTTGGTCTTCCAGATCTGCTTTGAAGGTTCTTGTTGAGAAAATTTAATTCACCTTTTTCAATTTCATATCTGATTCCTTTTATACAAACAATTGAATGTTTGAATAAACTAGCAAGTAAAATGGTGTACTCTCAACTACCTCCCAGATGCTACTCTCAGTGGTATCCTTTGAAGAAGTTCTCTTGGGTGCAATGGTATTAGTTACTGATGAAGATAAATTCTCAACACCTGCAATAGTTGTGGGAGGGAAAAGAACTCATGGCAGACATAAATTAGCTTCAATAAATGAACTTACAAAGAAAGATCAAGAAACAACATGGAATAATGAGGAAAATTGTGCAATTTTTTAGGCGATGGAGGGAGATTGGCTGCTTGAACTGTGCATTACGAAGCCTCAACATCCAATGGTGTAGCCTGAGGCCAGACACTGCAAAATACACATTTTTTCCTGGGTAAACTGAGGTAGAGACTGCACATTACAAGTTCTCAGTGCCCAAGGGATGGGCTTGAGCCTTGGAATTTCATAATGTGTAGTTGGGCCAATCAGGTACTGCGCATTACATAGTCTCTATGGCCAAGCTGAAAGCTTGAGCCTCAGACTTTTACAATGCCCAGCTAGACAAGAGAAACATTGACCGAGGGATGAACAAGTATGCCCGGTAAGAGCTTGGGAAACAATGATATCTAAGTGATGGTGCAAGTTGAAGTGAATATATGAATAAATGTGGATAGATTGGTGAAAAACATTTGTGAAAGATCAAGATGCAAAAGGAAAACCAAATATGCATGGAGAGTCACTAAAATGATGACCACTAATGGGAAAGAACAAGAAAACTAATGCGACACTTGTGAAAGGCAAACGATGGAGAAAACCAACACTTGTACAAGATGATATACATTAAAATGTTAGCAACCATGAAAATAAACAAGCAAAACAACAGTCATGGAATCCAAATGACAAAAGGTGACAAAAGATGACAAAAGAAAAACTCACCCAAAAAAGCGCTGCAAACTCCACCAAAGGCTCCTTGATCTTCTCGGGAATGCTAGAGCTCCAAGATTAAATGTTCAAACGAGCTCTAGGGGCATCGATTATACAGATGTGGACCGATTACGGTTTATGACACACATGCCTAAAATCAAGGAAAAAGAGGCACTTAACAAAAAGTTCCAAAAATAGTATGTTTCGCCACATTCGGGGAACTAATTAGGGAATCCGTATATTCTAGGGATGTGTTGTATTGGCTACAACCATCCTCCAAAATTTTGCCTTAGCTTGTTTTGGATCCTCCCTACCAACCTTCATAGCAGCTTGCCTTGCTTCGTCAAGTCCTCAAGCTTTAGTGTCTTTCTTGCTCAAAGGCAGCCTGTCAATCACAGTTTGATCTTTTCCCTTCATAGGATGCTCACCCAAACTTGGTCCAACTATAGGCTGAGAAGCTTCCCCTTGAAAAATGTGCATTTATGGAGGGCAACCAGCCTTCCTCTAGAAATTGCGTAATCCTCTCTGATAGCCTGCTAGGCTCCAGGATTTCCCAATCTTGGTAGACAACCCTCCCAGCAGGATTTGCGCAAATTTTCCCAGTAGCAGGTTGTTCAGCCCAGGATTTGCACAAATCTGGGTAGTAGTCAGCTACTCAGCTTAGAAATTGCGCAAATATCTTGGGTAGCCAGCTCAAATCCCAGCCAGAAATGTGCATTTTTATCCAGCAGTCAAGCAGTCTCTTGCATGTGCAGCTGAGTTGATCGGTTCCCTCCGGGACTGAGAAAAATAGAATTGCATGCATGTTCTATTTATCCCAAGGAAGAATGCAAAGATATCCCTTGTTTTAGGGATCTATGTTTAGCTGTTGGAGGTTACATGCAAAGAACAATTCAGAAACTTCCCTCCAAGTGTCGCTTCCCCTAGATTTGTGGCATGCACTTCACAACCTCGATGTTGTCAAAACTCATCAACCAGACAGTGCAGAGCTCATTCCTCACATACCCCTTGTAGATCTAACATCCCACATTAGATCTAGGAGAAGCCGACACATTTAGCTCAGTTGTTTTAGGGTAAGCTCGCTTCCCATGCCTTGTGCTTCATTTCTGTCACTTTTTGTGTATTCGCTTATGTGAGTGATGTTTTCTTGATTTATTTGAACGTCTGTTGTCATTTACATGTATTCTAGCTTGTCCTAGCTCTTTGTCAATTTTCGTTGCTATCTCATTACTGTCAAATGCATGAAACTTTTTTGCATGGACGTTCGCCCAATCTGCGAATTGCCTCACCCACATGCATGTTCATTTGTTTGATGAATATTTAATTCATGTTTTGCATGCACTGCCAATCACTTCTGCTATCACTTAGTGTCGCCATGCATTTACTGTCTTAGTTACTTTTAGTTGCCTATCGGCGAGTCGGGACAACCTTGGCCTGGACTCTTCCTTCACTAAGGTTGCATTGGAAGGCTCACCTTCCTCTCCAAATTTGTGCATTCCTGCCCAACACTGGCCTCCAGGACTATTTTGCACATTTTTGGAGGATAGTGGTTGCTTGGCTCAAGAAATTGCGCAAATTTGTCCCTAGGCCAACAGTCCTTCCCAGCTAGAATTGCCCAATGTGCAATCCTAGCTGTCAGCAGCCATACTGGACTATGGATTGCGCAATTCTAGCAGTTAGTCAGTCTCTCAGCAGCCCAGATTGTGCCTTGTGCAGTCTTGGCAGTCGGTCTCCCGACCTCCCGACCAAAATTGCGCAACCTTCATGATCATTCACCCAGGTATGTTACAAGTCAGTTCTCATGTTCATTCTGGTTTTCGACTGACATATTGCTTGCTATGAGTGTTTCCATGTCTCTAGGTATTGCAGGTGTTCATCTGCCTCTTAGCAGTACAAGTACAATGGCTTCTAGGAGAGCAGAGATGAAGACACCGTTCAGAGCATGCTTGGGGATGCAGTCGATCAAGTGTCTATGAGCTTTCCTACTCACGAAGACATCAAGTTGTTCATGGACAAGGACATCAAGCAGCAACATCACAGTGAGCAGCATCATGAACAACAGCTGAAGGCAACATACCGAATGTAGTGAATGAAGCGAACACAATGAATGCAAGAGGAAGGTTTTTGACAACATAGAGGCAAAGAAAAGTTGCAAGAACAAGCAGATCTAATGATAATGAAAGCAAATTTGGAGACTCAAGCTATGAAGTGATGATGTGACATGAAGATTGCGTGAAGGCAGAAGATGGGAAAAAGAAGGAGTTTCTTGTGCTGAAGAAGAAACTCAAGATGAACATGAAGCTGCACAGACATTGGAATGAGTTGCAACAGGAATGAGAATAGCAATGGGTGCAACATGCACTCACGACTGAAACTATGCTAGTACAAGTTAAGGATCCATCCCAATAACTGACACAAAGTAAACATGGTGAGTAGTGAGGTTGATTGTATGCAAAGGGTCTAGCATCATGCATGTCATTGAGTGCATGAATGCAATCCAACCCATTCAACATGCTCACCAAGGCGAAGAAAAGAAGTAAGTCCAACTGGGGTTAAACATGCACTTTGGAAAGTTGATGCGCATGACCACCAGCACACACTTGAAGATCAGCATGGACACTATGCATCAGTGTGTTACCAGTTCCACCATACCCAAGACAACCATGCGCATGTTAGCAGACAAGTTGGATGAAGGGGCTGAACCAATGCGCCGATTGCAACAAAGACAAGATTTTTCTGCAGCAAGATGTCACCATGACGTACATGCACACCATCACGGATGACCAAGCTTGGCATCAGCTCACCAGCTTCACCATCACAAGCATGTCAAAGAATTGGTCTCACCACAATGAAAAGAGTGTCAATGATGTCTTTCAAGGCTTGCTCAAGCCATGTTGTCTCACATGAGTACATGTGCATTGTAAGGTTGAGTCATGTCAAGTGTAAGGCGAGTGTCAACAGTTGGATGTAACAGTCATAGAGTAGGTGAAGAGTCATGAGGGTAGGTGAACTGTCACAAAGGGGAATGTCAAGGGTCACCCCACCATTTGCTATAAATAGTCCCTCATAACTCATTGTACAACCTTTTGGTCAGCCAAGCTTCTACTAAGACTATCTTGAATAAGGCTTGGACAATATTGTAACGCGCCTTGGCTTCTCCATTGCCTGGAGCTATTACATCTTTTTGGAGGAGTAGGCAGATGTGGCTGTAACGTTACCCTATTGGGGCTAGCAAGTTTACATGGTGTATTATATGATTGTGACATACACTTCTTTAATAATAAGAGCCAACACTTTTTCATGCATATGTTGTTATTGTAGTTGGATTGTTCCGGTTGTCTTAATGATATATGTTGTTTAACTTACGTACTTGCATATGAACTGATTTGTATGAAATTATGTGAATCTTGTTGTTAATGTGTTGCATATGTTGTTAATGTTGTCACCGTCTATGTCGAATGCTCTTCCGAACATCAAATAGACCTTTCTCATGAACCTTGCTATATCAACCGTCACACTCGTCTTGGGCTGATCCGTGAGTGTTGTTCGTGTTATCTTACTTTGTTGTTGTGACTGCCGCATCCGAGTGGAATGCTCCACCGGAAGCTGTACACGTTCCTTATGTGGTGTGCTCCTAGCTGAGTTGGGACTGATCCCTTTCAACCTAGAACTCAGCTTCACCTTTCTCTCCCTTCGAAGTGTTGGAACCTCTCATACACATTCCTTGACTCTCTGCATCAATCACACCCTTGCTACTGACAGAGTTATCTTACTTGCCTCTGTACAACATCACGATCAAGGAATTACCATACGACCCACTGTTAGGACTCCTACACCAAACGGTCTGAGGTTTAATTGGGACTTCTTACTGGGGAGATCCCCTTGACATGTTGGGAGGTCCAGAATCGTCAACATTTCTGGCTCTAGAAGTAGGGCCTGATGACAAGAAGTGTCCTCTCATCTAGTTTTGAACCTTTGCATATCTTTCATGGAGTCTTGCATTCTTCTTCCCCCGAGGTGTTTTTCGAATCGTGAAGATGTGTCCATATTGGGGAAGATTTTCAATATCTTGTCCACTCACACGTATGATGGTGAAGGCGAAGTGGCCTGACCTGAGCACTTACATAACTTTCTTTCCATGATTCATGAGGAAGATGAGTTTACTAATGAATAGGCTAGTTTGTTTCTTGCATTCACACTTTGCGAATCTCCATTTCATTGGGTGCTCATCCTATCGGCTAACACCATGCACTCATTTGAGCACTTTTGTGATCTTATTGAAGACACATTCTATCATTTTGATCCAGATCATCTTGATCAGAAACTGTTACAACAATAGAGGGCTCCACATAAATCTGTCATTGATTTTTAGCGGTGCTTCCGTGACTTGCAGTTTTAAGCTCTGAGGAGCCAGATGAAGTTTTCTTATCTTTGGGACCGGTTCGAGTATTGTCTTAAGAAATCTTCCCATCCCAAGAGGAATCTTGATTTCAAGCCTCGCTCAGCCTTCTTCGTTGATGGAACTACACATTTTGATGTGGGAGCAGGCACTGTCTCAATGGACTATTTGCCTCCCTCTCATTCAATAGTTTCACCATTGCCCAATGATGTTGAGGATCATGTTTGTACACCTGTTCAACCTTCACACCCCCCCAACATCATTCCACTCAATTTTTGTGCAGATTTGGTTTTGAGTCCTTTGAGTTCTCCCATGCATTATTTTTTTCGACCTTCGTCTTTGCATTCAGGTGTTCCTCTGTATGATGTTGTCTTGTGTTTGTCCATTTCAGACTCTTCACTTGTTGTGAACGAGGAACAACCCGTTGGCGGAGTTGGTGTTTCAAAACCAACATGCACTATCATTCATGGAGAGTATGAGTGGGAGCTTGAACATCAACACTTGGTGAAGGATGACTCCCTTCCATCTGATCCCCTTCCATCTGATCCCCCTCCATTCTTACCTAGCCTCTTTGGTAAACCTACCATCCATGATTTTGCATGTGTGTCTTCGTCCATGGATGCACCCATTGTTGATCACTCCCAAGACTCACCAGATGCTAGTCCATCATTCGACAATGGAGAGGATAAGTTACTCATTGAAAATCCACTTGATCCTTCATCTCTCTGTTTCAGAAACACAAAGGATGAGTTCGTTCGATTTTCATCCACCCCTCTGTTCGATTCATCCGATCATGAGGGTGCTAAAGAATTCATTGATTTTTTTGATCATGGCAGTGGTGATCCATTTTCTTGTATTTTTTATCACGATCATGAATCTATTGCAGTTGATCTTTCGAATCCACTGGTTTATGATGATCTACCTGATGATGAAGATGAGACACCCAAGATTTTCGAGGCACTTCAGCTCGAGTTGATGGTTATGTCAGGCCTTGGCTCTCTTGGGATTAGTCTCACTTTCGATCATGAAACTGTTAAATCACCCAAGGCTCCTCATCACTCATCTATATGCATTGAAGATCCATCTCACACACAGATCACACTTCCTCCACGCGAACTGCCTGATCCCATTGCCCATGCATTGGAGGAATCTTACATTGCAAGCACTCATGCGTGACGCAAGTTATCTTTGTTTCTTTGTTTTGTTGCATGTCACAGTCAAGAGTGTGCTTTTGCTTTAAAGTTGCACATAGTGTCACACAACACCACGATAAGTCCACAGACTACCTGTCATGCACATGCACTCACTTATGTCCCCTAGGAACTTTGAAACATGAAGTGTGGTTGTCTTCACTATTATATATTTCTTGTTTGCTAGTCCGCACAATTGGGTTACTCACGGACCAAGCCTTCAACAACATGGGTCTACCAATGCGTCAGTGGCTGCATTGGAAGTATTACTTCATGTGATCAAGCCCATGCACCCTTAGTGTAGGAGTAGGAGTAGTGTTTGCTTTTAGTTGTTTGCTTGCATGCTTGTTTGCTTACATGCTTTGTTTGCTTGTTTGTTTGCTTGCTTGTTTGTTTACTTTCTTCGCTTTCATTTTTTCTTCTGCTCTTACTTTGCTTTGTTGATTACTAGTTCGTTCACTTGTTTCATTCATAGGTTAGCTTACATGAAACCATGTGTGACTCATGAAATGAGCTGGGTAAAGTACAAGAGGGTTTGTACAACTATCACTACTTGTTTATCTGGCATCTTGCCTATGTATGATGAACTTGTTACTCTTATTCCATGATATGTCGAAGGAAAACATGTACTCTTCGAAGTGAACCTTGGTGTAAGCACAATGCTTACGTGCTAACTAGTGTCACCTCCTCTAGTCGATTATTTTTGGGTTAATCCTTGTCAACTTAGTCAAGTCGAGTAAGGTGAGGGGGAAAAAACTTAACATGAACATCAGAGATATAATAAACTACTTCTTTACTGGAACAACCTCTTCTACTCTCAATAAGTTGGGATCCCTCTTCTGCCTCTGAAATAAATAAGTGCTATGCATAGTGAAAAGTGAAAAAAATGAAAAGTTAAAAAATTCAAATGAAAAATGAATAAGGCAAAAGAAGAGAAAGGTTTCTTGCGTAAGGAGGTGACACAAATAACTCCGTTGGGGTACTGACCAGGCTCACTGGTAGCAGAGCCATGCTTGTGTTCCTATGTGATTCCACCGGGGTACTGTCCAGGCTTGCTGGCAGTGGAGCAACACCAGAGATGAAACTTAGTCTCTGACAACTATATTGCGTGTGCACTTATATATACCTCAACCCCAATCAAAACAACTGTGTTCCCTTCACTTGGAATGTGTGTCAATAGAACAAGGGTCTAGCAGATGCTACATCTTACAATCAAACTAGTGTGAAGCCAAGATGAGCTGAGAGCCGAACAATACTTCTGAAGGTGTTAGACTTGCTTTTCACAAACAAGGTCCATTCAGAGAGCAAGAGTTCTACCACTGTGTCGCCAAGTGTTGTAGCGGCTACAACCACCCTCCAAAATTTTTTCTTAGCCTGTTTTGGAGCCTCCCTACCAACCTTCACAGCAACTTGCCTTGCTTCGTCAAGTCCTCAAGCTTCAATTTCTTTCTTGCTCAAAGGAAACCTGTCGATCATAGTTTGATCTTTTCCCTTCACAGGCTGCTCACCCAAACTTGGTCCAGCTACAGGCTGAGCAACTTCCCCTTGAAAATTACACATTTTTGGAGGGAAACCAACCTTCCCTCTAGAAATTGTGCAATCTTCTCTGACAGCCTACTGGGCTCTAGGATTACGCAATCCTGGGAGCCAACCCTCCCAGTAGGATTTGTGCAAATTTTCCCAGCAGCAGGCTGTTCAGCCCAGGATCTGCCTAAATCTGGGCAACAGTCAGTTGCTCAACCCAGAAATTGCACAAATTTCCCGGGCATCCAACCCAGCTCCCAGCCAGAAATGCGCATTTTTCTCCAACAGTAAAGCAGTCTCTTACATGTGCAGATAAGTTGACCGGATCCCTCTGAGACTGATCAAAATAGACTTACATGCATGAATTGTTTCTCCCAAGGAAACATGCAAAGGCATCCCTTGTTTCAGGGATCTATGTTTAGCAGTTGGAGGTTACATGCAAGGAACAATTAAGAAACCTCCCTCGAAGTGTCGCTTCCCATAGATTTGTGGCATGCATGTCACAACCTCGATGTTATAAAAAATAATCAACTAGACACTGTAAATCTCATTCCTCACATCAACCTTGTAGCTCATACATCCCACATCAGATCTAGGAGCAGTTGGCACATTCAGCTCAACTATTTTGGGATAAGCTCGCTCCCCATGCCTTGTGTTGCATTTCTGTCGCTTTTTGTGTATTCACTTGTGTGAGTGTTGTTTTCTTGATTTATTTGAATGCCTGCTATTGTTTACATGTATTCTAGATTGCCCCAGCTCTGTTTCAATTTTTGTTGCTATCTCACTGATGTCGCATGCATGAAACCGTTTTGCACGGATGTTCACCTAACCGGCGAACTGCCTTACCCACATGCATGTTGATCTATTTTCTGAATATTTCATTAGTTTTTTTCATGCACTTTAAATCACTTCTGCTATCACTTAGTGTCGCCATGCATTTACTGTCTTAGTTTCTTTCAGTTTCCCGTCAGACAGTTGTGCGAACCTTGGCCCGGACTCTACCTTCACCAAGGCTGCATTGCAGAATCTGGGGAAGGGAGGCTCACATTCCTCTTCATATTTGTGAATTCCTACCTAACACTAGCCTCCAATACTGTTTTGTACATTTATGGAGGACAATGGCTGCTTGGCTCAAGAAATTGCGCAAATATGTCACTGGACCAACAGTCCTTCCTAGCTGGAATTGCGCAATGCGCAATCCCAACAGTCATCAGCCAGATTGGACTGTGCATTGCATTGTTCCAGCAGTCAGTCAGTCTCTTAGCAGCCCAGGCTGTGCCTTGGCAGTCATGGCAGTTGGTCATCCGACCTCCTGGCTGAAATTGTATAACCTTCATGATCATTCACCTAGGTATGTTGCAAGTCAATTCTCATGTTCATTATGGTTTTTCACCGACAGATTGTTTGCTACAAGTGTTTCCATGTCTCTAGGTATCGCAGGTGTTCATCTTCCTCTCAGAAGTACAGGTATAATGGCTTCCAGGAGAGCAGAGACAAAGACACCGTTCAGAGCATGCTTGGGGATGCAATCGATCAAGTGTCTATGAGCTTGCCTACTCATGAAGACATTAAGTTGTTCGTGGACAAGGACATCAAGCAGTAGCATCACAATGAGCAGCATCATAAACAACAACTGAAGGTAACATACCAAATGTAGTGAACACAATGAATGCAAGAGGAAGGTTGTTGACAACATAGAGGTGGAGCAAAGTTGCAAGATCAAGTAGATCCACTGATAATAAAAGCAACTTTGGAGACTCAACCTATGAAGTGATGACGCGACATGAAGATCGCGCAAAGGCATAAGATGGGACAAAGAAGGAGTTGCATGTGCTGAAGCAGCAACTTAGGAAGAACATGAAGCTTCACAAACAGTCCAATGAGTTGCAGTAGGAATATGAACAACAATAGGCGCAACATGCATTCACAGATGAAACTGCGCCAGTACAAGTTAAGGATCCATCCCAGTAGCTAACACAGAGAAAACATGGTGAGTAGTGTTGTTGATCACATGCAAAGGATCTAGTAGCATGCATGTCATTGAGCACACATATGAAATCCAACCCATTCAACACACTCACCAAGGCGAAGACAAGAAGAAAGTCCAATTGGAGCTGAACATGCACTTCGGCAAGTTGATGCACATGACCACCAGCACATACTTGAATATTAGCACGTACACTATGCATCAACGTGTTTCTGGTTCAACCGTACCCAAGAAGACCATGCGCATGTTAGTAGATGAGTTGGATGAAGGGGTCGAACCAATGTGTTGGTTGCAACAGAGGAAAGAGTTCGCTTCAGCAAGATGTCACGATGAGGTACATGCACACCATCATGGATGAACAAGCTTGGCATCAGCTCACCAACTTCACCATCACAAGCATGTCAAAGTGTTGATCTCACCACAGTGGGCCAAGTGTCAGTGATGTCTTGCAAGGCTTTCTCAAGCCATGTTGTCTCACATGAGTACATGTGCATTGTAAGGTTGAGTCATGTCAAGTGTAAGTCGAGTGTCAACAATTGGATGTAACAATCATAAAGTAGGTGAAGAGTCATGAGGGTAGTTGAACTGTCAAAAAGGGGAATGTCAAGGGTCACCCCACCCTTTGCTAAAAATAGTCCCTCATAACTCATTGTACAACCTTTTGTTTAGCCAAGCTTCTACTAAGACTATCTTGAAGAAGGCTTGGACAACATTGTAATGTGCCTTGGCTTCTCCATTGCATAGAGCTAGTACATCTCTTTGTAGGAGCAAGTGGATGTGGCTGTAATGTTCCACTGTTAGGGCTAGTAGGTTTACATGGTGTATTGTATGATTGTGACTTACACTTCTTTTATAATAATAGCCAACAAATTTTCATGCATATGTTGTTATTGTAGTTGGACTGTTCTAGTTTCCTTAATGATATATGTTGTTTAACTTACGTACTTGTATATAAACTAATTTGTATGCAATTATGTGAATCTTGTTGTTAATGTGTTGCATATGTTGTTAATGTTGTCACTGTCCGTGTTGACTGCTCTGCCAGACATCAGACAAACCTTTCTCATGAACCTTGCTATATCAACCGTCACACTTGCCTCAGACTGATCCGTGAGTGTGGTTCATGTTATCTTACCTTGTTGTTGTGACTGCCTCATCCAAGTGGACTACTCCGTCGGAAGTTGTGCACGTCCTTTATGTGGTGTGTTCCTAGCCAAGTTGGGACTGATCCCTTTCAACCTGGAACTCACCTTCACCTTCCTCTCCCTCAGAATTGTTGGAACCTCTCATACACATTCCTTGACTCTCTGCATCAGTCACACCCTTGCTACTAACAGAGTTGTCTTACTTGCCTCTATGTGACATCGCGGTCAAGGCATTACCTTATGACCCACTACTGGGACTCCTACACCAAATGGTCTAAGGTCTAATTGGGAATTCTTATTGGGGAGATCCGCTTGACATGTTAGCGGGTTCAATACCGTCTACAAGATGATTCTTTTATTTTTTCTTTTCCGAGAAACTTGCATGCACACTATCAAGATGGATTGTGCAATTCCTGAGGACTGGGAAACTTCTTGACTCAGTGCATTGCACAGTTTCTGAGTTCAAGCGATGCTTTGCACAATTTACATCATCAAGGTTGGGTTGCCATCCATAATTGTGAAGTTTTCATGCTCAAGGTTGGCCTGCCAAGAAGAATTGTGTATTTTTTGGAGGTAAGGTCAGTTTGCCTTCCAATTTGCGCAGTTTCTAGAGGCAATGCCAGCAATGCTGCAAGTTCAAGTCAATACTTAGTTTGTGTTTGGAAGATATTAAGCTGGGATCAATACATCACAAGCAAACATGATAAGATAAGTATATTATCATAGCATGAATGCTTGACGATAGCAAAAGATAAGCTCATATGGATAGAATTAAGGATTCAAAATCAAAGCATGGGCAAAATTTTGGAGGTTGGTTGTAGCAGCTACAATAGACCCTTTAAAAGAACTATTAATTACATCTCTATCTACTTTGTACTAGATCTGAATTTTCTTGGAAGGTTCGTTGGCCTACCATAGTCATTATTGGTCTATGGTATGGTTTTATTCCTCTAGGGTAAATACCTAAACTGGTATGAATAGGTACATCCTCTAGCAATGCCCTTCAACTCTTATTTGTAGCCCTACATAGAAATGTGCATGAAGAAGACTTGATTGTCAAGGAAATTGTAGTCCCTTGTCTCTAAGGCAGTTGTATTTTTGAAGATGATTTGTAGTAGATGCATAACCAAATTTGTGAAGAACTACAACCACGTTAAGATTGATAATATTTTGACTTTTGATTGATATGTAGTATCTTTAACTCCTGCAAACAATGATCCTTGTAGCCACTGTCAAATAGATTTATGTACAAACCAAGAAAGAAGTCATTGTATGCTTGATACACTCATATAAGAAGTATTGGAAGATTGTATTGCTCCTTGTTTTGAACACTACAAATAGTACAAATTTTATTATTGTCTACAACAAATATTCATAGAGCATTCATCTCCAGTGAAGAAGATAGGGACTGAGGATAGTCAGAGGTTATTTTTGCATAACTAAGGTGCATTGTACAAATTATTTTGTCACATCAGTGTTTGTAGTAGTAAGGGTTTCATTATTGAAGAATTTTGATTCATTAAGGGTTTCGTTGTCGCTATTATTCAACAGTAAGGGTTTCATTGTCACTATTGTTCATTAGTGAGGGTTTCATTGTCACTATTGTTCAGTAGTGAGGATTTCAGTAGTCTAGTCGGTTCAATAGTAAGGGTTTCATTTCCATTATTGAAGAAGTCTGGCTTGTTTGGCGATACGAGTTTAACTATCATTCTATTCTGTAGCAATTAAAGAATTCTGGAAGTAAGGATTGCATTAACTATCTTTATAAGTGGATCATTATCCATGGTACTAGAGCCCACAATCAAATTGTCTGTATTATTATTATTTTTTAGGGCGGTTATGTGGTGCAAGGAAGGTGATTTAAGTCACCTTCAAGTTGTAGCTTGAAAACATTTTAGGTGCTAGGGTGGTGCTAGGGCAAGTTGGAGCATCCTATTAGTAGAAATTGATGAAACTATGGTCTTGGAGAGTCCTTCCAATTAGGGAGGGTGGGATTACATTTTCAGTTGGAGTTGAAGCATATAATGTACTCATAAAATTATTCTAGAAGAATTCAATATTTTTTTTTTTTCTCTCGGAAGGGTTTCCACCTAAAAAAATGGATATCTATTGTCTTTTGATATTGTGTATTTTTAATTGGTGTTGATTTATGTTTTAGATCCGATGCTAAAGTTAATTA
The DNA here is from genome assembly GCA_031772625.1 of Pinus tabuliformis. Classification (NCBI taxonomy): domain Eukaryota; kingdom Viridiplantae; phylum Streptophyta; class Pinopsida; order Pinales; family Pinaceae; genus Pinus; species Pinus tabuliformis. Next base: position 842,456,513 of record CM062812.1, read on the forward strand.
ATTCTTTGTAAAAGGAAAATTAAATAATTGTAATTGAAATAATAATTCTCCCCCTCTCTCATTATTTTTAACATTAAGCAAGCTCCTAAAGCATGGTGTAAGCACATCAATAGATACTTGTAGGGCATGGACATTATGAAGGGTGAGGTGGATGCTAACCTCTACTACTTAATGGTTTGGGGTGATGTACTCATTCTTGTCATTTATGTGGATGACTTGTTCTTGATAGGTTCACTAAGGCTCATAAAGGAGTGCAAGAGAGATCTTGCGGCTGAGTTCGAGATGAAGGACTTGGGGCTCATGCACTGTTTTATAGGCATGAAGGTATGACATACAGATGGTGAGATTTTCCTTCGACAACAAAAATATTGCATCAAAATCTTAAGAATATTTGGGATGGAAGATTGTAGAGCCATATATATACCCGTGATCACTAATTAAAGGAAGATAAATACATCTAGGGAGAAATATGTAGACCCCACCTTGTAGAGGTAGTTAATAAGATTTCTCATGTATTTGGTAAATGCCAAGCTAGTTATGTCCTATTTAGTAAACTCTCTTAATCAGTTCATGGTGGAGCCGAAGAGAGTGCATTGGATGAAAACAAAACATGTGTTGAGATATTTGCACGACACTATTGAGTATGGGATTAGATATGCTTGAGGTGATGGTGTCAGGTTGGTTGGCTATACTGATGTAGACTAGGTAGGTAACACAATGGATTAGAAAATAACTTCAGGGTGTTGCTTCAACATGGGATCAGGAGTTGGTTCTTGGTACAACAGGAAGCAAAAGTTCATGGAATTGAGTTATGTAGAGGCAAAGTACATAGAAACGAGCATGGATATATGTGTGGTTATATGGCTTTGTATGCTCCTAGTAGCCTTGTTTAATCAAAGGATAGAGATGACAGTGATACATTGTGATAATCAAAGTTGCATTAGGTTGTTAGAGAATCTAGTGTTTCACAATAGGTCCAAGCATATGGACATCATATACCACTTCATCAAGGATTGTATGGAGTGCAAGATTGCCCAACTACAATATATACCCATGGATGAGCATGTAGCAGAAACACTGACAAATGGTTTGAAGAAGGTGAGGTTCATCTTATTTAGAGACAATTCGAGTGTTATGTAGAACACCTTCCTCACTAAGGGGGAGTGTTAGTTTATGTAGCTTGGATAGGTGTTCTAGTCTTAAATCATGTCTATGAGGCCAAGGAACACATTTTCTCCAATACCCAGAAAAGATTTCGCAAGAAAAGGCCTTGAATAGAATTAATTATCTAGTTAATTAATTTTCCTAAGTCTAACTTAGGGAAATAGCTTAATTAATCAGAATTAATTGAGGTAAATCAATTTTCCTCTAGAGACTTCCGGAAAAGTCATGAGAAGGGGTCAAGATGATGTTAGATATTAATTGAGATTAGATCATGGTCGTTGATTTTTCAATGAGAGATTATAAGAAGAGATTGATGGGTACTTGGAGATCACATAGAGGATCAGTGAGAGATCTAGACACAATATTGCAGTGATACCAAGGGCGTAAAGGAAACACATGGACATCAACAGAGTGAGTTCATAAGTGCTTAGAGACAAGATTATCGGAGGCTTTTGCCACAATGATTTCCAGGGACAGTTGGAGATCGATTTTTCTGTGGAAGGAGGTCGATTCTTGAGTGGCACAAATTGCTCAAGACAAGGGGTGTGAATTACCATAGTTGCAGTGCAAGTTTCTAGGAGAGGAAAAAGTGTTGGAGCAAGGAGGAATTGCATGAGAGATCAATTTCACAAGAAGGCTGGTGTTCTAGCTGAGGTAGAATTCTAGAGGGAGGATAAGTTATTTCCTCAAAAGTGTGAGTTTTCCAATGATAGCATCGTACATGGGAGTCGAACAGAAGCTAGAGGGAGGCCAAATTGCTCAGTGAATGCCAATTTTATTTATGGGTGAGAAATTGACTTGGAAAAGTGTAGAAACAAATTTTCCATAGGTTTGCTAAATTTTCGCAAACAATTTGTAATTTTTCTCCATCATAGATTTGATGAAGGATAATAAAATTACTCATTTGCAGAACTAGTTTTCCCCACACTAGGGTTTTTCCCAGGGACATTTGTCCAAAAATGTTGGTGTCACCTATTTGTGTGTGCGTGTATAATTTTCTTAGTTCATATAGTTAATTATTTTTCATCGAAGCTGTATTTGTGTTTTATTCAGTATTTTCTACAAATAATTTATAGAAGATAATTAATCTAAATTGATAGGAGAATAATAACCAACTAATAGCAACAATAGTTAAAATTTCACACAAAATAGCAAACCAATTATAAAATCAATCATAAAACATAAATCACTTAATAATCCACAATCACAACAAGTGAATCCTCGTGAGTTATGATATTTTTCAACAATTCATGAGTGAAATATTATTTGCAAGTCCTTTTCATAGTTTCATTTAGTCTCTTTATCGAAACCAACCACAATAATTAAACTCAACCTATGTACAATTTATTTACAATTTCATTACAATGCTTCATTAGCAATAAAATAGATATGTTGTCCAGATCTGATCATCTATCTCAACCATTGATGCCTCATGTCTAGTTTGCCTATTTTCCATGTCTACATAGGTCCTAGGAATGTTTTGAGCTATGCCCTCCATTGTCTATGCTTCTTGAACATTTTTCAATCCTTGGCGATTCCTATGTATCTGGGTGCAGTCTCTCTGGAAATGGTTTTCCCTACATTCCCAACATACAATGGGATTCTTCTGGGGACCATTTGCTTCTTCAACCTAAGTAGACCAAATTTTGTTATCTACAATAGTTTCACCTCTATTGGTGGTGAAATTTATTGCCTTCTCCCCTAGGCCATTGTCCTAAAATTCCTTGTCTTTTCCTTTAATTTTGAAACTTCATTGTGCCTTCAAATTAACCTTAGGCTTTGGCATGTTCCTGGGCTACTCATATCAATGTTTTAGCTTTTTGAATATGTCCTTTAGGGTCTGTGACTCATCAAATTTGATTATATATTTGAAAAATTGTGGAATCACATTGATAAATCTTTGAACTTTTCCCTTTTCCTTCTTGAGGTAAGGCATGTACCACAACAACTCCAGGAATTTAGTAACATACTCTTCATCAAACATATTCTCAATTTTGATCTCATAGAACTCCTTGGCCTTGTCGTCAAAATACCTTTTGGACAAGTATTTGTCCCTTACGTGCTCCTAAAATTCTTTCCACGACAACTCCTCTTCTTTTATGCCTTATACATTCTTTAAATCCTCCCGTCAGATATCAACCTTGACCTTTAGGATAAAAGTAGCTACCTTATATTTCATGTTATCTAAGTGGTCATGGATTCTAAATAAATTTCTTATTCCCAGTAGCCATGCTTCTATATCCTATGATTTCTTCATCTCTCCGTCATATTTGTAATGTTTGGCGTTCTTAAACTCCTCTAGTATGTCTTCTTTTTTCCTCCTTTCTTCATGGTGATGATGATGGTGATAATAATGTGGCCTTCTGTAAGTGTTTTCATATTGCTACGCATGATTCCTTTCCTTATTTTTAGGAGTACCCAACAGAGTGCCTCCTTTCATAATGTCTTCACTTGACAATATGCACCTATTTCTAGCTCTGCTGTCAATTTCTCTATTCGTTCTTCCTCCTTGTTTCTTGGGGGCTTGTTTGTCTCTCTGGTTAGCTCCTAACTCACGTTGTCCTTTCCATTACAAGTTTTAAAGGGTATACAATATGACAACATTCACTTATACTTGTCTTTCTTGTTCTCTTACAAGGCTCTATTGTGCCTCAACAATCCTCTCATTATCGAACTTGTATGTCCTTATTTCAACTCTCAAGATCCTCAATGTATCCATTCAATTAGGAGAGCCTGCCCCTCCTTATTTCTCAACTGATCTCTCCTCTTCAATTGATATTTTGTCTTCATATCCACGTTATGACTAGTCAGATATGTATTGCACCATTTTTGTCCTCATTCGTGTTATCATTTGGTGTCTTCTTATGTGTTGGTAATGCACACACATAACTGTTAGATTAATCAAATAGAAATGTATAATAGAAATTATCACCTTGGCTCATTATTGGAAGTCTAGCTGATGAGGCTAGTTGTAAGATTAAATGTCATGTTATCACATTAATATTAATGAAATCATGTCATATTATTAGTATCATTCTACATGCATACATCATAATTAAACACACCAAACAATGCATACAATTAATCCACAAAACACTCATTTTTCAGTACCTATCAAATGTTTTATGTCCTTATCTATTCTCCAAAAGTCTAGTGTTGAACCTTTGCTCTAATACCACTCTGTAACACACACCCTTACCACGCATATACCTCACTAAGTATTTAAGGAGGTTGTTATTGCAATGATCTGACTTCCAATTTTCTTTTATGGAAAAGGGGTCATAAAAATTCGAGCTTTTTCAAGATATTCAAAACCTAAAATAGCTAACACCATCATGTTCATCTTATCGAGACCTTTATGACGATGTAAAATTTTCCTTAAATCAACTTATGAATAACGATTTATTACCATTTTAAATTAGGACCATTTAATCATGTCACACCAACAATGGCTCCCACGTGGCACCCACATGTCATTCCATGCAATGCCTACATGATTGCTCTACCACCATGGAAGAATCCACGTAGAATAGGTGCATCCTCCACATAGTCGTATGTCGGCCTGCTCAGGAAAAAACACAAAATTTGAACTCCACCAGAGTCTCGACGCAAACCTAGTTGGCCCAACTTGACTCTCTCACCAATCCCCACCTGGACCGACCCCTGACTAGTAGGTCTCACCCTAACTAGCTCAATTTCTTTCCTTTGTATGAGCGTGAGCTCCCCCTGATAGCAGCCTCTTGGTCAGCTCGCTCGACCCCCAACTACTATCTAGGGTTACACCACCTAGTACTCGGGCCACTAGGCTTAATGCATTTTTTGTTCCATTTTTCTGGCTAACTAACCAACTCCTAACCTTATGGACCCCATCAGCGAGTTCTCAGCCCGATTTTCAATATTTCATACTTGGTATTGTTTTCTGTATCTCTTCCTAACTTTACATAGGCCCAAATCCTTCCGTCAATGACCATTTCTTAGCATTTGCATTTAATGGAATGTTACTCAGCACCAAGACCGCGAAAGCCACTAAGAATTACATCAATGAACGTGTTTGCGTTGACATAATAGTTTGTGTATAAACACTACAATGCTCTTCTCGAGTGTTTAGCAAAGGTGAAGCCCTTCAACATTATATATCTATATCTATATATCTATATATATATATAATGCATTGCCTCTCCTAAGATTTCTAAGACCTTGGCTCGAACTATCATTACATGCATATTTATGGCTATACAAAAGGGAGCTATCTCTCTTGAGATTACTCATCCATAAGTCCATATACTTATATCTCAACATAACACAACTAGGTTGGGTCAATTGAATATGACCCCACTAGTTGACCTACCTCAACTAGATAAGATCAGACAAATGACTCAACCAATCAACTTACGTAGACTGGATAAGATCAGTCAGATCGACTCGACCTAATCAATTTTGCATCAACTAGATAAGAACAGACGAAGTGACTCAAACCAGTCAACTTACTCAACTACACAAGACCATTTTAAGCCTTCATCTAGTAAACCAAGATGAATGTGTCCCATGTTCTTCAAGACCTATGTCCTATGTCGACAACTTTATACACGTAAGTAACAATTGAGCCATGACCTCATAAGTCAATTACCTTAAATAAATATCATACCAACAATCTGGGTCCACCCACAATGGACCCCACACTGGTTATGGAGCATCGACTTGGAATTCCAACACATTTCTAATTATATGTGAAATTTCCTTAAATTGCAGCAACTAAAAATTTATTCTCTTAATTGATTAATTATGCAATTTATTTGCTATGGAAAACAATGAATAAATCACACTGCAATTCTTCAAAAATAAAAATGTTGCATAAAATAAATTGTTAGAACTCAGAAATATAGAGTGCACATACAATAAATTTGACACAGTTCTTTTTGGACAAATGTCCCTAGGAAAACCCAATGCAGGAAATCCGATGCAAAAAATGAGGGTTTTATTATTATTATGCAACAAAAAAAATTATAAGTACAAATTTGGATGCCAATCTAGCTATCCTCCAACAAAATTAAATTCCAAAATTATTTGAAGGAAATTTCTCCCTTCTACAACCAAACTCAACCCTTTTGGCCCTGCTCGTACTTTCTCCCAGCAGCTCACACTATATAGATATTCACATTTCTCTGCCAAATTAATTTCCACTGCTTGCTAGTTGGCTCTGGATGAGTCATCTTGCTTCCCTCTGGCCATGGAAATGACTCGCTCTACCTATCAAGTGATGTCTTGGCCTCCTTTAACTAAAACGGTCACTTTCTAGCACTTCGAATTAGGGTTTCTTACTGCTCTCACTGCTTGCTCAACCTCTTTGAAAAAATAATTCAACCTCCCATCTACTACTGCTCTGCTGGTGGAAATGACTTAGTTTCTCCCTTAGTCACAGTGTTTCTTCCTCAGTCACTGCCACACGATCAATGGCTCAAATCCTTCTCCAGTTGAACTCTAAGAAATTTGATTTTCCTTGATCACTAGTGTATCTTACTCCAACCCCATCAACATCCTCTTATAAAATCTTGTTGGCTCACCCACATCCATGATTAAATCCCCATCAATAGCTAAGATCATCTCTAAGTCGATCCATTTGAGTTTCTAGAGAAATCTTACCTTTATCAAATGATTCTGGTTAATTAATCACTTTTCCTAAGTTATACTTAGGAAATATATAATTATTAATTAATCAACTTAATTGAGCCATCTCTAGGTGTTTTCTCCTGGAATGTTTTCTGGGTTCTGAAGATCCAGTGTTTCTAAGCCTCTCTAACCAAAGTCGATACTAGAACACTTGTCCAATGCTATAAAAAATAATACTCCCTCTTAACGAGGAAGGTGTTCTTTCATTCTATCTCCGTAACATCCTCCATACACATTGTTGATGTCTCATAGCTATGAAAACTTGTCACTACCCACCAAGATACTGCATCTGCGTTTTTGTTGAAACTTGTCGAAATTTCTAAGTCTGACCCGTTAGAAATCCCTACTGCATTATCTAGTTTATTTCACCTACTTGCTTATTCCATTAACAAGTTATTTATACATATAAATACTGAAAATAAACACAAATACATCCTTAACTAATATACAGATCATCAACTGAAATACTGGAACAAACACACAAGGGACACTGTTATTTTTGGACAATCGTCCCTAGAAAAACCCAACTTGGGAAACCGGTGCATCAGTTCTGAGGATTTTCTTATTATGCAGAACCTTGTGTACAACTAGGGTGCTGAATTGGCTCACCCAACAGAGATTATTACACGGCAGTAATACCTCTTCCCGGAGATAGATATTCAACTTCTCAACACTAATCTGCCCCACGAAAATCCTTCCGACAATTCTCCTAGGCTCTGCGTCATCCTTGCTAGCCTCTTTGTAGATTCTGAACTCTCTATGTCAGCTTTCTAGCTCTCTGCATCATCTCTCTGGCCTTTTGCATCAGCAACGCATGCCCCTCAGCCTCTGTGCAGTCTCTCGTTGCCTCTACGTGGCTCCTACTACCTTTGCGTGGTTCTAGCTGCCTCTGTGTAGCCTCTCTATCACTGTGCTGACCCTTAGGAACTATCTCTACCTCTCTGTTATGTACTCACAACACCTCGTTGTAACTTAGATCACTTGTTCGAATTTTCTCAGCAAGCCCTGCTCCAGAAAATCGAACTGGCTAATCAATCTTGGTGTATCTCCAACTGACCCTCAAGCCTCCTCTTATACTTTTCCTTTTGAGTCTTCAATGGCCGAGATTAAGTCCCTAATCAATGAATACTATTAGATTTGGTTTGATCCATGTCATTTATAACATTCTCAATGAGTTTTGTATTATACCCATTAATATTTTAATTTTCGTAAGTTTAAACTTAGGAACCTCATTAAAAATATTAATTATTTTAATATCTCTCTAATCAGGTGGAATTTCCCCAAACCATTTCTAGTTCTTGGTGATCTCATGTCCTTTAGCCTCTCCAATAATTTTCATGGCTAGATAACATCTAATGCCACCACAAATCAACACTCCCTCTTAGCAAGGAATTGCTCTAGTAATGCTCCACCACTGAAAATCACATTGATCCTCCCGCACTAGTACCTGTGCTGATGCTTGGCCTTCTACCCTACATCTACTGTACTACTGCTTCCTGTATTTCTGCCCATGGCTCTTCCACTACCACTATTACATCTGTTCTACAACTCCCTCTCAACATGTTGCCCATGCTGCCCCCCTAGCACTACCACTGTTAAATGCTGCACTACAACTCAGTCACTGAGAAGTAAGTAACTGATCTACCAAAAATATTGACATCCTTGTCATTTTGGAAGTCTCCTGATGCTGAAGCTACCTCTGCTGCTACCTTGTGCTCTCTTCGCTGCCTCTACTACTACAACCACCTCTGTGCCTCTTGCACTACTGGAAACGCCTCTGTGCCTCTCGCACTGGTGCAACCCCTCTGTGCCTCTCATACTGTTGCAACCCCCACTCCATTGTTATAAACCTCTCCACTATAGCACTGCCATGTCATTTAATTGCATCTTGCTTCTACTTGACATCTGTCATCCTGCTACTTTCATTCGGGGCTCCCATAGCCGGATATGATCCAAGAGTTTGGGCACCTCAAGGATCCTACCCCTCATCTTATGTAGTCCTCTTATTTATATCTCTATGTCACCCCACCTCTTCTCTAGAGGTGCATGAGCACTCATGGCACAGTCGTCATTAGTCTAGACTTATTTCTCTGCCTTAGCCGGAGCTGCGTTGGAGTCAGAAGCCTCTCCCTTGTTCTTCTTCCTAGGACACTAGGATGCATAATGACCTAGCTCCCCATAATGGAAGCACTTCACCTTGGATATATCCTTCTTCTTCCTCTTCCTTTTTTGTCCCATAGATGCCAGAGCTGCATCCTCCTCCTCCTATTTCTTGATTCAACTCCCCTTGCTACTACTCCCCGTCTTGGTCAACTGTCCGATCTCTTCTTGGAAAAGAGCTGCCCACATCTCTTCCCATCTTGGAAGAGTAGGTATGCCCAAAATGCCTTGGACAAATGTCTCGCACTCCTCAAAGACTAAATTCAGGGTGGTCCTCACCATGAAATCCTGATCCGGTGTGGCCCCTATGGAAGTAAGTTGGTCACGAATCTCCTGCAATCTGAGGAGGAATAGATCTATCTGCTCCCCCTTCTACCTCTAATATGACCGCAACTGATTCTCCAATAGCATCTTCCGCCGCACGAAAGTGCCCCGATACAATGTCATCAAAGTATCCCACATCTCCTTTGCCATGTTCTTTTCGACAATATGTGGTATGACATGATCCTCATACTTCTCATTATCAGCTGGGTTGACTGGGATAACTACGATTCTCAAGGCAAAGCCCTTGATGCCATGTCTATCTAGGACTGCCAGGATCTTATCCGTCCAGATGATAAAGTTGGAAGCCTTGTCCCACCTGTCCTAATCCCTCAGCCCGTTCACTGCCATCTCCACTCCTCTTCTGGAATCCCTATGAGTCTCGACTTCCCTCTTGGAAGTTCTCTCCTAAACTCCCTCTAAGTCCTGATTTCCCTCTTGGAAATCTTCTCGCCAAATGTCGAACTACTCCTCTCCAATCCTCTTTGCAACTGCAACTCAGATCTGGATTTCTTGGCTAGAAATATGTCAAGGCAGTGACTCCCTCTACCTTCGTTCTATCACGTTAGGTACTGTTATGCTTTGACAGAAACAACACCCCACCACCTTCCCAATCCACGATCTCCCCACAGCTCCCTAGGCCCCAACAATTAAAGAAACTGAGAATTCCAGCTCTACGAAATCCCGACAAAGGCTGAATCACTCCTCTGTGTTACAGGGAAAAGTGTCTACACAGAACTGCTTATCCCACTAAGGTGTGGTAGCTACCTTAGAAACAAACAAAGTAAAGCTACTTTTGTTTTTCCTTTATGAAATATAGATGAGAGAAGAACAAAGAAGACCAACCTCTGTCTTGCGCTAATCTCCTAGTGCGATTCCTCTCTCTCTTGATAGTCTTTCGCTACTTGCTCCCTTGTACGCCCAGCTTCACAGAGTACCTGTAAGATCACAGTAGCATAGCACTATACAAGAACATGGATCTATAATCATAAACAATCTAGGATCAGATGTAAATTGACCATACAAATGCATAAAACATAAATGACACAAGAGTATGGAGGAAAACTTGAATAGCTTTTATTGATAAACAAGAAAGAGCCAAGGGAGTTACAACCAGTTGTTCTGACCCAACATCATCCTCTCAGCAAGGAAGCCCCTCTTCACCTCATACAAAGCTTAGATCACCCAAAAATTTGATGTTGTCTCAAGAAACCAACAACAATTCCTTACAATATGCAAAATTCCAGCCTCTGGATCTCTGGGATGGGGGATCCATATATAGATATCTGTAAGGGAGATGACTCAGCTTGTGATTTGATTAGTGTCTTCCCTCTGATAGTTCTTGCTTCCACTTGGAGATTGATGATCTCTTACTCATCCTTGGTTGAATTTAGAGAGGCAAGTGTCACAGGAGAAGTTTCTAGAAGTTTCCATGCCTCTCCACCTCGCGGAATGACACTGCCATTTGTTACTTCTCGCCCATCGCACCCCATAGAAGGGATTTTTGAAATGCAACGCACCCACACAATGTATTTAGGTGAGATGCAACGCACTTTGCCTATGGAGCAGCTGAAATGATCTTGTTTTGACCAGTTCTGAGCAGTTTTTCATGGAGAACTTCTGGGAGAAGCTGTAATCAGTTGAACTTGTTCCTTTAGGGGTTAGAACAACACTTTTAGAGACTTAGGAGCCCTTGGTTTATGGAAATTTCATGCTTGGGGTTGTAGTGCCCAAAAATGTCTATAACAGTTGCCCCCAAAGCATGAGGTCATTAATCTTTTGATGTCGGGTGAAATGCTTTATTATGAGGATCCGAAGTTCTTTCAAGCTGGGAGGAGACCTGTAATAAGATACAATACAATACATTATCTTCATAATATTTTCATGATCTAGCTGAGGTGGGCATTCCCATGCTCAGCTTTATAAATTCATTTTCATGTACATAGGACAGACAATCGTCTGAGTGTAGACTGATGATTCTGGTAGAGTCATCATCCCTTTGATTGGATGATTATCTGTGCAGCAATGATGTACATTTGATGTCTTTATTTCCCTGAATATATATCGCAGCCCGGATGGATGAAACTAGATCCGGGGTCTTCAATCTCGTTCGATCTTCACTCGAAGTATAAGTCTATCCATGTGAGAGATGTTCTGGAGTCGAACATGGAAAGACATCGCCTGATTACCAACCAATGATGTAAGTTGTTAACAGGTGGGAGAGGAATCACCGATAATGATAATGACCCTCAAGGTACTGCTATACAATTCACGTGGTGTGAATAAAGGACTTGGTGTCGAACACCACACAAAATCTTTAGGTCGAAGGTCATTGATGTAAACCTGTCGCCAGAAGTGAGAAACTTGCCATTGAGGCATGAAAGCTTCAAAGTACTGAATGGGGTGTTCCTAGATCAACTTCTTGGATAATGAGCTAATGTCGACAAGAAGCGATCCGTCATAGGGGGGCCTTAATGAATCCCACATCAATGACACGGAACAGAGCAAATGATTTTAATGGAGGTGAAAACAATCTGATGACATAAGGTTCAGGGTGGCGGTCATGAAAGAATGGAGTGTAAATGTATTGTAGCGGGTGAGACACAGGTGAATTCTCTGAATGAATTCTCTTGAACATATCGGCGACACTGACGTGATGGACTGGTAGCATTCACCCCAAATGTGGATGGTGTGATGGGACCATGGTGATGTGACCGGTGAATGAAACAACCCAACCTGACTTGGATGCGGAGTGAAAGTGTCATGTTCAAGAGCGACTTGCTACCAACAAAGTTTCTTCAAGTTTTCTTCCCAATTTTTCCCCAGTCATTGCTGACCAGTACCTCTTTATTTTTGTCAAGCTTGAGGAGGATAACATATGCTTGTTCTATAATTTTCCCTTCAGGCAAACCCATCGCTATGTTTTAACGAGCCTAGCGATAGTGAAACTCGTTCTTGTCTGCTATGGACAAGTTTTTCGCTATTAAGTTTTAACGAGTTTAACGACAAAGATAACTCGGTCCTTTTCAATTTTAGAGAGTCTAAAAAGGAACGTAAAGGAAACTCCAAAATTCATTTTTCGTCATCTAATCCCTTAAGTCTGAAAAAGTATAAAACAATACAGAAGGGATGAATTTTCGATACTTTTAACGAGCCGAACAAAACAAGAGCTCGATGTTTTTGTGTAATATTCCCTCAGGTCCAAAAAGATTAAAATCTAAAGGAGGGATAGCACTTTCGGTCCTTTTAACGAGCTGGAGAGGCCAATGGCTTGGCAATCTTTTCATATTTTACGAGTCAGTTGAAAAGAGCTTAAAGGAGACTCGTCTTTTGAGGAACGAGTGATAAAATTGGGTAGCAGCTGATTCCAGGTAAGGTTTGGAGTTTTCCAATCATGACAGTGTTACAAGGATGGCTAATGAGATCACTCTTCGCAGCTGTTCCTCAAAAGGGGTAAACAAACAAATGGAGGTGAATGATCAGCCAATACAGAGTGGAGGTGATGATGAGAACACGACCAAGGCTTTTAAAGGCTGAAGTACTACATTCACAATGGTTATTTACCGAGAAATAGTTCATTTTTTAATGAGCTTAAATGCGGGGAGAAACATTTGCTCATGACTTATGTTTATTTTTTAACGAGCTTGAACTATGCGCTAAAACTGCTCGATGCAACGGTCATTTCTTGACTTTACCATAAATAGCTTTGTTCTTTCAAAGATTGTACTACATTTTCAATTTCTTCATCAAACTAGTTAGAAATGAACAATACATGTTTGAAAAATGAGTTAGAACACTAATATTTTACTCGAATTACGTAAAAAGTAATGTAAAAGTGCTTTTACCTCTCATTTTACCATTTCATTTGAACTTTGGTTTGTTGGAGCTTTGGAGGTGCTTTCCCCCCTTGATTTTCATCAGCTGATTTCGGGAGATTCTGTGGACGATTCTCGGCGCCGTCTGGACCAGGTAGGAGCTAAACTTGAGCTCTTTCATTTCATGCTTTCCATTTTGCATTCTGAGCTTGATTCCTGGTTTTTTTGAGCCTCTGGGGTTTGAAAAACTCGCCTTGGATTCAGCGCACCCTTTGTGTATCGAAAGGTGCGTTGGATGTTGGCCTGTCTATTGGCCATCTGACATGCAATGCACCTAGAGCACTACTGTAGGTGCGATGGGTGCAAGGAAGGAATTTTATGCACAGTTTTTGATGGAAATTTTGCTTGTTTCTTACCAAAATCAGGATCTAACTCTTCTCTTGTTTGTTTTCAGAGATTTTTGGAGCAAGATGACTATTACATGGCGAGAACGTGAGCATGAAGAAGAGGACATGCTTGCTTTACATGATCCGGTTACAGTAAACGCACTGCGGAACTGTGGCTTGCTGAAGTTTTTCCACATTTCTAGCATGAGACAACAAATCAACTTGCTGCAGTATTTGCTCGATGCTTGGGATCCTACCAACCAGGTGTTCCAGATTAGGGGCAAATCCATCCCCTTGACTGTAGTGGACATCTATTTCTTGACTGGCTTGTCGAGGCGGGGTGCCCCCATCTCTTTATCAGGTTCGGCCCGAGGAGGTGAATCTGTGAGAGATTATGTTTGCCGGTATTGCAGAGAGGGATCTCAGCCAAGTAAGGATGGCAAGATCATCATCCATGATGTCACTGACAAGTCCCTCAGGACTATTCTGTTCACTTTTGGTAGGATGGCTGGTGGTGCGTCTCTTCATGTAGCCAACCGATCTTATATGCAGTATGCCTTGGAATGTCTCCAACCGAAGGTGTTCAACTGGTGCGACGCAGTACTTCTTGTGATGAAAGAACAGTTGACCAAGGTGAAGAGTGGGAGGTTGAAGAACTTTGGTTATGGTTCTATCTTGACTACCTTTGCCTTGGAAAAGATACCACTGATGCAGCCACAGTATATTGCACTCGATTTACCTTCATCGACTGAACCACGTATGCAGAGATGGGTCGACCATATGTCTAGGCATGCTGGTCAGTCTCAGATTTCCTTTTTTGATACCTTCTTCGGGTGGTTTGATTGTCAGGAGATGGTTTATTCCGAGTATCCATATGCCGATATGGACTTCCGGGGTGATCCAGATTTAGTACTGCCGGCTGGCGAACAGTGGGGCACCATTGGTAAATTCTTTGACCATATCCCTGTTTATCGTTTTTCATTTATAATGTCCTTGTGCTTTATTCTGTCAAGACTTAATCAAACTCATGTGTTCATGCAGATGTTGGTCCCGTTCGGCCAGTAGTACGCCTGAGAGTGCCAGCTGCCGCCCCAGCAGGAGAGGCTGTTGGAAGGGCTATCCTTCACGACCTCGATGTGGCCGAGACTCTCACAGCATTACAGGAACAGGTTGAGGGCCTCACTCTCGGTATTCCAGATGTGAGGACTAACGAGCTACCCTTGAGGTTGCAGCGGCATACTACTGGTGTGCCAAGACGATGGACTCGGCTCTTACGCATGATCGCACAGGCTGTGACTTGCTATCACGAGCATCATTAGACTAGGGTGCCCCCTAGCGTTTTGAGTTTTTGGTCATTTGACCAATTTTGTCTTGGTTACAGAACATTATGTGTAAACCATAAACAGTTATATATATATTTTTGATTTTCGAAGCTTTATTTTGGTTAAGTTACATGATCCAAATGCAAATATTGATGGTATGCTTCTTTTTATAAATGTTGCAAATGTTTATCTAACACATAATTTGACAATGAGTCAGTTAATGTGTTTAAGGTTCTGCAAATATGTTGATATTGAATAAAATCAAATTGTCTTTCCAAAATCTTAACCCTTAGGAACATGCGATAAATAGCTGGATTTCGGACAGAGTAGATACCAGTGAGTTGTAGTATGACGAGTTGTGAGTCTAGCCTAACAATCAGTCGGCGTATACCATGTGTGATGGCATCAGAGAGAAGTTCTATCAACGTGCTATATTCAGCGATGTTATTCATTGATCGACCAATACATACCCCTCTGAAACTGACTAACTCGTCGCTTGGATCAAAAATGGCTCTGGCCGCGGAAGATAGGTTCCGCAAACTACGACTCGCTCCATCGGCATATCCAACACATGACTCCAATAGGTTTGACATTTGCAATAAATGTAAAAAGTGGATTACTTGACCAAAACAAACACTTTAGAAAAAACAAAAACATAACAAAAGCATACAAGTTACTATATTGAATCACGCATAGTAACGCTTGAGGTACAACCCGTTACGAGGTTGTGCCAGTGGAATCCCGTCATAATCCATTAACTCGTAGGCTCCTTTTGCTAACACTTGCTTAACAATATAGGGGCCCATCCATAAAGACTTGAATTTACCTGCCCCCAATTTATCGGATTCTTGGTCATAAAGCAAGACCAAGTCACCTTCTGAGAAGACACGGGGTTTGACATTCTTGTTGAACTACACTTTGACTCATTTCTTATGGGCTTCGTTAGCCAAAGCGGCATCACGACGGGTTTCATCCAATTGGATTAGTTCCAAGAAATGAGCCTCCTCTTCTGAAGTTCCGGGGAGAAGGTCAATTGCGAGTTTGAGGGACGAGATTTCACACTGGATTGGTAAGACTGCTTCCAGGCCATATACCAGTTGGAAAGGTGTAAACCCGATTGCATTCCTTACCGATGTTCGGTAAGCCCACAAGGCTGAGTACAGGATTAGGTGCCAACTTATTTTGTGAACTCCAATCATCCTTTGTAGCATGTGCTTCAGGACCTTGTTGATTGCTTCAACTTGTTCATTGGCTTGCGGGTAATATGGAGTAGAGCTGTCGTGAGACAACCCTAGTTTGGTAGCTAATTCGACCATCATGTGATTGCGAAAATGTGATCCATGATCTGTGACTATAGCTTGTGGGACGCTGAATCTGGCGACTACATGATTGAAAAAGAAGAGGGCAGCTATTTCACCAGTATTATCTAATGTAGGCATCGCCTCGGCCCATTTGGTAAAATAGTCAACTGCGACTATGATATACCCATGCCCCCCAGTCGAGGTGGGGTTACATGTCATGAAATCGATGCCGCATTTGGCGAATGGCCTGACAGCAACTATTGACTGCAGAGGTGCGGGTGGTCTTCTGGTTTTGCTATCGAAAATTTGACAAGCATGGCAACTTCTGACTGCAGTTATACAATCTTTGAACATTGTTGGCCAGAAGTATCCTGCTCGTAAATTTTTTTGCATTGTAGCATAACCGGATTGATGCCCCCCACACGCGCCTGAATGGCAATCATTCAGGACTTTTTCGGCCTCCTCATGGGTGAGGCACCTTCTCAGAACCGTATCGATACCACAACGGTAAAGTGTATCACCGACGATCATGTAGTCTTTTGCTTGGTATCGAATACATTTTTGTTCAAAGCGAGAGGTATTTGGCCTATATTTTTGGGTTTGGAGATAAATGATTATATCCCCATACCACAGATTGCTTGAAGATATCAGAAACAAATTTTCGTCCACGATCGTTTCTTGGGATGTTTCATTGTTGGACGATGATGGGAGATCGCATAATAATTCTGCGAAAACCAGAGCTTTCTTTGACTTGGATTTTACAAATTCCAGATCAAACTCTTGTAGAATTGCTATCCATTTTGAATATTTTCCCCCCAGCAACTGTCGCGACAATATATAAGTCATGGGGTTGCAATCTGACAGAATGGTAGTTTTTCGAAAGAGGACATAGTGTCGAAATCTCTGTATCGCTTGAACAACTGCGAGCGCTAGCTTTTCAACATAAGAATATTTGCTTTCTGTATCATTTAAGTTCTTACTCAAATAATATATAGGATGTTCAATTCCGTTGTCTTCTTGAACTAAAACCATTGCGATGGTTGTATCCGCTGCAGCCAGATACAGGTTAAAGTCTTTTTGATAATCAGGAGCGTACATTAATGATGCTTTCATTAGGGATTCTTTTAAAGCATCAAAGGAAGCTTGTGCAACTTGATCCCAGACAAAGGGTACTTCATTTTTCAAAAGATGCATATAACCTTTAGCAAGTTCGGCGTAATGTGGAATGAACCTCCTCAGAAAGTTTGCTTTCCCTTGGAGTTTCTGAATCTGAAGCAAATTTGAAGGTGGAGGCAAATTTATGATTGCCTGAACCTTACATGGGTCGAGACGAATCCCGTCTTTCAAGACTACAAAGCCAAGTAAACGACCAGAACTGACACAAAATACACATTTGTGTGGATTGAGTCGTATCTTGTAGTGTCGGCAACGTAGAAATATTTCTCTTAAATGCTGCAGATGATCAGTTCGCTTTTGCAAATGAGCTGGTAGGTCGTCGAGGTATGGTTGAACGATGTTTTTGATGTCATGGAAGGCATAATTCATTGCCCTCTGAAAAGTTTCCCCTGTGTTCTTTAAACCAAAGGGTAATTTTCGATATGCGAATGTGCCCCACGGACAAATAAATGCAGTCTTTGACTGGTCCTGTGGGCGGATATTTATTTGATTATACCCGGAGAATCCATCCATGAATGAAAATATTTTGCATCCGGCACATTCATCAATTATCTGGTCGATGAAGGGTGTAGGGTAGTCGTCTTTTGGACAAGCTTGATTTACATCCCTATAATCGACGCACACTCTAATTGTTCCTTGTTTTTTCATAACAGGGACAATATTCGATACCCAATCGGTTAGAGGAATCGGGTAAATGAAACCAGCATGGAGAATTTTTTCAACGTCTGCCTTAATGGCAGCGGCGTTTTTGGGGTGCACCTGCCGTAGCCGTTGTCGTACTGGTTTGACATCTGGATACATCTTGATTTCGTGTTCAACGATACTCGAGTCAATGCCTCGAATTTCACTATATGACCAAGCAAAGACATCTCTGAATTCGCGAAAAAGAGCGTTATATATTTCCAGTTCTGAAGGAGAACAACATTTGCCAACATAAATATTCTCTACAACATCTATTTTGGTCGAGATATTTATGGCGATAGTCTCTTCAATGTTGGACAAGTTTCGCTCGGAATCCACTGTGTTTACAGTATTTGATAGGAAATAAAAAACTGAAGGATGATAAAGGTCATCAGGAGTATTTTCTTCACAATCTGGAAGAAGGGAATGATGGTGGTAATCATCCCATGGTGCCCCTTCAATTACCATTGATTGAACAATTCCTTCGTCGGTGACATGCACTCGCGACCAAGGATCTGAAGGGGTACCATATTCCTTAGACCTATCTATCCAAACACTTGATGAGCATTGATTTGGGTTTGCCTCCCATGCTAGGAACATTGATTGCTACAATATTTCTGTTGGGCTTGGAGGCAAAACCTACGCATGATCCATGTCGATATCGTTTTCTGAGATCTTTTTAGAAGATATCATATTGCAGGTTCCTACCGACACTACTTCCGCCAAATTGATTGGAGGTGGAAGGGCGAAAGTTCCCATTAATATAGGATCTTTTAGTAGGCCTACTCCGATATTTTGAAGCGAATGGGGGCTTCCATGGATCATTGGAATGCTTCCCGTAACTTGAGAACCATTGGGGAGGAAGTTTTGTTGATCGACGATTGTAATCCCTCCTTGAAAGGGAAATGCAATCTTCCTAAAATAGGTCGACACAACAGTAGCCATAGCATATATCCATGGTCTTCCTAGTAGGATGTTGTAATCGAGATTTCCGTTGATTACCTCAACATCTATTTCTACTGTTTTCCCTCCTAGTTCAACCTTCAAGTTACTTAGAATACCATATGGGGTATATGTTCGTCCGTCAAATGCTTTTAATGTCGTCGAAGATCATGACAAGGTTGGAGATCCTAAAGTTTTCCAGGAACTCATCGACATAATACATGTAGATGCCCCCTCATCAATAATTGTCCGATGAACAGTTTTGTTGAGGGCTTTCACTTGAACGAGGAAAGCTAGTTGAGCTGGTAACTCAGGATCATATCCTTTATGATCGAAGGATACAAGATTGGAATCCTTTGGGTATATCCCACCAATGGCTGATAATAAAGCTTGCTTTTGGGATGGGCAATTTGTAGTACCTCAAGAGTCGACATAGCAGATGGTGATTGGGCCAAATCTTCCACTATATTATAATGATGTGCCGCTCTAGTGCGAGGATTAAACGTCGACTTGTGTACTACTCCCTTTGGAGGTTTTATTGTCAACTCGGGAATGATGGGTGGCGCAACTTCTGTTGAAGTTGTTGTCGAACTACTAGGTTGATCTTTATCCTTGTTGTTCGACAGCTGTGGATTCCCATAATCTTTGTTTCTTGTTGATATCAAAGCATCATTTTGCTATTTGGAAACCGACAACATTAACACTTGAGACGAGGAAGCATTTCCACTGTCAACCAGATTTGTCCCTGGATTTGGAAACGGATCAGTCAATACTGCCGAGGTTTTTGAATTCTTGAAGAATTTTTTAAGCTCAGCTCTGTGTGGACAATCTGCGGTTCAATGATCCTCATCGCATATAAAGCATGGATTTTTTGGTTTCCTATTTCCAGGAGGGTTTGCAGAAGATTTTTCAGGTGTGATTCTTCCTGTTTCTTCTTCTTCCCTTCACCTTTCTTCTTGCCCCCTGGTTGCTTGGTTTCTTTGCCTTTATCTGTCGATATGGCATTTACTTCCGAGACAAGAAGTTCCTCTTTTCAATTTTGACCGGAAATCTTACGGGCCTTTTTAGATGTAGCCTTTGTCGATTTCATGTCTGTTGCACCAATCACGCCATCGCCGACATGAGAGTCATTGTTTGATTTAGGAGGAGGAGGAACTGAGAATTCCGGTCTAGGAGCGTCAGGTATTTTATCTTAGAGTGTGCTGGACTGAGTGTAAATCAAGTCCAAATATTGCGCACGAGCGATAACCTACTCTTCGGTGACGACCCCCCCTTTTGCCACATCTTCCCTGATGGAAGGCAGTAATGACTTAATAAACCATTCAGCTAAAAGCTGATCGGGAACATACGTTTTCACCATTCTACAACGACGTCACCACTCATGTATATGATCAGATATGTGAGTGGCCATCGTTTGTTTGAAGTTGGTAAGAAGTTCCGTTCTCGTTTCGTACCTTATTGGTAACTGAAAATGGGTTAAAAAAGTTGTGGCTAGGGTACTGAAGTTGTCAAATGAAGCTCTAGGCAATTCGATATACCATTTTGCTACCCGACCATTTAACGTCCTCTGAAAAAGGCGAAGCCTAATCAAATCATTGTTTAGGGTGTTTGATGAACACCACAGATGAAAGGTCATCACATGATTTGACGGATCTTCACCCAGATTTCCATTAAATTTAGGAATATCTTATGGAAGTTTATGTGGAATCGCTGGCCACCAAGGGGCGTAAGCGATTGGATCATTTGTTAACCGATTTAAATCAGGTAACTCTAAAGTCGCAACGAAGGGTAACTGTTGATTTAGGTTAGGTGAAGCATACCCAGGATAAGATGGGATTGCCTGAGCAGTTGGTCTTTGCATACCAGCATAATGCATTTGATGCTGGTAACTTTGGTAAGGTTGGTGGGCATGACCATTGTAAAATGGTTGATTTTGACCGTTTTGAATATACGGTTGCCCACTATTCGCAAAGATTTGTTGCTCAAAACCTTGGTATACTTGTTGGAACTGCGGTTGTTGGTATTGCACTAGCCATGGTTGTGAAGCCATGTGCTGTTGCCCGATACTAACTATTTGACCAAGATGAGGGGTAATTGTACCCGTTTGAACCTGTGTCATTCCACTAGTCAGCGATTGTGGTTGAGTTGCAGGGTCAAGGGGCTGTTGCATTACAACCTGAGAAACCTGAGGTTGGCATACAACAGGCAGCGCTTGAACTTGCGACACCATCACAATAGCTGGCGTAGTTGGTATACTTGACATAGGTAAGCATTGTTGCATCGAATATACAACTCTTGGTTGTTGAGGTAGTATCGGTACCCAACCGCTTGACGTAATTCCAGCATAACCCGAATTTTGTTGTGAACTCCCGTATGGCTGTCCTCCCGGAGGGGATAATGAAAGGGTATACTGCCCCATACGTTGGTAACCCGGTACTTAAGGGAATGGCTTGCCCTTGAGGGCCAAACTGCCCAATTTGACCTCCAAATGGATCAATTTGTTGAGACTCAACATAAGAGTTTCCGGATATTATTCCGGATGAACAAACTAGAACAGACCATACCGTCGAAATGGCCCCTGGATGGGCTCCTTTTAGCGATTGAGAGCTAGTTGGGACAGATGGTATACCGGCGAACATTGTTGGAGTGATAGCAGGAAGTTCTGTCGTCGCTGTGTCAAACGACACAGTCCTAGATGTTGACGGTTGTTCAAACATTTCTAGTCTATCCAAAACATTACCTAGCGATTCTACAGGAGCTTCTGCTGGCAGTAGACTAATTTTTGATGAAGAAGGATACAAAGTGATCCAGACTCCAAAATGCGATGGAGTACTAGATGGAGGATCTTCCACAATCTCTTCTATAGCAATCAGACCAGGTGGAAGGGGTAGACCGTCAGGTCCGTAGAATATTTCTGGTGTCGAAGAAGGTATGGAATCTGCAGCGACAGATGTTTCGGGAGCAACACTCTCCGAACCGGTTGTAGATGAAACTGGTTCAGTGATACAAGTGTTCACCCTCAGACTAGGATCAGTACTACCGTCCTTCTATGGCTGCTGAACTTCTTCTGTAAAGGCAGGGATACCAGAAATGTTTGGAGTAACCAGAGTCTTTGATGTTGTTGGAATACTTGTTCTAACTTTACCAGGAGATTTGGAATGGTTAAACGAGTTCACTTTGTCCGTACTTGTTTCGATTCCAGAGACAAAGACGGTTGGCTCGTAAGACTCCACGAACGACAGGGTTTCAATTAACTTTCTTCCACGATTGCAGATTACTTGATCAACTAAAAATCAAGGGGAAGTATGTTTCCGAATTAGATGAATTTTAGACGCTTTGACACAACTTGTTTTTTCAATTTTTAAGAGTCGAGAAAAAACAAAAGATGACTCTAGTCGCCTTCGATTTTTAATGAGCCTGAAGTGACAAGTGCTCAGATGGACCTTTTCTGTTAAGGAGTCTGAAAAGGAACGAAAGGGACTGCTATGGAAATCTAGGTAGAGGGATTATCAAACCAATTGCAAAACTGCAGAATACTTTTTACGGTACGGTAGTCAATCTTCCTGAATGTTGTGTTCAGTGCATTGCGATCGATAGGGTGGCAGACACGGCTTCCTATGGATAAAGGATTAAGCCTATTGTGGTCTCCCAAAATATACTCGACGGTACGTGGGAGCACAAGTCCGTACTGGCACTTATCGTCTCAAGGTGGAGGAATCACCCAAACATCAGTGAGAACAACAGTTACCAGGCTTTACGACGCCGGAATACGTCTCTAGCCTAGACTTCTAAATGTTGTGCGTTAGGTTCCAAAGCGTTGTTAGATTCATTGAATTTATTTTATAGTTGATCTTGTTTAAGAAATTTGCCTTTCAGGTCCACCGCAAGATTTAGATGTATAATTCCTAAAATGCAATCTAAGATGATAAACAGTCTTTTATCTTCTTTGTGCAATGAAAATCCTAGCTACTAAGGAAAGAGAGACATTATTCTTTCACAAAGAGTAAAGAGCACACACTAAATGCACAGTCCTAAATCAAACCAATCAAACAGTCTAAATGCAAATGCACATGCATGTATTTTTTTTTCGACTTTCTTAGTATGTGAATGGTAAAAAGAAAGCTAATGCACAAATCTGAATTACTTTTCAAGTGACAATTACTAACAAGTTTCTTTTCGAAATTAGAAATGGAGACAATCACAACACTTTATGATTTGGAAATGAATACTTGCTTTCGACACTAGAAAAATTACAAATTCAGACCAAATACAATAGTAACAAGATAATCGACTATCTACAGCAACCAAACTCTTTCCTATGACTGAAAACGACACTTGCGACACTTTCAAATCAAAGGACGATAGTATGATTACGTTACTTTTTGCAAAGGAGAACTGAAAATGACTCAACAAATACACAAAAATATTTACAATTCTTTTGTACAACGAAGGCGGAATAACAGCAAGGAAAAGGGGTTTCAAACAGAGATATACTGATTACAGACAACAAAATTCATGAATAGAACTGGAAAGAATGAATCACAGAAACCAAAACTGAACAATGCCTAGTCTGATCAGCGCACCTGTAACACAGGGAATTTGAAATGCAGCGCACCTACTACACTCGGGAAGTGCGCTGAATTTCAGATTCACAGAACAATACCTGCACTGGAGAAGAGACGAGACTTTGCTTGGGTTCCGGGTCACAATTTGCAGTTCAGTTCATGGGTTTTGGCCGAGAAAATGGTAATCAGTAAAACAACAATCAGGGGTAGATCTAAGGAGGTTCTGAGAGCTACCACAAGGGGCAATCAGAGAGTTTGTGAATCAGTTGTTTAAGTTATAAACAAATCCCGGAGATTGACTAAAGCGGCATTTATCTACTTTCCATTTGCATAGGAAATGCAGTTCGAAAGCTACCTGGCTCGACTTCAGGCTCCATCTGTAAGTTTATAAGATAGACAACAAGGAAGATAAACAAACAAACTAATTCGTCCCCAACGGAGTCACCATTTTGTTACAGGGAAAAGTGTCTACACAGAACTGCTTATCCCACTAAGGTGTGGTAGCTACCTTAGAAACAAACAAAGTAAAGCTACTTTCGTTTTTCCTTTATGAAATATAGATGAGAGAAGAACAAAGAAGACCAACCTCTGTCTTGCGCTAATCTCCTAGTGCAATTCCTCTCTCTCTTGATAGTCTTTCACTACTTGCTACGTTGTACGCCCAGCTTCACAGAGTACCTGTAAGATCACAGTAGCATAGCACTATACAAGAACATGGATCTATAATCATAAACAATCTAGGATCAGATGTAAATTGACCATACAAATGCATAAAACATAGATGACACAAAAGTATGGAGGAAAACTTGAATAGCTTTTATTGATAAACAAGAAAGAGCCAAGGGAGTTACAACCAGTTGTTCTGACCCAACATCATCCTCTCAGCAAGGAATCCCATCTTCACCTCATACAAAGCTTAGATCACCCAACAATCTGATGTTGTCTCAAGAAACCAACAACAATTCCTTACAATATGCAAAATTCCAGCCTCTGGATCTCTGGGATGAGGGATCCATATATAGATATCTGTAAGGGAGATGAATCAGCTTGTGATTTGATTAGTGTCTTCCCTCTGATAGTTCTTGCTTCCACTTGGAGATTGATGATCTCTTACTCATCCTTGGTCGAATTTAGAGAGGCAAGTGTCACAGGAGAAGTTTTTGGAAGTTTCTATGCCTCTCCACCTCGCGGAATGACACTACCATTTGTCACTTCTCGCCCATCGCACCCCATAGAAGGGATTTTTGAAATGCAACGCACCCACACAGTGTATTTACGTGAGATGCAATGCACTTTGCCTATGGAGCAGCTGAAATGATCCTGTTTTGACCAGTTCTGAGCAGTTTTTCACGGAGAACTTCTGGGAGAAGCTGTAATCAGTTGACCTTGTTCCTTTAGGGGTTATAACAACACTTTTAGGGAATTAGGAGCCCTTGGTTTATGGACATTTCATGCTTGGGGTTGTAGTGCCCAAAAATGTCTATAACACTCTAGCCAACTCCATCAAGCCTACATGGCTTAGTAGGATGACGTGGCTCTTCATGAGCCTCTTCTACCTCTCTCTACCTCTGCGCTGACCCTCTCTCTGGCTCAAAATGATGACACGGGCCCTTTGCGTCACTCCTTTTCTGCTGCTTTCTTCTTAGGAGAATCTTTGTCTCTTGGGATAGCTACTACTGCTACAAATACTTTTGATTGCGTTGGTGCCTTCAGTCCTCCTGTGATTTTCAATGCTCTGATACCATGTTGAAATTTCTAAGTCCGACCCATTAGAAATCCCTACTGCATTATCTGGTTTATTTCACCTACTTGTTTATTCCATTAACAAGTTATTTATACATATAAATACTGAAAATAAACACAAATGCAACCTTAACTCATATACAGAACATCAACTGAAATAGTGGAACAAACACACAAGGGAAACTGTTATTTTTGGACAATCGTCCCCGAAAAAACCAACTTGGGAAAACCGGTGCAACAGTTCTAAGGGTTTTCTTATTATGCAGAATCTTGAGTACAACTAGGGTGTCGAACGGGCTCATCCAACAGATATTGTTACACAATAGTAATACCTATTCTTAGAGACAAATATTCAGCTTCTCAGCACTAGTCTGCCCCGCGAAAATCCTTCTGAAACTTCTCCTAGGCTCTGTGTCAGCCCTGCTAGCCTCTATGTAGCTCCTGAACCCTTTTTTTTAGCCTTCTACCTCTCTGCGTCAACTCTCTGGTCTTCTGCTTCACCCACGCAGGCCCCTCAGCCTCTACGCAGTCTCTAGCTGCCTCTGTGTGGTTCCTGTTGCCTCTACGTAGCTATGGATTCCTATGCGTAGCCTCTTTGTCAATGCGCTGACCCTCAGGCAATACCTTTGCCTCTCTACTATGTACTCACTGCCCCTTGCTGCAACTCAGATCACTTGTTCAAATTTTCTCAGCAAGCCTCGCTCCAGAAAATCGAATTGACTGATCAATCTTGGTGTATCTCCAACTGACCCTCAAGCCTCCTCTTATACTTTTCATGTTGAGTCTTCAATGACCGAGATTAAGTCCCTAATCAATTATTAATATTATATTTGGCTTGACCTATGTCATTTAGAACATTCTCACTCAGTTTTATATTAATACTCATTAATATTTTAATTTTCCTAAGTTTAGACCTAGGAATCCCATTAAAAATATTAATTATTTTAATATCTCTCTAGCTTAGTGGAATTCCCCAAACCATTTCTGGGTCTTCGAGATCTCATGTTCTTTAGCCTCTACACCAATTTTCATGGCTAAAGCACATTCGATGCTACCAAAAATCAACAAAACTGCACAATACAATTTGTACTATTGCCAACTTTTCTCTACGCTACAACTGATCTCATGTTGCTACTACTGCTGCAACTACTGCAACTGAGAAAAAATATCTGAATCAATCATGTCTCTAGATTATCTCTACAATTGTCTCCTAAGTCTGTGATTGTTACTAGACACTGCATTATCCACTGAGTAACTGCTTGCACTACAACTGCTCTGTGCCCCTCAACATATGACTACAACTAGTACTACAACTATCCCTTAAGATTTGTTTTCGCCAACTAAAACTGATCCATCTGCTACTATATTATGTGGGCCCATATAGCAAGCGTAATGATCCAAGTGGAAACACCTATATGATGCTAGTCCTCCTTGAACCCTACCCAAATTCTCTATTACTTGATGAAATAGATCTTTATGTCTCCCCACCACTCTCCTAGAGGTATAGCTACATACAAAGTGAATTCATCCTCCAGCATGGAAGACAAATCATCGATCTCTACCAAAGCTATTACCTGCCTTTGATTCTCCTTCTTATCCTTTTTCCTCTTTAGACACTGGGTATTGTAGTGATTAAACTCACCATACTGATGAGCCTCATCATTGGGTAACTATATGGACCTTAATACACCTCCAAGCTTATTTAAATCAACTCTTCTCATAATTCCTTACATATTTTATATTTTGCTTAAGGAGATGAATAAAAGTGAGATGTTATGTCTAGTGGAATAATGTGCATTGATTGTAGGTTTTTGAGAGAAAATCATGGCAATTTTTGCTAATTAAGGGAAGAAACTCGAATGAGACAAGGAGGAGAGATTGTAGGAGATATATCCTCCTCATTTACTCCTCACTCATTCGAATATTCCTCATACAAATCACACTAGCTCGGAGTGGCAAGCAGCTGAGTCATGAAGATCAAAAGGCAGCCGAGCCAGTGACAATTAAAGAACCAATACATCTTGAGTTTGGGAGCCGAGCCTCCCTAGATTTAAGGAAGTTGTTGGAGACTTTAGTTGTATAAATGAGGAGGCCTAGAGCCTCATTAGGATTTGAATTTTTGATGTAAAAGCACTAAGCATTTTTCGAGTTTAGGATTTGTGGAAGACATTGTTATGTAATTTTTTGATATGATATGAGAATGAGCATTTCCTTGATCCAGCACTGAGTTTACTTAGAGGATGAAGCTCTTGGATTAGGTCCCAACCCTAGCAGAAAAGTCTCCTCTTCTTGTATTTGTATGCTTAGTTGATTTCATAAATTAAACATAAATTAAATGTTGAATTGTCTTTAGCATTATTTCATTGCAAGTAGTTGTGGATTTGATTAGTTTGCTTCCATTTGTGCATTGCTTTAGTAGCAACTTAGGAAGATAAAGGAATATCAAAAAAGTTTTTAGTAGGTGGATTTGGCCTCACTCCTCCCTTCAAGTACCATGGTTTGAGGAAAGAACTCCTATGCATCCCCAAAAAGACAAAATTCTAATTTCTCATGGAATTTAGGGTTTTTTGTTACTTAGGCCAGCATTTTACTAGTTTTCAAGAATAGGATTTAATTTTCATTTATGATATCTTCAACCTTGCATTAGATCTCATAAGGGTTTCACATTATTCTACAAGTTTTCCCATGCATGAAATAGGCAACTAGATAATGAAATTTTGTTTTTCTTTAGTTCATTGAAGATCTTTCTTGTTTACATGATTCATGGATAAATGTCAGTGATTGATGTAGTGTAGGAGTTTCAGCAGTGCAGAGATATTTCATGACCAACAACCCCATCCTAACCTCATCCATCCATGATCATCACTTTTCCACTAAGTCCCTCACCAAATTCATCATTCCATAAGAATATTTATCCAAGCTTGTTGAGCAAATCCAACCATCTCACAAAATCTGTTTTTAGTTTTGAAGGAGTCCTAGCCACTCCTTTTCCTCATTCCTCCCACCATTCACCTTCCCTAAGCCCTACACCACCTTCCAAATCCCTCCTTTTGCTCTCCGCTGGATCCTGTAGGAGAATTAGGACATGTTGTAGGAGGAATTAGGACATCCTGTAGGTCAATCTATAGTGGCCTGTTTTGAGGCTGAATTGTGGAAAAATCACCTAGAAAGATAGGAGAAGACACCTACTTGGCTCCCAAGCCATCTGACCATTCACCATAATCCCTAATCCACCTAATACATCGCCAAGAGAAGTTAGCATTCACATTTTCACACAAAAAGACAAAAAGGAAAAAGAGTTATTGTATTCATTTACATGCACAGTAGTAGAATGTTTGGATGTTTCAAGTTGCATGCCTAGGGCAGTAGGGTTACACACATGTTAACTTAACATTCCTTTAAAGCAAAGAATCTTAGCAGTTAGTTAGATGTATGGTGTGTTTAAGCATTTGATTTCAGTCTTTTCCTTACTACAGTAGACAAGATTTCATTTAGTGTAAATTTCCATTTTTCTCATTGGTAATCAAGCTTATTTTGAATCAATAGAAGGCTAGTTTGAGAAACCATAGTGGTCTATCACCAGCTTAGCAGTGACAAAGAGTAGACCCATTGCATCTACTTGTGTATACAACACTGTTACCTCCAAGTTTGTATGAACCCCGGGTTGATAAATTAAAGTTGGTAGCCCCAAGAGTTGTAGCATTCTTGTTGCAATACTGGTGCTCATCACACACTTGAAGCATTTAATATTTGACAAATCCTTCTTCTTCTTTTCTCCTCCCTGGGAGCCTCATCCTTGATTGGGACCTTTCTTTTCCTTCCTCTTCAATCTAAGGTCTATATTATCATCTTCCTTCACACCCTTCATTCCTTTGCTACTACTTCCATTAATACTACTCTTCCCTAGAGAAATACTCATATCCTCCTGCGTAAATTCTACTCGCAAATGATCCCAACCTAGTAGCTAATGTCATCTAGTGATACCCTAAACAAAAGTAGCCCATTCTAGGGTGAAACCATTGAGATTTTTATGCACTAGCTCACTCTCTTGAGGTGATTCTCCTACTATGGCAAGCTTGTCTCGAACATCTTGAATCCTAGTGAGATAAGGAGTAACTCCTTCACCCTTATTCATCTTGGTGAGCCTCAAATTCTCCTTCAAGAGCATTTTACAATTCTCTGAAGGATTCATGAAAAGTTGGGGAACTACATCCCACATTTCTTTGGTCGTATTCTTGGCTACTAAGTGTGAGACTATATGATCCTGAACACCATAAAGGATCAACCACTTTACCTTTTCCATCTCCTTATTGTAATTCTGTAGCTGATCAGGATCTGTAGGTATGGTGATTGCCCTTTTTGCATACATCTTCATACCATGCTCATCTAGCATGAAAGACATTATGGATTTCTAGAGACAACTATTTGAGGCTTCATCTAGGCTATCCTGATCTTGAAGTTTTGTTGAATCCATTTTATGAAAAACTCACAACTGGGAAAATAAACATGAATCTCCTTCCTTTCCTACTTATACTCCCTCATGGAATTCACAGTTTTGCTAGCTGATACTACCACCTGCGACTAAAAATCACATATTTCCTCCATATACCTGAATATGGAGACCCTCTGAGAAATTCCTCTGTGTGTGCTTTTCTCTTCTAAGCAATGATGATCTACTATTGATGGTCTAGATACAAAATCATTATGCTGAAATATGCTCAACAAAAATACTAATCTTCCTACTAAAACTAATTTCTGGCATCAACATTTCTTGTTGGAACTCATACTAGACTATTTTGATCTTTCCTAGAAACCCGCTCCAGGAAATTGAACCCTCTGCCCAACAATTTGCAATGCCTGGTAGGGTTTGTGAAAATCTAGAAAAAATTTCCTACATACGAGTGAATTGCAAAATTTGTCCCTCTCACTTTTGAGACTCTTATATGATCTTCAATACTCTGATACCATGTAAAATTACTTAAAATGCAACAATTAGAAATTTATTCTCCTAACTGATTAATTTTACAGTTTATTTTCTACGTAAAACAACAAATAAATCACACTGGAATTCTTCACAAATTAAAACGCTATGGAAAACAAAATGTTGGAACTGAGAAATATAGAGCTCACATGAAATAAATTTGACACATTTATTTTTCAATAAATGTCCCCAGAAAAACCTAATGTGATGTAGAAGATGAGGTTTTTAATATTATTATGTACTAACAAAAATTATGAGTACAAATTTGGATTCCAGTCTGTCTATCCTACAGCAAAATATACTGCCAAAATTATTTTGAAGAAATTCCTCCTTTATGCAACCAAACTCGGCCCCTGTGGCTCTACTCGCACTTCCTACCAATAACTCACACTGGCCAAAAATGTGCATTTCTCGGACCAATTAATTCACACTTCCTTCTAGTTTGCTTTGAATGAGTCTTCAAGCCCCCCTCTAGCCCTAGACGTGATTCTCTCTGCCTTCTAAGTGATATCTCGACCTCCTGCAACTGAAACGATCACTTTTTGACACTTTGAACTATGGTTTCTGGCTACTCAAACTCTCTACAGAAATAATCTGGCCTCCCAACTACTGCTTCTCTACTATTGAGAAACTCTACTGGAAATGACTATGTTTCTCCCTTAGTCACTACATTTCTCCTTCAGTCATTACAACTCGATCACTAGATAGAATTCCTCCAACTAAGCTCTGCTCTCTGAGAAATTCGATTTGCCTAGATCACTAGTCTATCTTGATCCAACCCCATCGACCTCCTCTTATAATCTCTTGTTGGTTCAACAACAACCATGATTAAATACCCATCAATCACTAATATCATCTCTAAGTCGATCCATGTTATTTTCTAGAGAAATATCACCTTTCTCAATTAATTCTTGTTAATTAGTCACTTTTACTATGATAGATGTAGGAAATATTTAATTATTGATTAATTAACTTAATTGAGCCATCTCTAGGTGTTGGGCATGGAATCCCCCCACAGCATGTTCTGGTGCTCAAAGCCCAAGTTTTGGTCAAAGTTTTTGTAAGACTCCGCGAATTGCAGGCGCGGAGCGTGAAGTATAGGATGAGTCATAGGGTTGTCTGCCCTAAAATATTGTAATGTAATGTAAAGTCATGTCAGCCTACCCATGGTTCGCGGACCATGGGATTGTATAAATAGAGCGAGGCTCTAAGTTGTAAAGATAGCTAAGGAATGAGAGAAAAGAGTATGAATGGTTCGATCTTAGAGTAGGATTCTAAGTGTATTGGGTCATAGTAGTAGGAAGAGGCTCTATAGCTGAGTGCGCAGAGGCCTATTAGAGTTCGCAGCTGAGTGCGCGGACCCCTGCAGTTGAGTGCGCAGGGCAGTGTCAAGTCTGTAATCGGGATTGAAGATTAATAAAGAGAAGTTGATTCTTATTTCTGTGTATTTGTTGTACATTGCCTTCTTTACGTTTATATTGGTTTATTTATCGCACGCACTGATATGATTGCTGAATATGCTATAATAACCATTAATCTTACACACACAAGTTAAGTAATCAGGTAATAATAGATTAAATAGAAAGGAACTTGGGTATTATACGGGTTGCGCCCTGAGTAGGGCTACACAGAAACAACATCATAGGTTGTGAAGGAATAACAAGTGTGCATAGCGACATGAGTGCAGGGTCAAAATGCGGACCTCCAGAAGCCCATCAGACATCCCCAGGGTGCAAAAACCTGGTTCTAGCACCATCCCATACTACTTCGGGTGAGACCACAGTTCGCGCTCCGCAGACTGTTGCCGAAAGGATCACTAGTACCGGGATTTTCTTGGCTAAATCACCTCTGAACCTAGGTCAGGCCCATACAAGCCAACAAATGGTTCCGTTGCTGGGACTGGGATCTGCATAAAGGATGTCTGATGTCGTGCCACTGGAATCCAACAAAGAAAGAAATTGAAGAGTGGTTGGACAAGAAGATTCACGAGTTCACAGCGTAAGAGAACATAAATCTGCGAGTATCTAAGGAATAGTGGTTGGAGCGCTACTTGTATATGGAAATCCATGTAATTTTCTTTGCATCCTTTCCTTCTGAACTGTATGAGTGGATCGTGAAGTTATGAGACAGCTAAGGAAGGTGCAGGCTCGACAAACCATTAGTGTGGACTCCGGAAGTAGTGTGCAGAATACAAGCATCAAGAGATAAGATAGCGCAAGCTGTGGACCATTGGCATGACCAAATAATAGGAGGATTTATCACTGAGTTTGTGGTCGACATGACTGTCAGCTACAGTGAGGTGGAACAACGTTTTCTCAAGGGATCGCGAGGTAAGTATATTAAATCTTTGAACACTTGGATTAAGATGCTATCATGAGAAAGCAGGTTGGTGGGCTCCAGTATTGTAGCAATAATGCTACAACTCCTGGGGCTCCCTATCTCTAATTTTATCAACCCGGTAGTTCGTACAAACTTGGAAGCGACGGTGCTGTATGCACAAGTACTAGCTCTTGTCGCAGCTGTCACTTGGTCAGCTGGCACAAGTCCGCTAGGGCTCAAGCCAACTTCTATATGCTCTCAGAAGAAGCTTTCTAAATGATGGATGAAGGCTATCTCAAAGGGAAATTGATCTACTTTGCAACAATGAACTGAAAGCCAACCAAAGCATAGAAACCCTAGTAAACCCTAATCTGACTAGTTTAACCTCTATGATGCAATGGTGAAAGTGCAAATGTCTAAAAAGGACGCCATTACTTCTAGTGATGTGAAATGCATGAACTCAAACTACTTTCATTGAAAAGAACATTGTTTTTGTATTTTTGCTTAATTGGATGGAGTGATTATGAATTTGTCTCCTATTAGGGTTTGGCTGTGCAGAGGTGGTGCGAAGGGAGAGAAAGCTTGGGAAAGGTTAGGATGGCTAGGAGAGGTCCCAAAGGGTCCCTAGCATTAGTCCACAGAGGTCTACAACATTCGGATGCTCGACAACCAAGTTTGCAGGCTTCTACAGGATGTCTGCAGGGGATCCTACAGGAAACTAAGGAATTCTACAGGAAGTCGGCTAACTTCTACAGGATGTACTGTAAGTGGAAGTTTTGGGTGATGGTGAAGGGATGGAATGGTTTGGGTGGATAGGTAAGGTGGAGATGGAACTTGTGATGACTCAGGGGCAGAGAAATAGGACAGAGAATGAGTGCACGAAGTTGGTTGGTGGATAGAAGGATGGCAGCAACGAAATGTCAAAAAGATGAAGCTACGTGGCAATGGATGAGTTGGAGGGTAAACGAGCTGGACAGAGGCCGAGTAGGTGGCTTGAGGAGAGGTCAAGAAGAAGAAGAAGGAAGTGGAATGATATGGAGCAGTGTAAATGAAACAAATGACTTATGTCTTGCACCAAAAACGAGAATTCATTAACCTATGATACCTGTGCCATTAAACCTATGAACAACAATGTAAAACCAAGAAAAGAAGCCGTGCATGGAATGAAAAATGTAGAAGTATGGTTCAATATCAAAAGTGCATGGATGGATCTTCAACGAAAATGACTATGTTGCAGCTTGCATGGAAGTAAAAGACTGCGTTTCTTTTTGGTGGTTGATATGGACTGCACCCCAATTCCTAAACAGAGATGGCAGTGATCTCTAACAACCTTTTTCTTGGAGCTCCTGTGTATTACAAACCTCCTATCGAATCTAAGCAGTTGAAAGCAAAGTAACCATAAGCTAATCCTACAAAATCACACGAAAACTAAATCAGCAGACTGTAAATTCGAATTGCATGTCAAAGTAAAGAAACAAAGTGCTGGAACGAAAGGCAAATAACACTACAAAACAGAGGAGGTCTATTGCTCTCAGGTTGGGCCCTAACCTGAGAGCTATAGCTCCCTTAAAAACTCAGAATTAGATCCAAATCTGCTTGCCTTTATTCATAATCAAAAGTCTAATGTCATGCCAAAACTGGCTTACAAAATAACAAAAACCGAGCTGTAACTCGTGCTCAGAGATTACAATAGTAATTCCAAAAGTCAAAAAGCTTCTAACAAAGGCTACGGCCTCCATATTTATACAAAATGAGGATCAAGTTGGCTGCCTTCATTTGTGGAGCTTGGCTGTCTAACTGAAAGTCAAACTGCTGTAAAACTGTTGATCTTGTAGAACGTGTTGGCTGCCTTTGAGCTCGGTGGGGAGAGCTGTTAGAGCTCGGAGTTAAGGTGAAAAGCACGAGGGAAGTCATTTAAAGCTGTAGACAACCTCCCTATAAACATGCAATTCCACCTTTGCTGTCTCCTTGTCTCCTTTTGCGTGGTCTTTTGCTCTCTTTAATGCCAAGAACCTGAAATCATCATGTATTAGTCACATAGATATAATGCCTGCCCTTCTTCCTACAAACAACACGAATATACTAAGAAATGAATGCATAAGTGGTAAAAGATGAATGGTTGAACGAGGTAAGTAGGCCACTATGAGCCCAAATTGTACCAAAAATTGGGGCTCATCATCACCCCCCAGCTAAACTATTTGCTCATCCTTGAGCAACTTTGCTCTGGCTCCTCGTCTTTGGCCGAGAACTAGAGCCCGGAGCATGCTCTTCCTTTCCTGTTTTTGGTGGCCCTGCCTTTTCTGCCCCTGGTGGTGACGAGGGTGGCGCTTCTTCCCCCTTTTCCATTTCCTTGAGCCGGGCTTCGGAAGGCGATTGGCCTATTTTTCGTGTCCAGGAAGTTATTTTTGGGCTTCCCCTCTCGGGGGTGGCTGATGTTTTAGAGGGGGTTCTTGCACTGGGTGAAGTAGGGACATCCCCTAAAATGGTTTGGCTGCTGGGTGGAGGCTGCGGCTTGCCCGTGTTTATCCTCTTACTTCTCCTGGCTTCAGATGGTAGAGGGGTATCCCTCTCTCTCTTCTCCTTCGTCTTTGGAGGTGTACTGAGGGCGGCCAGCGCAGCTGCTGCCTCCTTTTCGAGAATACCAGCCTTCTCTTTCTTGCGTTTTGCTTTCTCAGAGCTCCTTGTAGAGGGCCCCTTCTTTTCAGATTTCGGGCTTCCTGTAGAAGACCCTGCTTTGCCTACTTCCGGGCCTTTTGTAGAAGATCCTTTCTTTACCAATTTTGGGCTTCCTGTAGAAGACCCTACTTTGCCTACTTCCGGGCCTTTTGTAGAAGATCCTTTCTTTACCAATTTTGGGCTTCCTGTAGAAGACCCGGTTTTAGCCACTCTCGGGCTTCCTGTAGAAGCCCCTGCTTTGGTAATTTTCGGGCTTCCTGTAGAAGACCCTTTCTCTGTCTTCAGGCTTCCTGTAGAAGCCTGTTTCTCAATGATTTTTGGGCTTCCTGTAGAAGCCCCTTTTTCCAATTTCGGGTTTCCTGTAGAAGCCCTTGTCTCTGTTTTTGGGCTTCCTGTAGAAGCCTGTTTCTTCTTTCCTGTAGACACGGGTGTCACCACCTTTTCTTGCTTAGCCACATGGGTTTTGCTTTTTGCTTTGGTTGCAGGTGCTGATGAGGTACTTGGGCTGACGTGGACTACCTCAGCTTTGTCCATTCTGCTCTTCAACCTCTTTTCTCTTGCTGACAAGATGGGTGTGCCACCTTTTTCTTTGTCATCCTCTTCTTCATGCTTCTTCTTTTGTTCCTTCTTCTGCACTGTGGTCGGGGTCTTCTGGCCTTTTTCTCTCTTTCCCTCGGCCACTGCTTCTTGTTCCTCACTGCTGGAAGAACCCGTTTCTTCAATCAACATTTTAATGTCTCCATCTCTTGTCAAATTCCGGAAGGATTCCCATGAGAGGGGAACCTTATATGAATGCAGCGCATCCTCCACAAGAAGCTTGATCAACCCATGGTGGGCTATCTGATCTGGTATGCCCTCTTTTAGCTTTGTGGCACACTCAATTAGAGACTGCAACAGGAAATAAGGGATGCTCAGTTTTTGTTCTACAGGAAGATCAATCTGGTGCCTCAATTCAGTGAGCAACCGAAAGTGATATGCATACACGATGCTAAAATGGCCTTCACAAGTTATATATTTCATGATTTGCAAACTGACTTCATTCCATGGTGGCAACAGACTCGTTCTTCGCACCCCATTTTTGTCCTCCGAGAATTCCTCCTCAGGTGGAAAGAATTCTTTCTTGGCCTGCTGGCTCAACTTCCGTTCTTCCTTATCCCACGGCAGACCCATTGGAAGTTCCGTGATTCGACTGATATATTGCGGGGTGAGCTTGAGGCTTAGGCCCCTGAAATTCACTGTGGCCAGTGTCTTGGATTTCGGCCTCAGAGCCTGCAAGAATTCTTCGGCCACTTCATCATCGTAACCCTGCAGCTTATCACAAAAAGACATCCATTGTGCTCGTGTGAAGAGCTCTACCACTTCCTGGTTTTCCCTTAATTTTGCTGAATCAGTGGGTTCTCGTCTAATAAACCCACCCGGCATGATAACACAGTTTTGTTAACCAGAGGTGGTGATTGTGGAAGAGGTTTTGGTTTACTGAGACAGAGCGTAGGATATCATGCACATAACCCACAAACTTATCCCTGAGGAACTTTGACACAATTTAATTACTCGACATCCTGTAGAACGACAGTATAGGCACAACAGACAACAATTTCACCGTTTTTCTATGACCGCACTGTGGACGAAAATCTTGCCACCTTTAATAACCAGTTGCATGAAGAGTTCAGGGTTACCTCTTTAATTGGCCACCTTTTTACGTGAGGCACCCGCTTTCCTGTAGAAAACTGCGTTCCTGTAGGATGACAACGTTCCTGTAGAATGCAGCGTTCCTGTAGAATGACAACGTTCGAATTTCGGGAGAGATTGCAGTCGGTCTGCGCCTTGGGCGTGCTTCTCAATCGCTCTGATAGCCAAAGGCTCGGCGTATCACACTGCAGAAGGAGCAGGATAGCCGCTCGAGTTCAAACTGATGGGTGATAAATGCATGAATGCGATCGAGCCGATTAGATTTCAAATTC
This sequence comes from Pinus tabuliformis, assembly GCA_031772625.1. Taxonomy (NCBI): domain Eukaryota; kingdom Viridiplantae; phylum Streptophyta; class Pinopsida; order Pinales; family Pinaceae; genus Pinus; species Pinus tabuliformis. The sequence continues at coordinate 842,493,693 of CM062812.1, forward strand.
GGCGGAATCCGTGGCACAGGGGGGTGAGTTGTCCCCGTCGGACCGTTGGGTGACATCACCCCATCATTCAACTGTGCGTTCACTTGCTGCCGCATCAATTCCCACGGATCTGCCGCCGCCTCTCCTGTTGAACTCGTTTCCTCGACGGGATCGTTCTCACGTGCATGCTGCCCATTCTCTTTGTCATGGTCGCCACCCACAAATCCAACTAGACCATTAACTGGCCGACATGGCTGGCCAAATGGCCACACAGTCGCTCAACCAATTCACCTTTACACTTAGCAATCAATCAAAGTAACATTCATGCAGTCTGATGGAAGGAAGGGTCGAGACACTTACCTGCGTGGATGTACACGTTGTTTCGGCTCTTTGGACGCTGATGAGTCGATTTACCTGCTGCTGGCGAACTTACACAGGCTCGGAGGTCTATGTTCACGAGCTGCCGTCGATGGATGGGATGCTTCAGTTGCATGCGCCCACGTTTCCCTTCAGATGGCCTGCGCGGTGAATGATATCCACTCTAGCAGGTTTAACTGTTACAGGACTCCCGCGGGATGTCTTGGAACAGTTCTTCCTCCTTGGGTGCATGCTGCACGACTATGGATGGCCTCACGATCATGCTCTCGGAGCTTCGGGCTGACTGTGATGAATATGGTGTGAGATCTCTAGCGCTTTTTCCATTTACAGGTTGCTTTTTTCCCTCGAGACTCATCGATCTGCTTTGCTGGTGCAGGTACTTGGTTTCATGTCGACAAGGACGGTGGAGCAAGATAACAACAATGTGCATGGTTGACAACCGTGGCATGCATGCGTCCAAACCGATCCTTAGCCGTTAGATCGCCTTAGGAAATGAATTCTGGCCCGTTCTGAGCTTCTACAGGAAGCTTCCTGCAGAAATATAGCGTTTCCTGTAGAAAGGATGTGTTCTTGTAGAGAGTCTGCACCTTCCTGTAGAAGATCTGCATCTTCCTGTAGAAACTCTGCATTTTCCTGTAGAAAATCTGCGTCTTCCTGTAGAAGACTCAAGTTGGAATAAAATTGCACATACCTTGGAGAAAATGAGGATTCTTAGAGGAGGTGCTGGTAAGGTGTCCTTGCTGCATGATGAGGACCCTTGGCTTTGAGTTGAGAGGCTTCCTCTCCTCCATAGAACACCTGCATGCAATTTTACATAATGAATCTGCTGACTTTGTTTTTCTTTTGTTTTTTTCTTTTTTCTCTTTTTTTTTGAAAGATAACAGGGGCGCCTCATTGAGGTTTTCACCCTTGCCATCTGCCTTGAGCGCCTCAAAGAGGTTTTCACTCAAGGATCTTTTTCCAATCTCCTCTTTTTTTTTTTTTTGAAAAGACAATAGGGGCGCCTCAATGAGGTTTTCACCCCTATTACCTGCCTTGGGCGCCTCAGAAAGGTTTTCACCCAAGGATCTTTATTATTATTATTGTTTTTTTCTTCTTTTTTTTAGATTCTTCAGAGTATGCCCAAAGCAGAGGCAGAACCCTTCTCTATGACCAACACCGCCTTCTCCATAGTTTTGATGAACTCTTGTCTTGAGGGAGGCTTCCTGTAGATCTTCAATCGATGCCCATTGACAAGCATGGGGATGGCTTCCTCATCAATGGTCCTAATAAGCACAGATCCATTGTCATGACATTTTTCCACTGAATATGGCCCTAGCCATCTGGTTCTCAGCTTCCCTTTGAAATCTTTGTATCTGGAGTCATACAACAAAGCCCAATCTCCCGGCTGAAATTGCTTGTCATGGAGATGTTGGTCATGCCACACCTTTCTTTGAAGTTGAACCACTTCTGAGTGAAGGAGGGCCTGCATTCAGTGCTCATCCAGGCCATTCAGCTGCAATAGCCTTTCTTGTTGTGCATGGCTGAGATCTAGGTCCAGCTGAGCTGCCATCCTCAAAGTGTTGTATTCAAACTCTAATGGACATCAAAGCTTTCTTCCCATAGACCAGCTCATAAGGTGTGAAGCCGGTGGTGGTCTTCCAAGTGGTGTTGTAAGCCCATATGGCTTCAACCAGGCGATCTGCCCAGTCCTTTCTGCTGCTGCTCACCACCTTAGTCAAGATCCCTTCTAATGCTCTATTGGTCACTTCCACCTGCCCATTTGCTTGAGGGTGATAGGGGGTGGAAGTCCTATGCTTGATCTTGTGATGAGCTAGTAGATCTTCAACCAGGTTGGATGTGAACTGGCTCCCTTGATCGGTGACCAGCTCTCTTGGATAGCCAAACTTATAGAAGATGTTTTCTCTTAGGAACTCGGCCACCTTTTCTTCTGTTGCTGCCTTGATTGCTTTAGTCTTTGCCCACTTTGTCAAATAGTCAGTACACACAATGATGTAAGACCTTTGCCTCGAAGAAGGGTTGATTGGGCCCACAAAGTCCATGCCCCACTTCTCAAATGGCTCAAGAGTCACTTGAGGTTGGAGAGGCATCTCATCCCTTTGGGTCGGTTTCCCCATTCTTTGGCATTGGTCACACTGGCTGACATATCTTCTGACATCTTGATGAAGTGTGGGCCAATAGTAGCCTGCCTGCAGGATTTTGAAGGCAGTTCTCTTTGCTGCAAAATGTCCTCCACAAGGCCCATCATGACAAGTGAGGAGGATATCAAAGACTTCCTCCTCCCTTACACAACGCCTTAAGATCTGATCGGGGCCAAGCTTCAACAGATTGCCCCCGATCCAAGTAAATGAGGCACTTTTTCCGATGATTCTGCTCTTCTCTCTGGAAGATAGGTGCGGAGGGAACTGTGCTGAAACAAGGTAGTTTGCTATATCAGCAAACCATGGAGAGAGTACTGAAATAGCAAACAGATGTTCATCGGGCATCTGGTCATCCACTGTTCCATCCTCATCTGCAGACAAATCCAATCTAGATAAAAAGTCAGCAACAACATTTTCTCTACCTGGTTTGTCAACAATGGTCAAATCAAACTGCTGCAATAAAAGTAACCATCTAATAATACGAGCATTCACATCTGGTTTATTCATTAAATATCTAATTGCAACATGGTCTGTATGTACAAAGGTCTGGTAACCAGTAATATAATGTCGGAACTTGTTCAATGCATGGACCACAACCAAGAATTCTTTCTCGGTTACAGTGTAATTCAGCTCAGCTTTGGACAAGTTTTTGCTAACAAAGTAAATGACATATGGAAGTTTTTGCTCAACCTGTCCTAAAGCTGCACCTATGGCTTTGTTCGAGGCATCAGTGTGGATGTGGAAAGGTAGGGCCCAGTTTGGACCTCTCAGGATTGGGGCTGACACCAACTTGTCCTTCAATTCATTTAAAGCCCTCTGACAATCGTCAGTCCATTTAAACTCCACATCTTTTGCCAACAGGCCAAACAATGGCAAGGCTAGCTTGCTGAAATCTTTAATGAATCTCTGGTAATATCCCGCTAATCCCAAGAAACTCCGGACATCCCTTACCTTTTGAGGAGGTGGAACCTTCTTGATGAGAGCAATTTTGTTAGGATCCACTTGTAACCCTTGGCAAGAAATGGTATGGCCTAGCACGGTCCCTTCAGTCATTAGGAATTCACATTTTTCAGGACTAAGGGACAAGTTCATCTCGATGCATTTGGTTAGGACTTTTCCCAGATTGGACAATGCTTCCTGGAAGTTGGCCCCATAAGGAGTAAAGTCATCCATATAGATTTCCATTGCATCATGGACCAGCTCCGAGAAGATGCTCAAAACAGCTCTCTGGAAGGTAGCAGGAGCATTGCATAGCCCAAAGGGAAGAACTCGGTAGGCAAAGGTACCCCAAGGACAAGTGAAGGTGGTCTTATCTTGGTCTTCCAGGCTGATTTGGATTTGGTTGTACCCGCTAAACCCATCCAGGAAAGAGAAGAACTTCTTTCCTGCCAGTCCATCCAACACTTGATCTATGAAAGGTAGAGGGAAATGGTCTTTCTTGGTAGCTTTGTTCAGTTCTCGGTAGTCCACACAGATTCTCCATTTCCCATTTTTCTTGGGAACCAACACCAGAGGGGACACCCATTCGCTATCTGAGATGGGGTAGATGAATCCTGCATCCAACAGTTTTTGCAATTCTTCCTTGACAATGTCCTTAAGAGCTGGATTCATTCTCCTCTGGGGTTGCCTAACCGGTTTACAATCCTCTTTGATGTATATATGATGGGTACAGACTGAAGGATGGACTCCTTTCATTTCCTCATAGCTCCAAGCAAAAGCATCTAGGTGGTTGGCCAACAGACTACACAGCTCCTTTTCCTGGGAAGGAGATAGGGAGGAGCTGATCTTCAATGCTTTCTCAGGGCCGAACTCCACATTCTTGATTCTGGAAGTAACAGGGTTGGTTGTACAAAGATCCACTAAGGTGCTAGCTTGGGCATCCTCCACCAATTTCTCTAAGGGTAGTGCACTGGAAAGTGGATTCTGGATCAAGGTCTCGATCAAGTCATCCTCGGTTGGGGGGTCTCTTCTAGTGGTATCTAAGGTGCACAGAGGTGCTGAGTACACCTGGTCTTCCTCTCCTTCTTCCAACTAGAGTGGTAAGTCATGCTCTAAGGAGGGTTGGGCAGGAGGGTATAGGACTAGCTGCTTGGACATGGGACCATTTTTGATGGTCATGTTTCCTGCACGACAACTTATGTAAGCATCTGCAGTAGCTAACCAAGGCCTTCCCAAAATGAGAGGATATCCAGTAAGCTTTGCCATTGGTTGCAGAACCAGGAAGTCTGCAGGGTATTCCCAAGAGTCAGTAGAGACCAAGACATCCTCCACAATCCCTTCGGGAGTCACGGTGGAGCGATCTGCTAATTGCAGTACTGTCGAGGTCTTCCTCAAGGAACCCTGAAGATTGAGTTTGAGCATGGTATCCCTGGTCATCACATTAATGGCAGCCCCCAGATCAATCAAGGTGTGAGGTATGATGGTGCCATTGATGTGGACATCTACTACAGGACTTCCAGGATCTAGGTACTTTGGGCAGATGACTTGTCCTAGCATCAGGTCAGACAGTTGTCCTATGACATTAATGGTTGAAGCATCTTTCTTCCGCCTGCCTGGGTGTTTGAAGCACTTTTCCTTAACCAGTTTGTTGTATATTGGCACATCCTTGATGGCTTGGAGAAGTGGTATTTTTAAACACAATTGCTTGAGCTCACCCAGAAGCTCATCCTCCTCTAGGTTGGGTTGTGTGGTGGCTGTTAGTCTCTCAGGAAAGGGTGGAATAGCCTTTGGTTCACTTTCCTGTTTATCTTCCTCATCCTCTGGGGGAGGAGGTTGGCGATCTGGTAGAGTCTTTCCAGATCGAAGATTGATCTCCTGGATCTCCACAGCATAGGTAGGGCATGAGGTTTCCCCAGTGTATACCTGCTAGGCCTATCTATTGTTGGGGTTCGGGTTCGGTTGAGCAGGCATTTGAGGTTGCCTTGGAGGAGCAGGAGGTAATGGCTGAGGTTGAACTGGTGGTGGAGGCAAGATGGCAGGAGGAGTGTTGTATTGGGGCCTCCACCCCGACTGAGGTGCATTCCATTGAGGCTGTGGTTGGGCATGTGAATGATATGAATGAGAAGTAGGTTGAGTGGGGTACTGAGGTGGATAAGACCATGGAGGAGGCATGGACCATGAAGGATGAGCAGGGGGACCCCAAGAAGGCATAGGAGTCGATTGGTTGGGGTTGTAATAAGCTTGAGGTGCCCCTTGCATCCCCTGCTGATAAGGTCTAGATCCTTGTGGCCTCCTTTGGTTGAGGTAATAGAGAGGTTCAGTGGGAGCTTCTGTCCCTTGGTACAAGGCTTTAAACCCAGGTAAGGTTGGACACTGATTTGTGGGATGGTCCTCCTCACAAACGAAACATACTTCAACCGAATGTAATGGGCATTCGTTCTTAGGGTGTCTCCTTGTGCACCTAGGGCAGAAGACAGCCAAGGCTCTCTCAGCTTCTTCTTTCTTTTGCTGGATTCTGAATGTGTCCAGCTGCATGGCAATGGTCTGTCTCACCTCACTCTTGAGATCTTCTAATTGATTTGCAAGCTCATGTTTGGAGAAAGGGACACTAGTTGAGGGGAGGTTTCCGAGCTGCCCTGGAGTGGTTTATAAACACAGTTTTGATGTCCTCATAAGGAATTTGGTAAATGTCCCCCCCAGCTAACATGTGAAGGGTATCTAAGAGGTCTTCAGGGACTCCTCGGAGCAGGACCAACTTGAGGGATTCAGGGTCAAGTGTGCACATGGCCCGCTTATAGCTTAGTTGGAACCTCTCCTCATAATCCTCTAAGGACTCATCATTTCCCATGGTCATCCTAAAGATCTCTCCCTTGGTTTCCTTAGACCTACAATAATCCTTGTACTTGGTATTGAAAGCTTGCTGCATCTGAGCCCAAGTGGTGATACTATTCCCAGGTAAGCCCATGAACCAGCGTAATGCTGCATCCTTAAGAGTTGAAGGGAAGAGTTTCAGCTTTTTCTCATCTTCAGTATAGTCATAGGTTCTACAAAGGACAACAAACTCAAACAGGAAGGTATCAGGATCTTCAGTAGTCAGTCCATGGAAGTGAGGTAAGGTGGAGGGGCTAATGTTCTTCATTTTCATTTCTCCATTGGTCTCTCGGATGGGGAAGGCACCTTCTATTCTCTCATCTTCTCTTCTATTGTCAGCCATAGCTTCAGATGGAGTGGTCTCTAACTCTTCTTCTACTATAAGATCTTTGTATATCTCTGGATGTTCACCTATAGGTTCTTCTGGGTCACTGTCACCAAAGAAGAGAGAAGGGTGACTCAGTGATGTGGTGGGGGTGTTTGGTAGGAATTTGCCTGATCTATCTCGGTTCCTATGAGGCATGAAAGGGAAAAGACTTTCTTTTTGATTGTTTTTGCTTTTTCTTTTGTACCTGCAAAACTGAAACAGATTGATCTACAGCTAACTATAAAGATGCAGAATTAAACTGAAAGCAGGAAAGAACTAATCTACTCTGCTCAAATGAAATTGCAGAAATGAAACACTAGTCTATGCTTGCAGAAATGAAAGGCTAATCTATGAAAGCAGGAAACGCTAATCTATGAAAGCAGGAAATGCTAATCTATGAAAGCAGGAAATGCTAATCTATGAAAGCAAGAAATGTCTATGCTACTTTTGCAAAATGGAAATGAAATAAACTACTTAGCAGAAGATTGTAGTGGAAAATAGAAGAAAAGCGACAATCACCAATACTCTGACGCTTCCCCGGCAACGGCGCCAAAAAGATGGCGGGCTCCAGTATTGTAGCAATAATGCTACAACTCCTGGGGCTCCCTATCTCTAATTTTATCAACCCGGTAGTTCGTACAAACTTGGAAGCGACGGTGCTGTATGCACAAGTACTAGCTCTTGTCGCAGCTGTCACTTGGTCAGCTGGCACAAGTCCGCTAGGGCTCAAGCCAACTTCTACGTACTCTCAGAATAAGCTTTCTAAATGATGGACGAAGGCTATCTCAAGGGAAATTGATCTACTTTGCAACAATGAACTGAAAGCCAACCAAAGCATGGAAACCCTAGTAAACCCTAATCTGACTAGTTTAACCTCTATGATGCAATGGTGAAAGTGAAAATTTCTAAAAAGGATGCCATTACTTCTAGTGATGTGAAATTCATGAACTCAAACTACTTCCATTGAAAAGAACATTGTTTTTGTATTTTTTCTTAAGTGGATGGAGTGATTATGAATTTGTCTCTTATTAGGGTTTGGCTGTGCAGAGGTGGTGCGAAGGGAGAGAAAGCTTGGGAAAGGTTAGGATGGCTAGGAGAGGTCCCAGAGGGTCCCTAGCATTAGTCCACAGAGGTCTACAACATTCAGATGCTTGGCAACCAAGTTTGCAGGTTTCTACAGGATGTCTGCAGGGGATCCTACAGGAAACTAAGGAATTCTACAGGAAGTCTGCTAACTTCTACAGGATGTGCTGTAAGTGGAAGTTTTGGGTGATGGTGAAGGGATGGAATGGTTTGGGTGGATAGGTAAGGTGGAGATGGAACTTGTGATGACTCAGGGGCAGAGAAATAGGACAGAGAATGAGTGCACGAAGTTGGTTGGTGGATAGAAGGATGGCAGCAACGAAAGGTCAAAAAGATGAAGCTACGTGGCAATGGATGAGTTGGAGGGTAAACGAGCTGGACAGAGGCCGAGTAGGTGGCTTGAGGAGAGGTCAAGAAGAAGAAGAAGGAAGTGGAATGATATGGAGCAGTGTAAATGAAACAAATGACTTATGTCTTGCACCAAAAACGAGAATTCATTAACCTATGATACCTGTGCCATTAAACCTATGAACAGCAATGTAAAACCGAGAAAAGAAGCCGTGCATGGAATGAAAAATGTAGAAGTATGGTTCAATATCAAAAGTGCATGGATGGATCTTCAACGAAAATGACTATGTTGCAGCTTGCATGGAAGTAAAAGACTGCGTTTCTTTTTGGTGGTTGATATGGACTGCACCCCAATCCCTAAACAGAGATGGCAGTGATCTCTAACAACGTTTTTCTTGGAGCTCCTGTGTATTACAAACCTCCTATCGAATCTAAGCAGCTGAAAGCAAAGTAACCATAAGCTAATCCTACTCAATCACACGAAAACTAAATCAGCAGACTGTAAATTCGAATTGCATGTCAAAGTAAAGAAACTAAGTGCTGGAACGAAAGGCAAATAACACTACAAAACAGAGGAGGTCTATTGCTCTCAGGTTGGGCCCTAACCTGAGAGCTATAGCTCCCTTAAAAATTCAGAATTAGATCCAAATATGCTTGCCTTTATTCATAATCAAAAGTCTAATGTCATGCCAAAACTGGCTTACAAAATAACAAAAACCGAGCTGTAACTCGTGCTCAGAGATTACAATAGTAATTCCAAAAGTCAAAAATCTTCTAACAAAGGCTACAGCCTCCATATTTATACAAAATGAGGATCAAGCTGGCTGCCTTCATTCGTGGAGCTTGGCTGTCTAACTGAAAGTCAAACTGCTGTAAAACTGCTGATCCTGTAGAACGTGTTGGCTGCCTTTGAGCTCGGTGGGGAGAGCTGTTAGAGCTCGGAGTTAAGGTGAAAAGCACGAGGGAAGTCATTTAAAGCTGTAGACAACCTCCCTATAAACATGCAATGCCACCTTTGTTGTCTCCTTGTCTCCTTTTGCGTGGTCTTTTGCTCTCTTTAATGCCAAGAACCTGAAATCATCATGTATTAGTCACATAGATATAATGTCTGCCCTTCTTCCTACAAACAACACGAATATACTAAGAAATGAATGCATAAGTGGTAAAAGATGAATGGTTGAACGAGGTAAGTAGGCCACTATGAGCCAAAATTGTACCAAAAATTGGGGCTCATCACAGGTTATGCGAATAAATTAATGTTTGGAACTACGTGAAGCGAGAAGAAATACAGAAGCGGAAGTAGTGAAGAGTTCGAAAACAGTCCTTTAATTTCACCCTCCCGGGAAAGCGAGGAAGACCTCGTGAAAGTTTCTCCGAGAAGCGCGGTCAGTCTGATAAGGCAACACATTCCACGTTTACCACCTCCACCCACACCACCACCTATCTCACCCTCCTCACCTCCATCTCCACCCACCCCACCTCTGCCACCACCACAATTCAGTATGGCGAGTGCGATCAAACTACCGGTGTTCAGAGGAGTAGGGAATGAAGATCCGGACCAATTCTAGTTCGTGGTAAGAGTAGTATGGGAAGCACAAGGCATCGTGGATGACAATATTAAAAAGGCTTCGCTGGTGAGTGCACTGCAGAATCCTGCATTAATGTGGTATATCAAGCATTCTAATGATCACCCGAACGCATGGATCATAGAGATCTAGACCACGTTGAACAGGGAATTTAGCAGGCCAAAATCAGAAACCCAATCAATCATCGGGTTTAAGGATATCGCGATGCTCCTGGGTGAGACCCCCTGGGATCTGGACCCAAGGCTAAAGAGTACGATATGTGAAACCAATATGATGTTAACATATGCACAGCATCACGCATGGTTTGTGGCCTCACCTACACCACAATTAAGGACGGCGCTGTCACAGCAAAAACTTTCCAGCTAGGCCGAAGCATTGGAAATAGCAATGAGATTACATGAGACCCCTATATAAGACCCTGGGTTGGGAGTCCAACAAATCCACGCGCAACCGCAAAATCTGTGTCTGGAAATGAAAAGTTTGAAATAGGACAGGACACCTTGGCCGAAGGTGCGTAAGGAAGTATGGTGCATAAAATGCAAAGGCCAAGGGCACGACAAGGACTGCTATCCAGTGTTCACGAACTACTTGGCAAGAGGAGGGCCGATGTCGTTGAGACCAGAGGCACGAGAAGGGTCGAGCACAACGTCTTCCCTATGGTGCAAGATCTGTCAGATAGGAGGAAAACACACTACGGAAAATTGTCATCTGTTGCAGAAGTATACACAGACGTCCAAGCAATTGTTTTGTAATTTCTACAGGTCAGTAGGCCATGACGAACGCACCTGCCGAAGCTATGAACTAATGATGGATTAGACTCCTACCTATAGGGTGTAGACCGAAACGCGAGCCCTCAACCCAAATGCAGGGATGGCGTGAGCCGGGTTTCAAGGGCGCGGTCAGGGTCAAGGCGGAATGGGGCCAAGAAGGGGTCGCGGACAACTATTTTGTTACAATTGCAGAGGTCCAGGGCATTATGCCCACGATTGTACAAACCCGACAAGAATATCATGTTGGTACTGTACTAAGTTTGATCATGAGGCAGAAGGTTTCCCTTCACTGATAGCAAGGATGTGCGAAAAGGGGGTACTCCAACCCCCTTCGACTCAAAATTTATAGATGATAAGATCTGAGCCGCGCGAAGAACACCCGAAAATAAACATGATGCTTAGGAGTGACATGACCACGGGAGATGATAAAGGGAAGCAGCTAGAAGAAAGTGTGTGGGTTTTCAAGGCTCCTACAAAGGAACTCGAGTTTGATTTAGAACGTGCGAAGGAGACATTCATGGAAGCTAGGAAGAGCTTCATGGAGGCCTCCCCTTCAGGTAGTAAGGATCAACTAGAACCAGGGATGGATCTTTCTTTGCTCACTACCTTTCTAGAGACATGCATGAAACTACTGTGCGACAGCAAGGCAGTCAAAGGATTACAGGAACTTATCACTAGGTGCGCAGGGTCAAGAGAACCATGCGTGGTCTGGAAACTTGGAAAGCATGCATTGCGCACATGAAGGGAAATGAGGTTGACTGCGTAAATGGGTGAGTACGAAATGGATCAGGTAATCCTAGATCTGGGTTCGGACGTGAGTGTACTACCAAAGCAAACATGGGAACGCATGGGTAGACCTACATTACAATGGTCCCCTATTCAATTACAAATGGTGAACCAATAGAAGATTTTGCCCATGGGAAGATTACAAGGGGTAACAGTCGATATTGAAGGTGCAAGCGCGCAGGCGGATTTTGAAGTGATAGAGATTGTCGATGACAACAATCCCTATCCTGCGCTACTAGGAATAGACTAGGCCACCAATATGAATGGAGTTATCAATCTAAAAAAGCACAAAATGATCTTTGAGGAGAAGTCATTACGCGAGGTAGTACCGCTAGATCCAGCCGAAGGAGCACGATACACTGAATCAGTGTGTGACAACGATAGTGATGATGATCTCGATTGTATTTACAAGATAATTGTGCGAGAGGAAGATAGGGTGAATCCAACTAAAAATGGAAGGATTTCATGGGAGCACAAAAGCTCCTGCACTTCGGATTCAGACGAAGAGATAGAGCGATGGTAGAATCGGCTGCACGAAGTAACAACGCTGAACTGCAACATGATGATCAGATCATTGCGTTGCGTGACAATAGAGGCAAGGGAGCTACTGACATATGATGGATTATCAGCAGTGGATGAATTCCTGAGAAAATTTGAAAGCGCAGTTCTAAAACAATAGTGATTCGATGCGCTAAAGTGGGCACTGTGCGCCACACCTCACGATGGTGGGGTACACATCAAGGAAATTTTGAGGACTGGATGCAGAAGGATGATGCACCTACGTTTTGGAAAACCAAAAATACGACTAGTAGACAAATATGATAGACGAGATGATCCACGCACGCACCTCGCAAAATGGACCAAGGTCTACGGGGAAGAGCCACAGCCTAAATGGGTACATTTATTCTACCATACCCTGGACGTCATACCCATGAATTGGTATACTGAGACAGAGCTCCACCATGGTACGGGCGAATGGGATGTCTTGCACGAGGGATTTTTGTTAATGTTCACATTTGAAGATCGTTGGTCGGATACTGTTGACAATGCACTACAAGTAGTAAAAGCTGCTATCTTCAAAATACCACAAGAGCCAATGGGAGTACTTCAGCCAGAATGGGTGACACAGTTAAGCGACGCACTGGAGTGTTATAACGTAAATGTTGAAGAGGATGATGAGGACCCACAGAACATTAACATTTCAGAAATGGAAGGCTCTCGCGAGATTCGCGGACCATCACTTGAAGACCCCAACATCATCGCGCTGCTAAAGACAAAGCAAGTCAACATTAGAACGGAGGTAGAACCGAAGTACACAACAATTGGGGACTATTGGGACGATTCCACAGTCGATAAGGTTGCTGAGTTACTCTGCGAATACTAAGACTTGTTCCCAACCAAAATTACAGACTTAAAAGGGATCGTTGGCGATTTAGGGATGATGAATATCACCATGAAACCCGACGTGAAGCTAGTTAAGCAGCGGCCTTACCGCTTGAATCAAAAGTATTAAGAAAAGGTCCATGACGAATTAGACAAAATGCTCGCAATTGGAATTATTGAACTAGTGGAAGAATTCGATTGGGTAAGTCCTATGGTAGTACAGGACAAAAAACAAAAGGGTGAAATAAGAATATGCGTAGACCTCAAGAAGCTGAATGACACCTATGTACACGATCCATTCCCAACACCATTCACAGATGAAGTACTAGAGAATGTTGGCGGTCAGGAAGCATACTCATTCACAGACGAGTTGTCAGGTTACCATCAGATCAAGATCGCGCTGGAAGATAGGAGCAAGACGACCTTCGCAACGGAATGGGGATGCTTTCAATACATCATGATGCCATTTGGACTGAAGAACGCGACAGCTATATTTTCATGCATCGTGGTAGCCACATTTAAAGAATACATCCACAAGTTTTTGGATGTCTATCTGGATGATTGGACTGTCTTTGGATTAGTTAAGCATCATGTAGTGAGCTTACGATTGATGCTGGATACTTGTTGTCGACACCAGATTACGCTGAACCTTAAGAAGTGCACATTCCTCGTCCCCTTTGGAAACCTACTGGGACATGTGGTCTGCAAACAAGGACTGATGATGGACCCTACGAAGATTTCCATTATCCTAAATTTGGAAGCACCGCGAAGTGTTAAACAACTGCGTGCTACCTTGGGACACACTAAATACTATAGGAAGTTCATCAAAAGTTATGCCCAAATAACTGCGCCGATGGAAAAGCTATTGAAAAAAGATGTTACATATTGCTGGAATGATGATTGCATGAAGAGTTTGGATATCCTGAAGGGGAAACTAGCTTCTGCTCCCATCTCGGTCTTCCCAAAATGGGACATGGAATTTCATGTACATGTTGATGCGCCATGTATCGCGGTGGGAGCCATACTCACACAGGAAGGTGCATAGGGTGTAGATCACCCGATCGCGTTTGCGAGTCGAATATTTTCCAAAGTAGAAAAGAACTACTCTACCATTGAGCGTGAGGGGTTGGCAATGGTGTACGCGCTCCAAAAATACCGACACTATTTACTTGGAGGACATTTCAAGATGTATATCGACCATTCCGCGTTGAAATACCTGGTGAACAAGCCTGTGTTGGGGGGGCAAATATGAAAATGGCTTTTACTGTTTCAAGAATATGATTTTGAGGTCATAGTCAAGCCAGGACACTTAAACGCAGGACCAGACCACTTGTCACGAATTGAGATGGGCGAGGAACCAAAAAATTTGGAGGGACTACCTGATGCACAACTCTTTGCAGTGCACGTCGCGGACGAACACTTCAAAGATATAATCAATTTTCTAACAACAGGAACTGTGCCGAAGGAATACTCAATCCAATAGAGTAAGGAATTGGTGGTGCACGCAGTAGACTTTTCCGTCATCGTGGAGCACCTTTACAAGATGGGCAACGATGAGATATTGCACAGATACATACCTGAATTTGAACGAGGTTAGATCCTCACGGAAGCACATGGGAGCGCTGCAGGGGGACATTATACAGGACATGCGATCGCACAGAAGATTCTTCACGCAAGGTTATGGTGGCCGACCCTACACCAGGATTCGAAAGCACACTGTAAGGCTTGCGATATATGTCAAAGGACGGGAAAACCATCACGAAGGGACAAGATGTCACTAAATCCCCAAATGTCACTGCAGTCATTTGAGAAATGGGCAATTGACTTTGTGGGCCCGATTAAACCTCAGGGAAAGATGGGTGTGCGGTACAACATCACCACGACGGAGTACCTGACACGATGGGTGGAAACACAACCGTCAAGGACTGCATAGCCACTACGGCTGTAAATTTTTTGTTTGAAAACGTATTGACACGATTTGGCTGTCCGAAAATCTTAATGAGTGATCATGGAAAACATTTCCTGAATGAAACCATCAGCGCGCTTATCGAAGAATTCCAGGTGTATCATCAGAAAAGTACACCATAGTACGCGGAGCAAAATGACTAGGACTTGCACGTACCTGTTGTGTTATGCATGTACAGGACAACATGCAAGAAACTGACGGGACAGACACCCTTCCGACTGGTCTACGGTATGGAAGCTGTCATGCCGATGGAATACATCGTACCTAGTCTGTGAATAGCAGCGCTCATAGGCATGACGGACCGCGAAGCTCTGGAAGAAAGGCTCGCGCAATTAGAAGAACTCGAGGAAGAACGGTTTCTGGCTGGATTTCACCAGCAGGTACAAAAGCAACGTGAAAAGGCCTGTCAAGATCGCCATATCAGGTTGTGCACCTTCAAGGTAAATGACTTAGTGATACTGTATGACAATAAGCTTGAAAAATTTCCGGGAAAATTCTAAATGCACTGGCTGGGACCATATGTGGTAAAGGAGGTCACAGACAAAGGCGTGGTCCAGCTAGTCAAACTCAATGGAGAACCCTTCCCAGGAAAAGTAAACGGTAGCCGCTTGAAACCCTACACGGGTGGGCCGAATCTCTGACTAACCGACTGTAGCACAGTTTTCGCGACCCAAGGAGATGGACAAGGGCACGGGACTATAAACACATGCACCAGAAGCTAGTACCAAAGAAAGGACACGATTTAGACGCAGATGATTCAGAAGTAAGAATGCAGCAAGTCCAGCAAACCACGGAACAGTGCGCTGCAGACCTTCGAGCAGTATGAGACTAGTAGGAAGGGCTCTGCGCCAAGGTCACTGCACCAGTAGAGTGACTCGGGACGAGTCACAGTGATTGTGTTGGGGGCCTGTTGGACATGGAATCCCCCCACAGCTTGTTCTAGGGATCAAAGCCCAAGTTTTGGTCAAAGGTTTTGTAAGACTCCGCGAATTGTGGGCGCGAAGCACGAAGTATAGGATGAGTCATAGGGCTATCCGCCCTAAAATATTGTAATGTAATGTAAAGTCATGACAGCCTACCCATGGTTCGCGAACCATGGGATTGTATAAATAGAGTGAGGCTCTAAGTTGTAAAGATAGATAAGGAATGAGAGAACAGAGTACAAATGGTTCGATCCTAGGGTAGGATTCTAGGTGTATTGGGTCATAGTAGTAGGAAGAGGCTCTGCAGCTGAGTGCACAGAGGCCTAGTAGAGTCTGCAGCTGAGTGCGTGGACCCCTGCAGCTGAGTGCACAGGGCAGTGTCGAGTCTATAATTGGGATTGAAGATTAATAAAGAGAAGTTGATTCTTATTTTTTGTATTTGTTGTACATTGCCTTCTTTACGTTTATATTGGTTTATTTATCATGCGCACTGATATGATTGTTGAATATGCTGTAATAACCATTAATCTTACACACACAAGTTAAGTAATCGGGTAATAATAGATTAAATAGCAAGGAACTTGGGTATTATACGGGTTGCACCCTGAGTAGGGCTGCGCGGAAACAACATCACAGGTTGCGAAGGAATAACAAGTGCGCGTAGTGACCTGTGTGCACAGTCAAACCACGGACCTCCAAAATCCCATTAGACATCCGCAGGGTGCGGAAACATGGTTCTAGCACCCTCCCATACTACTTCAGGTGAGACCTCAGTCTGCGCTCCACGGGTTATTGCCGAAAGAGCCAGTAGTACCAGGATTTTCTTGGCTAAATCATCTCTAAGCCTGGGTCAGGCCCATACAAGCCAACACTAGGTGTTTTCTCTTGAAAAAATTTCTGGGTTTTGGATATCCGTGATTCTAAGCCTCTATAACCAAATTCGATATTAGAAAACCTATCTGATGCTACAAAAACTAACATTATGTACATGACACAACTTGTTGACTTGACTCAAGCCTCAAGCAACCATAAATTTTTAGTACCCTTTGGTCAACCTAGAGTGAAGCTACACTAGATTATGACCTTTAGATCGTGCCTTAGCTTATTTACACTAAACGTTCAACAATGCAAGAACCACCCTCTTATACCATCATCGACTTGGCCTTCTCATCAACTAGATTAACCATCAAGGGATGCACACAATTTAACAACTTGGTCGACCACATTATACAATCACATGGAACCATATGAACAACTTTTCACTTCACGAACATATTAGCACAACATAAATGCCTCTCGGACCCTTATAATCATGAGAATTATACATATGTAAGGAATCTCATAATAAATAGAAAGGAATAACGTATTCCCACATTAATAATGTTAAAACACGAATGCATGACAAAACAAAAACGTTTATATTTTCAATGCATCAAGTATACAAGTAAGCAACTTATCTTACTCACTACAAATGACTGGAAACTGAGACTGGAACTTTGAATCTTTGGACTGCATTCTGATCTTTCTTGTAGCTAATCATCCCCGAGCCAAATTCCAGAGCTTGAGGTAGAGTGCTTTCAAAGGAATTTAAAATTGATATTATCAGCTGAAATAAGGTGTCTCGAGGTAAACCTCACCTCCACTCACCAACTATCGATGATCATACATAAGGCAGGTAACATCCTCATTTACATAGAGGGGATTATAATAAAACATCCAAACAAATCTAGGGATTTAAAAAGAGAGGGTCTTAATTTAGACTTGAAGAGAGAGATATACCTAATAATAAGGAGGTTTTATCAGATGCGTTACTCTTGTAGGAATATGAGTGCACTCTCCAACAACTTTTAAGTGGTACTTACACATGTTCTCAGCCCACCCTTTTGTACTACCATCAAGTGTGATCAACCCACTAGTCCTGGGTGCCTCCACCTCTAAGAAATTATCAACAAACACAGCCTACAGTGGATTTATTGTTTAATTTTGTAGTTATGGTTGATCTTCATAATGTATCATTTGTACATGAAATGATGAAAAATATAAATTATATTTGCAAAGAAAATTATATGAAGCATGTTCTTTATGCTTGCAGGAAAAAGGAAAATATTTATTTTGTATTCAAAAGTTTTTTTTATAAAGCATCCTCTTCAAGAGTCAAAAAAATGAAAATTTAAATTTTGCATTTGCCTCCACAAGTGACCAAGTCGACCATCCAAGATTCAAGTTGATCAACCCATGAGACACACCCTTTCACATGGTTAGAAATCTATAAATAAGTATATTTTCTCTCCTCTAAGGACACACTTTGATCACATCACATAGCTATGTTTTAAGTGAAGAAGATAAGGATAACAAAATTGAGAATAAAAGGAAGAAAAACATCTCATATACCCTTGCTCTAACATACAAAGAAGGTCGAGATTTGGACGTGTATTTGTGGCATATTCTATTTATGGTACAATGTGAAGGTTTTATGGTTTTTTTGTGCAGATTTGAGGTTCCAAATTTGTGACCTCATCTAAAATTTTAGGCTGAGATAGAGGATGAATTTTAGTCCTCTTGAGACCTTGTTTTCTATGATATATATTTGTGGCACAATGCAAGTTATGAGGCAGTTGTTGGATGTTTTTGGCTCTCATGGATACCTTCTTGCAAATATATTTGTGGACATAATTATGGAGGCTTGACTTGGTCCTTGGTGGTTGGTCATGTTACCAAAGTATTGACTTTGATGTATCTCTTGTTGCATTGATTCTCTAAGGAAAAGGTTGGCTAGGAAAAATGTGGTTTTTCCCAAGGTAAAGCTTTGTGTTCTTTGTGTGGTTATTTTATGACCCTACCGCCTTAACTATTATATTGTTGATGTCTTCTATGTAATTTCGTTAATGATGAAATCATGGATATGAGTGTATAAAAGGAGTAAATCATTAAAAGAAATTATCATTATAGAAATCGTGTAAAAACCAACATGGAATCAGAGTGATGGTATAAAATCATCTTTGGATGTGAAGTTGTTCTCGCCATTATTATCTAAGACTTGATTTAGTTACAAGCCTAGAAGAAAAATTAAATTCCAAAACCAATGATAAGGCTGTAAATCTGAGTTCTAGTTAAATACCACATTTAGATATATCTTCCAAATATGTTGTTCATTTTTCTTGATCCAAAGTGGTTCAATAATCCTAAGTCTTAGATCTCTATGATGCCATCAGAAGAAGAAGGTCAAAACTTCATTTACTTGGTGAAGTTTGAAGCTCTTTGGTAAGCTAAAGACACTAAAAGGTCAAAATTCCTGAGGATAGGCCTCAGTTAGAAATACCTCATGATGAGGATAGAAGTGCGAAATTTCTCAAATATTTCATATGATTGCATAGGTAAAATATCCAAGAAATTGCATGACTACATGGAGGTTGAAGTCTTACCTCATAAATGAATATTAAATTTTGGAAGATGTTCTTGTTTGTAATAAATAGAATCTTAGAAGGTCCAAAATTCTCAAGGCTTTAGTCCCATTTCAAACAGGTCAAAAATATCAGAGCTAGATGAAAATTCTCAAGTTATCCAAGTTCCCTCACAAGGTGAAGAGACTTCTCATTCAATCTCAGAAAAATCCTTTTTCTTTTGAAAGGAAGATTTATTGAAGCATGTATTTAATTCCTAAGAAAAACCGAAGTATCTTGATCATGTCATGAAGAATCTGAAATTATTTGGTCTGATACAAGACCAAAATGCCTCCAGAGAAAAGGTACCAAACCAAGATATAAACTTAGTCTAAATTTGTATTGCAAGGTACACATTGTCTAATAATTTTTGTTTAGAGAAATTTTTTTGTAACATTAATAATATATTTCCTCAAGACAAGATTTTGCTATCGTTTGGAAGTGCATATCAAGACAAGGTAGTATTAGTAGAGATAGGTCCTTGTGAATTTTTTTGACTAGACTTAGACCTTTTGCAAAAGAAAGGATTGAACATCTACTAGAATAAATATCATCATATGATATGTCAACTTTCTCAATATGATTTATGATCAATAAGCCTAAAAGGAAAATTATGAGCCAAATGAACTTGAGAAGCCAAAGTTTTGTATAGTCCTATGTAGGTATGTTACCTCTAAATATCGTGACAAAATTCATATGATCTTTAAAGTTCCCTTATAAAAGGGAAAGCCATTTGCATAGAGTCATGAATATTAAAAGGTTAATGGTGTAAAGGGAGAAAAAATTCTCGATACTAATAAAGGGTGTACAATGAGGAAGATTTTAAACTCCTCTTTAAAATTAAATTCCAAAGTAATATCAAGGAAGAAGTGTAATCTGCAGAACATGATGTACTTAAGAAAGCTTGGATCGAAAGGCTCAAATGTAAGTGTAAATGACTTTAGAAGCAATGTTTAATTATGATATGGGCTAACTGTAATAAAGTTTTGAAGGAGCAAAGTCTACCATCTCAAATCAAATTATCAAAGAGACTATTGGGGACCAGACCATGTTGCTAAGGCATAAATAATGAATCTAGCATATATCTCTCTTGATAAGAATATCCCTTATATTTAATAATTTGTATGTAAAAATAACATCTTTCAGATGTCAATTAATTGTGGGCTTCCAAGAAAATGTACATGAAATCTAGGGTTTGTAAACCTTATTATGCAAAAGGGTTAGAATAATAAAAACCCTAGGGTTTAGGGACAAAACCCTAGGATTGGATGTTTCTATTGAAAGAGGAAACACTAGGTCTTGAAAGGGAAGGATGACATTATGATAATAATGTGGACAAGGTTGACTTTCAATTTGAATACTAGAAGGCTAAACTCAAGAGGGAGTTGTCATGTTCTTAAAAGATAAGTATTTTATATCTCTCGTTATTATTACTATCATTATTCTTTTTACTATTAGTCTCTTGTTCTTGTATATTTTTCTTGGTTATAATTTTTCTTCCATGAACTCCTAGTGAGGATTGTAGGTACATGATGAAGGTTTCCAAATTTTTCTAGTAGATGGAAGAACAAAGAAAAATTGTGACAAGAAGACTCTTTTAGAAATAGGGATTTGTGCTAAGAATATCATCTTGTTGATATGAGTTCAAAGGGAGTAGACAAATCAACAAGATTAAAATATGCTTTGATCTATGTTGAAAAGAGATTAATGGTGGCTGAAGTATGCAGTAGATGGAAACTTAATAGAAGTAAAAATCAAGGGATTAACTTAGTAAGATGGAGAATACTATGAAAGGATATCTTGTTAGCTACACTTTTGATAAAAGTTTATTATCCTTATGATTTTTGTTGTTACATCAGATGGATGTAGATATCGTCTTGTTTAATGAAAGAATAAGTGTACAAAATAGCTACCTCAAACTTGTGAGGTATATGAAGAAGGAAGCCTTTAATAAACTCCTCTTAGATTGATCTATCAAGGTTGATCATATATGATTTATGTTCTAATGAAAGAAAAAGATCTCATGTTTCATATGGAGATGCATTAACTTGAATATTTTCTCTAAAGGGAGGTCGACCTATGAATTTAAGATGAAAGATCTTGAAGAGATAGCTGATAACATCAGTGGAAGAGAGAGAAAATCAATATTTCCATCTAGGTAGCTTCAAATCAACCAAGATAATGGATCAAGTGAAGGGAGCAGATTAGTTTATGGTTGAGTCAAGGAATGGAGCTTAACATGTATAGTTGGTTATGAAACACAGCTGTAGGAATTATCATTGAGAAAGGAGTGTTGAATATAGAGAGAATCAGTATATCACTTTATTTTGGGCTTTGATCTCGTAGATGAGAAGGAAGCAAACATCTATTGCACTCAGAGGCCAATTTGAGAAGTAGTATAGACCCAACTTGCAGGATAGTTTGATCAGGTGCAGATTACAACTTTATGACAGATCGAGGCACCTTCATATATACTACCAATACATGGTACTTGAGTACATCTCCACTGATGAGCATATAACTAATATTTTGACAAATTCATTTCCCAAAGAGAAGTTCATGTACTTCAAAGACAAGTTTGGGCTTGTGGAAATTACCCCTCTCATTGAGATGGGGTGTTGAATTGATAGAAACATGGATAGACATTCTCATGAGAGGGATAGTATTACAAGAGACCCAATTTATCCCTAGATAGGTTGAGTGAGTGCCTCTCAGTGAGGTGACTCGGTCACTCGCCAAGTAAGGGTTGAGTGAGGTCTTTCAGTATCTAGACCCAATCACTCCTAGGTAAGGCTTGAGTGAGGTATTTCAGCATCTAGACCTGATCACTCCCTAGGATAGGGTTGAGTGAGCTCATATACCCAATCACTCCCCAGGGTAGGGTTGAGTGAGGTTTTCCATCATTAATGTTATGTAACTAGCTCACAAAACAGAAGAAAAGAGAGATTAGTGAATTAAAAAGTATCCTCTTCAAGGGAGAAACCTCCTCTACATTACATAAATGAAAAATTCTTGGATGATACAAATGATAAGACCTCCTTGTGATATATAGGATTCTACGGGGTCACAATATATCCAAAACCTATGTAACAATAATAATGTAAGGGAACAACAATAAAAATAGTGGGCTTCTATCGGCACAACAATGACAATATGGGGGATACATGGGCACAATAATAGCAATAGGGAGTTACAATAACAATAACAATAATTGGGATACACTAGTATTATAGGGACCTAACAAACCCCTCTCCTTCTTAAAATTATCGTCCTCAACGCTTGAGTAGTTTCAGATGCTTATGTATAAAATTTTCATCCTCCCATGTGGAATCTTTAGCGAGTAAGCTCTTCCACTTAATGAGATACTCTAAAATTAATCGATTTCGTAGTTGTTGGGTTCTTATTTCCGTGACCACTTCAGGCTCAAATATGATTTTTCCTTCTTTGTCAAGTTTTAACAACACTGTTTGAACTAGGAGCTTGTCATCGATAACCTTCTTTAAGCATTAAACATGGAAAACTAGGTGTACTCAAGAAGATGCAGGCAACTCCAATTTGTATGCCATAGTACCAATCTTTTGCAACACCTTGTAAGGACCATAGTACTTGGGTGATAATTTATTATCCTTCTTAGCTTTCTTGAGGGACATTTGTTTGTATGGTTGTAGTTGTAAAAATACATAGTCGCCTACATCAAAACTTATTTCACTGTGATGTTGATATGCCTATTGTTTCATTCGATTCTATGCCAGAGTGAGTTTATCCTTTAAGAGTTGGAAAAATTGTTGTTGATGCTTGACGTGATCTTCCACTGCTTGAACCTTAGAACTTTCTCTTAAAGATGATGTGATGGAGGGTGGATGATATCCATAAATTGCCATAAATGGAGTCATTTTTGTAGTAGACTTATGGAAGGAAGTGTTATACCACCATTCAGCTAGAGGTAACCACTTGACCCATTGTGATTGCTTATCAGCTAAAAATAAACAAAGATATCCTTCCAAACATTTTTTCACTATATTAGTTTTCTCGTCAGATTGAGGATGATAAGATGAGTTACAAGTAAATTGAGTACCAAGACGAGAAAATAATTTTGTCCAAAAATTTCTAGTGAAAATGCAATCTTTTTCACTCACAATAATTTTTGGGTTTCCATAAAGCTTTTGAATTGTTTCCGTAAATGTAGTAGCAATTGTGCTAGCTTTAAAAGGATGAGATAATGCACAAAAATGTGCATACTTGGTAATTCTATCAACTACCACCATGATCATACTATTTCCTTCATACTTGGGTAAACCTGTGATAAAATCCATTCAAACCTCCTCCCAACACTGACTTGGAATGGCTAAAGGTTGTAATAGACTCGGGGTCTTAATTGTCTCAACTTTATTTTGTTGGCAAACCAAACATTCTACCACAAACTTCTGAATATCAGATTTAAGTCCATCCCAAAAAAAATCCTTCTTGACCTTGTGGTAAGTTTTTAAAAATCTTGAGTGCCCTCCTAAGCAGGGAAAAATTTAGGGGCTAATATTCGCAAGTGGGCTAATTTTCCATGTTTTTTCAAAAAAAATATTCATTAATTTATAATTTTATAAAAATTATTCGCCCAAATTTTATAGTATAAAATTGTTTTACCTTAAAAATAACCAAAATTTTTATATAAAGTTATTAGAAATTTGAATACTTTTACAAAAACATTTCCAAACATTTTACAAATTGCAGATTATGTACGAGTGTGATTTTCCAAGGTTTATAAACTTTAAAATAAATTTCCATTCTTAAAATTTTCCCTGCTCCTAAGGAGGAGGTGTGCAATTCCAAAATAATATTTTGTTTGAGTTGGGAATTCTTACAAAGATATAAGCGATCTTTGTACCATAATGAATCATTTTTACATCTAAATGTATCAAATGTATTGTGATCTTGCTACAACTTTTGAATGAGTGTCCACACCTCTTCGTCATTCTTCCATTCATCCCTTGTTTTGGTTATCCAATCAAGTTGGATAATAGAAATGGCACAAAGAAATGCTTCCACATCCTCATTCTTTCTTCAGAGTGCATCTGCAACAACATTTTTCTTCCCTTTTTTGTAGATGATTTCAAAGTCATAATCCAACGTCTTTGTGACCCATTTTGTTGTTCTTCTGAAGATAATATTTGTTCCAAAAATTATTTAAGACTATCATGATTTTTTTTTTACCTTGAAGTTTTTCCCATTAGGTAAGGTCGCCATTGCTTTAGTGCATGTAGTATTGCTAACATTTCCTTCTCATAAATAGGTTTGTGTAAATACTTTCCTTTGATTGGACGACTTTCAAAAGCAATGGGTCTTCCTTCTTGCATTAAAACAACACCAATTTCATTCCCTAAGGCATCACATTCTACAATAAAGGTTTTTGTGAATTCTGACATAGCTAAGACCGGTGCTTAGAACATTACCTCTTTAAGATGTTCAAAGGCCTTAGTTGCTTTTGGAGTCCAAGAAAATGCATATTTCTTCAGTAATGTTGTTAAAGGTGTTGTTATTATCCCATAATTCTTAACAAAATTATGATAATACCCTATCAACCCGAGAAATAATAAAAGATGCTTTATGGTTGTTGGGATTTTTCATCCCATAATGGCTTTAATTTTGTTAGGGTCTACCTTAACACCCTCATGATATACAATATGACCCAAATATTACTCCTCCCATACTCCAAAGAAACATTTGGAGGTTTTTACATATCATTATTTCTCCTCCAATTGTTTGAGCATCATGTCAACGTGTTGAACATGATCCTTCCAAGACTTATTGTAGATTAGTATATCATCAAAAAATACTGACACACGTTTTCTAAGGAAAGGTTTGAAAATGGAATTTATTAGACTTTGAAATGTGGAAGGTGCATTAGTAAGGCCAAAAGGCATGACCAAAATTTCATAATGACCCTCATGAGTTTTGAATTTTGTTTTCATAATGCCTTCAATCTTCATTCTAATTTTATGATATTCTGAACGAATATCCAACTTGGTGAAGTAAATTTCTCCATGTAATTCATCCAACAATTCATCAATGACATGAATCGGAAATTTATCTCTAATAGCGAGCTTGTTGAGCTCCCTATAATCCAGACACATGCACCATGATCCATCCTTCTTGTGCACCAATACTACTGGAGCAATGAGAGTACTTAGACTAGGTTGAATTATACAGACCTCTAGCATTTCTGCAACCATACATTCAATTTCACTCTTTTGGGTATAGGGATATCTGTAAGGCCTGATGTTTGGAGGAACACTTCTTGGAATAAAATGAATAGCATGAACATGATCATGAATAGGTGGGAGGCCTTTGGGAGTCTGGAAAATACCTTGGAATGATTGTCCAATACTTTTTGGAGATCCAGAGAAATAGATGATTTCAACGTTTGAACCTTTACTGAGAATAACTGTGCAATTACGCCCCATTGTTCTTTATTCATAATATTTTTCATGCCATCAGATCTTATTATCTTTCCTAGTTTCCATGTGATACCCCTTAACTCAACTTCCTTTCCTTCCCAACAAAATTTCAAGAGAACTTTAAAATTAAAAGCTACCATCCCCAAAGATTGTAACCATTGGACTCGTAGTACAACATCAACGCCACCCATTGGAATCGAAAACATTGGACTATTCCATACATATTCCCCAATGGTTATCTTGATATTATGGAACTTTCCAAATAATTTTATAGTTCCTCCATTTGCAACCATCACTTGAAACTATGGTGTTGTATATAGGAATCAATTCAATTCCTTGACTATCTTACAATGAATAAAATTATGGATACTACCCAAATCAATCAACGCTATCACCTTTTTCTTCTTGATATATCCTTCTTATTGAGAGTTTAAAGAGTAGTAATTCCTAGCAATTCATTACAAGATATGGTCAGATCCATTTCTTCTTTCTATGGGGTTGGAACCTGGGGTATATCCTCCTCTTTTGATATTTTTTTTTTTCCTTTTCTTCCTCCTCTTCACAACCTATGTAGAATAATTTATTCTCATAACACTTATGACCTTTAGTGTATTTTCTATCACAACTGTAACATATCCCTTTTGATTTTTTTTTCCT
Source organism: Pinus tabuliformis (assembly GCA_031772625.1). Classification (NCBI taxonomy): domain Eukaryota; kingdom Viridiplantae; phylum Streptophyta; class Pinopsida; order Pinales; family Pinaceae; genus Pinus; species Pinus tabuliformis. The sequence goes on from CM062812.1 coordinate 842,519,759, forward strand.
CCAATTGTTGTGGTGTCAAACTTGTAGGTTGTCAAAGGATAGGAGCAACAACACTTCCATCTTTATAGTTGTATGTGGTAGACTTCCTTGTTGCCATAATTTTTTTTTTAACTTTTCTTGCCACCCTGAATGCCTTTTCCAATGAATCAGGTTCCCAAAGGAAAACCTAATGTTGGATGTTATCCTTTAAAGTCCCTATCAATCCTATGCTCCTTTGCAATATCAATTACCCTGATATTCAATTTTTGGAAGTCCTCTGTGTGCTCCGCCATTGGACCCTTTTGTTTGAGATTTATCAATTGGCTAAAGAATATGTTGCTCTTTGTATCCTCATAATGTGTTATCATTTCCTTTGTAAAAATTAACTAGGTGAAAAGTGATTTATATGAACAAATCCACCAATACCATCCAAATTGATTGGGTTCTAAATATAAAGATGCAATGTGTACCTTTTGTTTGTATTTCACATCATGGAGATCAAAATATTGCTCCATCTATAGTATCCATGTTACCTGATCCTTACCATTAAACTTCCTCATATTTATCTTTGGAATGTGGTGAGTATTAAGCCCAACATTGGAGTCTCTAAAATCATTGATATTCCTTTTGTCCTCATCATGATTTTCATGGATTACCTTGTCACCACTAAGAAGCCTTTCTTCTAGCAAGTTTTCCATACCTTCCTTCAACCCTTCTATCATGACATTCATCATGGCTTCCATGTCTACTATTAAACCATCATTCAAAACTCCCATGTCCATATTTATACCATCTATCTTAACATTCATCATGGCTTCCAATTCATTTTTTGTTACTTTTTGTGAAAGCGAAATTTGTTGCACTTGGTCTCGTAATTTTGATATATAATACTGCATTTCTTCCTCTTCTTCATATATCATAGTAGATATTTTTGGTTTCTTATTAGGTGTATCCACTTTTTCTTTTTGTTTCGAGGCATTATGGAATCAAAAACTTATATCTATGATTCACTATTCCCTTTGAATCACTTCAAACTGGTTTCTCAAACAGAATTTATGCAAGATTTTTTGTTTAAAATACATACCTTTTTCTTGCTTTTAGGAGTTAGATCTTGAAACTATTGTTTCTCTATAATTTCACCTCTTCAAGGTCTGAAATTTCTTCCTTGGTATCCATTTGATTCTTCCTTCCAACACCACAAGTTAGACCAATATTGGATTCTTCAAGATAAAGTTATTCCCAATCTCTGCGATAATCTGATTATGGAATGGTTTAGTAGAGCAAATTTGTATGGAATGCCACATGTTACTTTTTTAGCCTTCAGCCCTAAAAATGATACTAAAAAAATTGCAGTTTGTGTAATTTCAGTCAATTTTCACGAAATTCAAATCTGATGCATGTAGAGAAAGTTATGATGATTTTACCCGGGTCACCTATTTGAGACTTAATTTTGGAGCATGCATAAACCCTAATCTTCATACCATATCTCAGAAAATATAGTGAACCAATATTTGAAATTTCTACACGAAGGTCACCACAATTTCGGCTTCATGTGATCAAAATTTAAACTTCTTAAGATTTTTAGAGAAAAAGTTATAGAAAAAATTCCAAAATGACCTATTTGAAGAAGTGAAACCCTAAAATCCAAACCTTTGATACCAAATGTTATGCAACCAACTCACAAAACAAAAGAAAAGAGAGATCAACGAATTAAAAATTATCCTCTTTCAGGGGGAAATCTCCTTTAAATTACATAAATGAAAAATATTTGAATGATACATTCGATAAGACCTCCTTGGTATATATAGGAGTCTAAGGAGTCACAATATAATCAAAGCCTACATAACAATAATAATGTAAGGTAACAACAATAAAAATAGTGGGATTCTATGGGGCACACAAATAAAAATATGGGGGATATATGGGCACAAAAATAATAATAGGGGGATACACTAATAATAATAATAATGGGGATACACTAGTATTATAGGGACCTAACAATCAAGGCCCAAAGTTCTCTCGGGATGGTTGAGTGAGTACTCCCCAAGAGGGTTGAGTGAGTGCTTGCTAGTACTTCCTAGCAGGGTTGAGTTTCAAAATTTTGGCCTAGCGATAGGCCTTGGTATTTGAGGACCAATCAATTTGGATGAGTGAGTCCTAATATGTTGATGATAATCCATGGGTTAGGTATAAACCAGTATGTGGCTTCTTGTGGATATTGATAGGTAATGATGCTAGTAATGATGATTTTGATGATAATGTGATGATGATGTGGAGAAACCCTCTATGAGTGAGAGGGAGAATTGATGTGAAATCAATAGGGGCATGGATCAGACTATTGGCAACAACAGGAACATGAATATAACTATTAGTATCAACACGATCATGGCCCAGACTTTTGGTGAGATAGCATGAGAGATGGACATTCTAGATAGAATGGTCCTTGAGGCCTAGAAACTCAGTAGAGTGGTTGCCTTTTTCAGCATCATTGCATATAGTGAGGCCTTTGGAGTTGGGACATGCGTGTCACTAGAGTTTGACCATTGATGATGGCAACCCTGAACTAGTTGGAGTTCCATGAGGTGAGGCGCCCACTAGATCATGGTGACTAGTTGAGTGAGGACCATTGGTTAGGAGTATTAACTTGGGTTGTGCTACCTATTATGATTTTGATGTAAGTCAAGGGTGTTGACCTAGATTATGATGTTATTAATGAATTATACCTTTCCTTAGAGAGATCATGTATACAAAGAAAAATTGGATAATTATGAATACCTCCCAAACTAAGAGGGAGTGTTGAATTTTGTAGCTATGGTCAGTCTTCATAACGTATCATTTGTACATGAAATGATGAAAAATATAAATTATGTTTGCAAAAGAAAATTATATGAAGCATGTTCTTCATGCTTATAAGGAAAAGGAAAATATGTATTTCGTATTTTTTTGTCAATGCTACAACACCCTCAAAAATTTTGGCCTACATCTAAATTTTAGAGCCTACGTTGACCTCACAAACTACTATTCCTAGTGGTAAGAGTCATTCCATGTAAAGCCTCTAAGTTTTCTATTCCCTTTGGGTAGAAAACCAAAGTGTTTTATTTTGGCATGGGAAGTGTCACGCATTGTGAAAGAAATGTTCTGGTGTATTTCAAGAGGCAACTTTGGTACTGATGGGTCCTATCTATCATATAGACAACTACTAGACTCGCTCCCAAAGTTTTATGCACTCTCGTACTAGTGTCGTCACTATCCTCGCAAAGTGTATCTTAAGTGTCGCACTTTGAGGGGATTATTGTTTTGTCTTCGCATTAAGGGGATAATTTTATTTTTTAGTGCTGAGTGTCCTATGTTGTGGCGTTGATGATTCTAAGTGTGTGATCATGTTCAAAGTCCTACCTTGGTTTCACCTTTTCCTCACTGATCCCACACTTAGTCAAATTATGGAAGATTTCATGCCCAACCAACTTTAGCTCACTCTACCCCTTTGAATTGTTCATTGCATAGTTGTAAGAATCAACATTGCATCCTTGTGTCCTCGAACTACGTAATGTGCAGCCACTACCTCCTAGAATTATGGATTATGCAATCACAGTTCTCAATCTTGACCTCCTGACCTCCAAAACTATGCAATATTGCCTCCCATCTAGTCTCTTTCTACACATTGTGTAATCCCAATCTACAACATGTCTCCATGAATCCTTGAACAGAGCAATTGTGTAATCCAACTTCCTATTTCCCCCTCTAGAACTACAGATTACGTAATTACAGTGGGAAAACCTGCCTCATTGTGACCCTCAACTACACAGTCCTACTTCACAAGACACTAGAATTTCTCATTGTATAGTTGCAAACCTTATTGCCTCACTCCTAACCTCTAGAGCTATGCACTTGACGATGCCTCAAAATTCCTCTCGGCCCAATACTTTGTTACAGGCCATTCAATGATTCTCATGAACAAAGTTAGACTAGGATATTTCTGGACCAATATCATCTTGTCATGAGTGGATTTCACTTGCAGGTATTGCATCTTGACATGATATGATGATGATCAGAGAAGAGGAGAAGGAGGTTGTGCTAGAAGACGCTTGGGAAGTTGTGAAGACAAGATGATCATTGAACAAGAAGATGAAGGGATACTAGGTTGCAACAGAAGTTGGAAGATCAAGATCATAGTGAAAACTCCTTCTCTTCAAGCTTTTTGGAGAAATAAGAGGAAGACCTTGCATTATATTTCATGAATACACAAAGACAACAACAAGATAAGAGTGGCTTAACATTTCCACATCATCATCAAGTCCATGTCATTAGTGTCAAGTCATGTCTTATTAAGGTGTCACTTCAAGGTGTCATATGTGTCATCATCTGCCACATCATTTGTGGATATAATTATGTAATTTCAATAAATGGGAAATTGAATGTAAAGTGGAAGTCTAAGAGTCACCTATAAAATGTGAAAAGTAATATAGAAGTCAAAGAGTCTCATGATAATTTGAAAATTCATATGGAATATCAAGAGTCATGAGGGGAGTCCAAGAGTCACAAGAGAGGTGGAGAGTCATGTCATTTGTTATATATAAACCCTCATTGCTCAAGAAAAGTAATTTTCACCTTGGCTTCTCCAAACAAGCATTAGAGAGGAAGATAGTTCTTTTGGAGAGCAAGTGGTATCTCTAACTCTCCACTATTGGAGCTAGTGGTTTTCATTGTATCAATGTATCTTGTCACCTTTGCTTAATACTTGAAGCTCATTGAGGCATCACACTTTCATGTGTATGTCGTGAATGTTGTAAAACTATTATTTGAATGTTTGTGATATATGTTTTTCTCATTTGCACTAGAGAAATTAAACTATTTCGGTGGCTTTTTTGCTTATCTTATTGAATGCGTGTTGTACTTATTTTAACGAGCGTTACTTCTATGTGAAATATTTTTCTAGTTGATTAACAATTATTTCATATATATGCTTGTGTGTCTTTATTAGATTAGTATTATTAATCTTCTTTTAAAGGCTCACTATCGTTTCCCTCTAGTGAAAGAACCTTGATGCATTATACAACTAAACATTTCACAAGGCATACTCACTTGTTCATTCAAAAGTACATGTACATTACTCTCTTGTGATAATTATTGCAGCCAAGGAAAATATCTAAGAAAAATGGCAATCAGGCCTTATTTTCGAAAAGGATCCTATACCCAATGGTGTGAGGTCTAATTAGGAATTCACATTAGGGAGACCCCCTTTCATGTTTTCGAGTTCTAGCATCATCAACATTATGGCGCTAGAAGGAGAGTAGCCATATTTTTATGGCTGATAACTCACCACATATTAACAAACAAGCTTCTACACAAGGAAATAATGCTTCAGTTTACACTCCAACTCATACTCCTGAGAGAGAGGAAACTTCTCATCCGGGTATGGGACAAGATTTTGAAGTTACTTACGATCAGCTCCAGAAAATTTTACCTACTACTCATTAGTTTGCGAGAGCTCTTAGTTTACTCCCTATTGCTACTATTCTATCTCATAAACGCCTAAATAGAGAAACACATCCTAGTGGTGTATTGGTTCCTTCGGTGGAATATTTATTTATCGCAACCCTTGAAAAATTAGTTAATCCTATGGAAAGAACAAATCAACAAAGGGAACTTACACCTATTGAGGAGAATTTGGATAATGAAGGGGAGGATTTTCAGTTTTCTGATGAGGAACATCCTGATTATAATGAATACTTTAAGGGTGAAGGAGAAGGCTCTTTAGACTTAAAATAAGAAGAGGAAGGAGAAGAAGACATGGCTGATCTAGACTTGTATTGGATGGCCCAAGGGCCACTCGCTCTTCCGAATAATCTTCACCGCATGCCCAAACACTTAGAAAAAATGTTGTTAAAGTTCGATCCTGATAAGAAGACCAAAGCTAAAGACCATATTGATGACTTATACATACATTTATGAATTATTTAGGTATGCTTTGATGACGTTTCTTGTATATTATTTCCATACACTCTAGGAGGTAGAGCATCAGTATCGTATCATAGTCTTCCAACCAATTTAATCCATGGTTGGAGGGAGTTTAAGAAGTTGTTTTTGGAAAAAATTGTTAATGATTAAACTCCCACCATGTTATTAAAAGAATTTAGGAATCTCAAAATGGGGGATAAATAAAGAGTCAAATATTTCAACCAAATATTTACTCATTTGTTGAATAAGTTCCCTGCAAATGTGCAACCACACGATGACATTACAAAATAACATTATATAGCTTCCTTTCCAACTAACTTTTTTGTGTTTGTTAAAAGAGATGAAAAGGACTTTGCAGCGTTAAAATTTGGAAAATATATTGTTGTTGAAAAGTATCTACATTCTATTGGAGTCATTGAAGACATTGATGATCCTAAAGACTCCAAAGAAACTAGTAAGAAAACTCAAACCTCTTCCGCCAAAGCTAAGGAGAAAGATTCTCTTTTTTTTTCCAATGGAAATATTGTAATATTTCATTATGTGGAAAAATTACATGTACTAGATGCCCAAGGCATATGCAAGTCAGTTGGCCCATGGCCATTTCAAAAAGTTCTATCAAAAAAAAAAAATATAGATGGCCTAAGCCATTTCCTGTAGGATTGTTCAGTGTGATAAAAACCTGTACATATTCCTCATAGAGGTGTTCAGTCTGTTTGTCTATATATCATAAAATATATATATATATATATACCTGGTTTTTTGAGAAGATAGACTAAGATAAAGCAGCAAAATGCATATATTTAGGGCCTTTCCACCCTATGGAACTCCTGATATATATATGGCCTATGGTGATATTGATAGAAATCTGCTCCCATCTATTCAAAGATCATCCACAAGCCTCGGGGTAGTAGCGTGCCCTACTTGGAAAGCCTGTCAGCATCTTCATTATATTCCCTGTATATATGATGACAAGAGACTGTGTTAAAAACTACTTTGAAAATGTTGACTTCATCCAAAATATTTCGAAGTGAAATAGCATGACATTGATTTTTATTGTTGAACCAGTTGATAATGATTTTTGAATCCCCATAGATCTGAATGGTAGAGCAATGAGCTAGTGAAAAGTGGAGCAGATGTCTGAGGGTGATTAGCTTGGCATAATTGTTTGTTCCCTCCCCCATTCCCAATTGGACCTTATAGAAATGTTGATCAGAGATATATAAAATGAAACCCCCTCTGCATCCATGAGGTTGGGCTGCTCCATCAAAAAATGCCCATGGCCTAGTTTTGTCAATGCTTCCGAGGGCAGTAGTTCTACGAACGTGGGAGTTTTCAACTTCAGGGATGTCATGATAGGCTGCCACAACCTTTGTAATGATAAAAGGCCATCGGGCAATTGCATCATTGAAAATTATGTGATTCCGAGTGAGCCATATAGTCCAATAGAGGATGAGAGGAAGGCATTGTTTCTTTGAGCCCTGGTGTGTTGCATTCCAATTGTTCCAGGCTTGTAGTATCATCATTATACACACATGAGATTTAGTCAATGCCATTATATATCTTTCCCAAGACTGTTGCCACTACATAGGAATGCCCACTTCAGGGGTTCTCCATTTCTGGTTGAAGACAGAGCTGTGCTCCTAATCAACAATATGTGCGATCATTGTGGTATCTCTATGTTGTAGATATTGTATCAAGTTAGGTGGCAGTTGATACCTATTCCCCCCCCAATCCATGAGTCAATACCAATGCGCACTGAGTTACCATTGTTTATGCGCCATGCCAGACCAGACCTGATGAAAGGAAAAGATTGTAGGATTGATGTCCAAACTATAGAGATGCCCAAACGAGTCCAGTCTAGTAGGCTAACCCAGTCCAATATTTGTTGTGGCCAGATGTATTTATGGTATGACACAGTGGTCCATAGATTCTATGAATTGAGGAGGGTCCAGCTCATCTTGGTTGTAAGGGCTTGTACAAAAACAGACAGGTCTTTTAGCCCCCCCCCCCCCCATTTTTTGGCAGAGCAATTTTCTTCCAGCTCACCCAAGCAAAAGTTTTTCCTTCCTTTTGTCCATTCCATAGCTATCTGTAGCATATTTGTTGAAGGCGGCCGAGTATTCCCTGAGGAATCCAAGCAAGTGACATCCAGTATACAAGTGTGGGTTCCAACACAGATTTTATAAGGACTAGGCACCCTGCTCTTGACAGAAATCTGTGATTCCAAATTTTCAGTCTCTGCTCAATTTTAATCACTAGCCAGATCCAGTCAGCAATCTGGTAGCTGTGGGGTTTGATCTAGAACCCCAAGTATTTCATGCCATTCGAGAGATTATGCATTTGATAATGGAATAATTGGAGAGCTATTATGTCCTCTTGAGGGGAGGTGTGAGACAGAGTGATAGTAGATTTGGACTGATTTGTGACCATGCCTGTGGCTTTTTCAAAGAGTGCAAGGATGTCATGGAAAGAGGTAGAATCCTTGATGCTGCCATCCAGGAAGATCATAACATCATCAACGAAAAGGAGGTGGGTGAGGTGGCAAAGTTCATTCATTTTTAGTCCTTTGAGTTTGCCTTCCCTTTTTGCAGTGCCAATGAGCCTACTGAGTCCCTCCATCACTATAAGGAACAGAAGGGGAGAAAGAGGGCATCCTTGCCAGAGTCCTCGTTCGGCATGGAAGAAATGGGATGCAGATCCATTTATGAGTACACTGAAGGATGCCGAGTTTATGCAGCACATGATCCATTCTGTGAAAGCGAGTGGAAATCCTAGATGGATCAGAATCATCTTAATGAAGAGCCAACTAACACGATCAAAAGCCTTTGCGAGGTCAATCTTGAGGATAATGCTTTTCATATTTCTTGTTTTGATAGAGTGAATGGCTTCCTAAGCAGTGCCTATGGCCTCATGGATCTGTCGATTTTGAAGAAAGGTGAATTTCTCTAAAGAGATGTGTTGGGAGAGTATAGGACGGAGCCGATTAGCTATGATCTTTGCGAAGATTTTGTAGAGGGTATTGCAGAGAGATATTAGTCGGAAATCATTGAAGGATGTAGGGGAGTCAGATTTTGGTATAAGAGAAATGAAGGTAGCATTGATAGCCTCATACATCTTTTCGGAGTTCCTGCACTCTTCAACTACATTGAGAAGATCATTCCCAATGAGGTCAAAAAAGGCTAAGTAGAATTCAATGGACCATCCATCTAGGCCAGGGATTTTATCTTTGTTGAACCATTTTAATGTCCCTTCAAGTCTTCTATGGTGACAGGTGTTGTTAGCTCAGCTGCCGCATCCGAATATACAAAGCTTGGGAAGTACCCTGTTATTTGAATGATATCGGCAAGGTTTGAGGCTGGGGGATCCTTATATAGATGTTTGAAGTGTGAAATGCTCAACTGAGATAGTTGATTGAAAGTTTTAGCAACACCTCCATCCTGTGAGGACATTTTCTAGATGGTGTCGGAGGCTTTTCTCCCCTTGGCAAAATTCTGAAAGTAACTTGTGTTCGCCTCCCCTGCTTTGAGCCAGAGCACTCTACTCTTGAGTCACCAAGTTTCCTCTCTTTCCTTTAGAATTCTGGCCCTTTGATTTTCTAATTCAATTAATTGTGACTTGGCTTTTGTGTTTAAGAAACCCTTGCTTTGGTCATCCATAAGATGGGCCAAGGAGAATTCAACAGAGGTGAGGGTATGGTCATCCCTTTGGGTTTTTTCCTTTGCCCATTTGATAGTTAGTTTCTTGAGATGCAAAAGGTTATGACAGAACCCTTCAGCCCAGGTGAGACCTTGAGTGGGAGGATTTTGCAGCCAGAAATATGAGACCAGTTTGGAGTAGGAGGGGTCTTGAAGCCAAGATGAATTGAATTTGGAAGGGGCTTTGGGCTTAATAGGAGGGCCAAAGATTTCTAGGTAGATAAGTGAGTGGTCATAGATACCTCCGGATCTGACCCACTGCCTATAATGGGATAAGCTCTGTAACATCAGGGTTTTGAGGATGAAACGGTCCAGTCTTCTAGCTAGTGTCGCCTCTCCAACTCTTCTATTCCTCCATGTGGGTAGGAGTCTATTCATGGGGATATCTAAAAGATGTGCTTGATTGAGCAGGTTTTCCATGGTATCAAAGAGCGGGTCAATCTGTGCTGATGAGTCCTAGGACTCACTAAATCGAATAGAAAAATTTAGATCACCTCCCATAATGAGATTGTCAGATGAGGTAATAGAGAGGTTTAGGAGATGATCCCAAAAAGCCTCCCGCCCCTGACAAGACCCATAAAAATTCATGACACGGAGATCCATTCGTAGCTCACCAGAAAAGATGTCGATATCAATGAAGCCCTTTCCTCCCCAGGACGATGTTAGGTTTATGGATCATGGGTTGTACCCTAGAGCCATTCCTCCGGATCTCTCGACTGCATCTAGCGCAAGGAATTCCCATCTCGGGATCAGAATCCTTAGTATACAGATAATGTGTTGAGCTTCACCAAGGGTTTCTTGAAGAAAAATAATGTCTACAGGCTCAGATTCAAATAGCCTATAGAGGGCTAGCATTTTGGGTGAGCTAGCCATACCCCTGTAGTTAAATGATAGGCACTTCATGGGGGTAACATGTCAAGGGTGTTCTTTGCTCTAAGAACCTGATCTAATGAATATTTCCTCTCTAAAGCCACCTCAGCACTAGCCCGAAGTATAACATGCAAGAGATAAGATTTCTACCCACAAGGGGTTTAATGGACAACGAGGGGAGGGACAACACGAGGCCAGAATGTATTGAATGTGTACCCACAGAGGGGGGGTGGGATCACAGGTTGTAAGGGTGGGGGGGAACCAAGGGAGTAGGGGGTGGGGAGGAGGATGCCTCCGGAGGTAGGGATGGGGAGGTAGTAGAATAAACCAAGTGATGGGGGAGAAGGGGGCAGGGGATAGATGTAGGAGTGGTAGATCGATCCTGTACAGATGCATTATGCAGATGATGTGCAGAAAATGCATAAGTAGAAGATAGAGTAGGGAGAGTGGGGAGAGAAATACCCGAAGTACGAGCCGCTTTAGCTGCTGCCCTGGCTCGAGTCAGAGGTGGAGATGGGGGTCGCGAGGAGCAGCCTGTAGATTACTGGATTGGCTGAGCTGGGGTCGCTTTCCGAGGCGGAGTGGGTGTTGCTGATGGTGCCCTCCTAGGGTTATCTATGGTAGCTCTTACATTGCCACCTTATTTTTCCATAGTCACTTCTAGGGGTTTTTGGACCAGTGGACATTCCTTATACAGATGCCCGACCTTGTGGCAGCGACGACATCAGAATGGCACCCCTTCATAATCTAGGATTTGAACCCTAGTAAAGTTACGCCATTGCCCCCGGATGCGGGTGCCAGGGACCTAACAATGATGGGACTGTCCAGGGACCTGCATGACTGGCACATGGCCAGCATGCACACCGGACAGGAACGCAGGTGGTGTAATAAGGACAGGCAGATGAACGTTTGTACGAAGGTAAATGAGGCAGGATGTTGCGCGGTGAGCATTAAAAAGCAGCCCGTCTCCACTCGCTTGAAAGGATTCTGGTCTGATATGACTTGGTTGGACAGAGTAATGGAGGGGGAGTCTCGAGGGTTCGGATTTCAGTTAATAAATATCCACAATGCCGACTCGCTGAACCAGAGACAAATTCTGTTTGGTATATCCGGGAGATGGGAGAAAGACTGGCTCTGGGGTTGCTCTGTGGCCGAAGAGGGGTGTCTTTCTGCGTCTGAGGCCAACATCATTTCGTGTGGAAGCATAAAGGGTAAAGCTCCATCAGCCGCTGGTGACATTGTTATCGCAGTTAATGTTCATTGCCACAAGATGACGAGACCTCGACAACGTTTATTGAGCCGCAGAGGCTCTGGTCGCGGCAATCCGGCGAGGCCTCCTGCTGAGACGGAGTCCATTCAGTCTCCAGCGCATCTAAGGGGATCAACATGCCTGCTTATCCCAAGCCAATTCCTGGATTCGAACACTCAGGAATCAGACAATTCCTCAGCTTTTGGCTCAGCAACTTTTTCTTTCAACTGCTCACTCCTGCACCCTCGTATTACGGCCCATGTGTCTGTTCTTTTCACAGAGGAAGCTCAGAACGAGGGCGAGTCCAGTGCTCCTATCCCCCAATCTGAGGAAGTCCACAATCTCAGTTTTACTCAGCCTACTTCCGAAACTAATCAGGGGCAGCCCCAGCCAGCCAATGCCATCAATTTCATGCCAGAGGCGTATGCTCAGCCGGATTTGCAGGAACCAGAAGAGGGCTGGTGTAGAATTGTAGAGGAAAAGCCGCCCGAGTAATCCAAGTTCCAGTCCTCCACTTTTTTGAAGGCTCACTGCAACGACGGAATAGCGTACCAATGGTTCGGTCTGCAAATCTTTGGTCAAGTTTTTCTGTACCTATCATAATGTCTATTGTCTGGTCTGTTGTTTGTCTAATGTGTGGCGATAATGCCTGTGTCTGGTCTGTTGTGTGTCTAATGTGTGGCGATAATGACTGTGTCGTGCAATACTCTGTTTCTGGCTACCTGCACCATACTGTTCTCCCCTGCGTGGGATATAAGTTTCATGCTCTCCATTTTAGAAACTGTCATGAACAATCAGCCTTTCTCAAAGGCCTGAAGGATTTCTGCTCGGCAAAGTTGTAACAGTGCTCTTTTTGTACATAATAGATTAATCTTATTTAGCAAAAAAAAAAAAAGTTACGCCATTGCAGAGTAATATTTTCCTCCAGGGCCTCCCGAGTATCCAGATGTACTAGAATGCGAGCTAGGGTACGATTCTTGGACTTTATTATGGAATTGTCATAATCCAGAAAGGTGTCGAAGGTATTCCAAATTCGCACAAACACTTCTTCAGACCAATACTGGAGAGGTAAACCTAGTAGCCATACCCATAAAGGTCCAACTCCTATCTGTTCTCTTTCTGGATCAAAGAAAGGACTCCATCTTTTGAGCAGCACAAGAGCCATTTCGATATGCCAATACCATGCAAGTGCCATGTTTGTGTATTCTTCAAGGGAAAAATGAAGTGCAAACCATCCTCATGGGAGAATCTGTACTTCTAGAAGCTGTATGAATATCTTCCCCTAGATTTCTTTCACCCACAGCCCCAATTGCTCCGCCGTGTAGGTTCTTCCATGAACCCTACCCACTAAGACTTTCCCTGCCTTGTTTGCCACTTCACCCATGGCGAGTCCTTTCCCAAAGTTGATGATGTAGTCCTTGCTGGAGGCCTTAACGCACCTTGTTTCCTTTTCCTTGTTCTCAACGCAATAGGATGATCCAACAATGGATCTAAAGGGCTTTTTGCTTCAGGATGAGGCTGTTGCTCCGCCAATCTTGCTCGAATTACAAGAGTGTCGAAACAACCAGAAGGAGGAGCCGAGGCCTGGGTCACTGCATAACAGACGGGGGTGTCGTGGATCTTCTGAGCCTCTGCTACCGCATCAGACTCGCTACCCAGATGAGAGGGAGGGTTTTTAGAGAAGCAATGATCTGTAGGGGGAGAGGGGTCGAAGGGAGGGGATGAGCAGGCGGCCAGAAGGTTTAGGGTTCTGGGAGAGTGGCGGACAGTCTAGGGTAGGTGAGTCAATGGAGAGAGTCCCAATGTGAAGGGTGGAGGCCATAAGCTTGGGGAGGGAGACAATCGGCAACATGTTCGAGTAGGACATCGTTGAGGATGGAACGGGTGCCGATTTAGGCTTTGGGTGGCAGAAGATGGGCTGCTCTGGGTAAGGGTCTGACGAATAATCCACGACGTCCAACTCCATTCCTTCCATGTTGAGCTTAGGAATGGTAGGCCATTACCATCGACAATCAAGAGCAGGTGCAGGCAAGGGCAGTAGGTTTCGGAGGTAGCCTTGGAGGTTTACGGCCTCTGCGGCTAACTGTAATCAGGGTTACGGCTAGGGTAAAAAGAGTGAAATTTGCAGCCCACCATCGTAATGGCCATATGTTGATACTATGTGCATGGGTGATTAGTATCTAATCTCTCATATTTTCTATTAGGAAGAAGGGTGGAAAAATTATACTAGCACAATTGTTTTGTCGCTACACCAGAGAAAGATTCTTTTGATATGGAAAGCTTGAAAAAATCTTTGAAGTTTCTCATGAATGAAGTATTTGAATTAAAGAGGAGGTCAAGTGAGGCAACCACCAACAACAAGTTCTCTAAGCCACCTTTCTTCAAAAATAATAACAACTCTCAACCGGCTAAATCTGCTCAGAGCTCTAATTTAGTGTTTAATGTTGAAAGTTGGGGAATGGATAACTACTGCACTTTCCATAAAGAGAAGCATTCAGAAAAGAAAAAAATAAAATAAAAAAAATAAAAAATAATAATAAAAAATAAAATAAAAGTAAAAAATAAAAAAATAATAATAAATAAAATAAAATAAAATAAATAAATAAATAAATAAAAATAAAAATAAAAAATGTCCCCAATGGAATCATAACATGACTACTATGATGACCAATTTTGTAGATACTTTGCTAGCAGATGAACAACCTAAGCAGAGTGAAGAAGAAAATGAACCTGCCATGGCTGAGGAAAGTTCGGGTGTTGGACACTCAGTTAATGCATTTCATGTCATATTCAATGTTGAAAACCAAAGTGATGATGAACCATCAGTGAGTGAAGCTCCTCCTCAGTAGTCAATTGGTTGTTATGATTTGAGGAGCAAAGGACTTGTCTCTAAGCAAGAGCTTAAGAAACAATTGTTGAAACGAATTATGCCACCTTCTAACTTAGCTCAAAAGTTGCGAAACAAGTCTAGAAGTGATCCCCCTTCTAAGAACACTCTGCAAAAACAAGAACAAGTCCACCACTCTTGAAGCTTCAAATAAAGCTACGCCACCTGATACATCAGCAAAACCCATTAAGAATGAAAGTATTGATTATAACATTGTTGAAGACATGAAAATATCTCGTGCCAACATTTCAATCTTTGAGCTTGTGTGTTAATTTTTATTAGGGATATATTGTTATTTTCTTTGATAATTGAATTGATTCATTTACACATTAAATTCACCCCATAACATCATAACATTATTCAGATATACATAATTATTCAACAACATATGCAACTATGTAGAAAAAACAATATCATCATTATCAATGCAGCAAAACATAAAGGAACAATAGAAGAAAAGCATTCACACATAGAGATACCAAGATTGGTCAGAGACAAGGGAAAAACCCACTATGGGGAAACCCTTTCAAATTATTGTTCTTATTATATTGTCATTGAATGATTTGGAAAAAGAGAGTATAATGATCCATATCTTTATCCATACAACTATCTGGAAAAACTAAACTAAACAATATCCATGAGATGAACCCAACCATGCTCATACTAAAAAAACCTGATTTAGAAGCCTGTAATGAACTGTCACTATTTGCAGTCAACTGTCAAACACTGCAGTCAACGAGAGAAAGCTACGGACAACTGAAAAACTAAACCCCAGTTTCTGATCGCATGGAGGACGTGTTGTGTGTGCGACTAAAAGGATTTAGTCGCACGGATCAGCCAGCTAGTGTGCGACTGCAACCGAGATCTCTCTTTGACATGTCTGTGACTAAGGCCCAAAACCCTAAAAGAGAGATGTGAGATTTAGACCCCACAATTTCACCTTTGTGTGAACCCATTCATCCATGGATATGCCTCGAACCTATGCGAGCTAGAAACAAGAAAGATAATAGAATAATATCTCATGATGATTTCCAAAGAGGTTGAGGTCACTTGTATTTATAGCCTTCCAAGTGTGTCCAATTTCCTTTAGTGTCGACCTGATCAAATATGCACATGTGGGCTTATAATTCAAAAATACACTTTCCCTTTTCCAATGTTGATGATATTTAGGTCGATTTTGATCCTCTCGAAAAAAAGAATTCAATACAATCATCATCTCCATCAAATGAGTTTTCCAAAGAGGAATTTTTCCCTAGTTTCCAATTTTAACACTCCCTCCCAAATAGGGAGAATTCCACCTACATCATGTCATTTGTATCCTATCATCAACTCATATCCAATATCAAGTATCTCATCATCACTTATCATTATTGTTTATCTCGATTCATCTCTTGCTTACTCCTGATTATCTCTTGATTGTCCCTGCTCATATGTTGAACATTCTCAAATATAAATTAAGAATAATTTGACATCGGAGGGGAGCTCAATATACCACCCTCTATCCATCGAGGAGCCACTGCTACCACTTGGAATCACTACCAATGCGGAGCCCCAATGCTACTACCTGGGAAACATCAGTAGGGAGCCAAATCTATGACCCACATCAACATCAGATAGCCTAGCTCAATCTAGAACAACATCAAGGAGCTTAATCTCAACCTGGAATCATATCAGTGAGCACATCTCAACTTGAAACCTCATCAGGGAGCATATCTCAAGCCAAAATCTCATGGGTGAGCTAAACATATTCAACCTCATATTGAGCAATAAGTGATATAGGGGAGCACATCTCAACCCATATTATTTTCCATTGATATTCCCAAAAATTACCCTCAAGAGTCATGTGGTAGAACACATGCATCATAATTAACTTAGGTTTTACACCCCCAAGTACACTCTCAACCCATTTTCCAGACGAGGAGAGCTATTCCCAACAAGCCCTACTTGTGGTTATGATGCCAAATGGGGTATACAGTGCAAAGACCAAGATAGGGGAGAAACATCTCCAACCCTATGGATAATATATATGGGGGCAAGATATATGACCCTATTGTCTAGATATCCATCAACCCCAGGAGCCCTTCATCTCAATTCCACACTCTAGGAACTCAAACAGGGGGAAGAGTTAGCTCAATGTCCTCAATCAATGATGCTCTTTATAGATCAACAACATATCATTATGCTAATATCTGGTAATCATCATGTCTCAATAGCATTTGTCTCTTGTTATATAGGACATCAAATCACATATCATATCATATTATATATATATCACAAAAAGGATAGCATATTCACCCTCACCCTCACGGAGGCAGAAACCACAAGCCTAAGCTTGTCTCGTAGAGAAACATTGTCTCAATATATGAAGGCATGTAATTCCCAGCTATAAACAAGATTCTTTGCCAATCGGTTCCTACTCTTTGTCATCACAATGTATCCATGTCATATCCAGAACCTTCTCATACATCTATCCAAAGAGATTCTTCATCTTGCCTCACAACTAGCCATGTTAGCAACATTGTACTCAACCTCGGTCATGCTTAAAGCTATGGAATTATCATCCAAAACATCATGGCATATCTCATACTAAGGAAGAACCCAATTGTTCTTATCTCATCAACAAAGATCCCAAAAAACATCAGTATATCCATGCATGTCTCATACCAAAAATAGATTATCTCATGCAAATATCTCGAAGTGAGCTCATCGGTAATTCAATGTGTATGAAGCATCTCAACCATGAATTGACTTGGAATATACAAACAGGTGTTCACATGGAACATCAATCTTTCAATTAACTATTGGTTGCTAATTTAGGTTCAACAATATCTTTTCATAACTTCTTGAAATTTGGTCAGAGTGTCCAAGGATTTTCATTTCCACTTTCTTTAATATCTTCACTATATATATTTTATTTTCCCAACTTCAGAATGTAATACATCATGCCATGATTCTTCATTTCAAACTTTAGAGGCCATCTCCCTCTTACTTTGATCATCATAGGCTCATTTCTTGTCAAGAATAGACCATCAATATATAAAACAAAAATCAAAGCCATACCTTGGACCACTTTTGAAGTAGAGGTTTGGATCAAAACATCATGATGGATTCACTAGATAACTGCCAATGCAGACATATCAAGATCTAGGAGCTTGCTTCATACAATTCTTTCTGCAAACATAGCAATTGACCAAACAAATATGTTTAACCTTACATAAATCAATATTGTGCAATAAAATCAACTAAGTCATCTTATCAAAGCTTAGATGCCAAATCAAAACTAATATCAAACTCATCAATATCACTTTAACGACTTCTTTAGACCAGGTGATTGATAGAGCTCATATCCAAATGTCAAGTTACAACACCTTTTTATTTACCAAGCACTATCCAATCAAACTTTATCAATCCATACTCATGATCATAACATGAATCATTTCTACTACTAAATATGAATGGATACATCAAGGACAATTCATATAAGTTTCATCCATTCATAGTGAGATTGTTGCATATTGAATCAAAATTGTTTATACTTCAATCAATATGTCAAAGATAATGATGTCAACACATAATATCTATTGAATACCAATATAAGTCACTGAAAGTCACTATGCCCATATAGCATTGTTATCAAGGCAAATCATCAGTCGTCAAATCAAATGAATAGTCATCAGCTCAAAACTCAAATGTGCTATCACAGTGAAATCTATAGCCAAAATCATATCTCATCAAGTCAAGTTCTAAATCATTATCAAGCATCATGTCAAAACTCCAAACATTTCTCATCTATATCAATCAACCAAATATAGTCAAACCCTTGCAATTGTTATAAAATATTGTCATACAAAGGCCTCAATGGTTGAATCATAATGACACATTGATACACATATTTTGGTCCCATACAAACACAAGTTTAGTCAACACATTCACATTCCCTATAGTAAGGCACATATTCAAACTTCCCTACTCATAAGACATTCTATTGTCTACTCCATGTTTATAGGGCTATCATCGTTTAGGTGAAATTCTAATTTTATGCACAAAGCTTCACTTTTTTTATCTACATGCATAACCGCACCCATAGGCCTTCTTCCATTTGATTGATAGGTTACAGTGACACCCTTAATATTTCTTCCTTTCAGTTGAGGCTTATAGCCACACTAATAAGATTGCTTCCATGCAGTTGGGTTTTAAACTAAGGGAAACCCTCTCTTCTCAAACCAGAACTTGCTGCATCCTTTCAACATCAGTTATTTAGTCTATGTCAAATATCTTAATTCAATAATAAAAAATACTTTATACATATAATCAAAATGATAATATGTTGTCATCAGTATTTACTTTGAATCGATTTCCCATCAAGCACTGCCTGAATTGGCCAGGGAATGCATCACGGCGAACATCTCCTTGTCCTGCATTGACTATGAACTCTCATGTGGCAACATCTTCCTACTCTTGAATGCAATATAATGGCCTCCCTGTGTCAATACAGACCCAACTCCCTGACCTGAGGAATTACACTCTAGCACAAAAGACCTTTTGAAGTCCGGTAAAGCCAAAACAAGATATCTGCACATGACTCTCTTCAGGTGCTCAAAGGCCTCCTCTACCACCTGCATGCAATAAAAAGCTCCCCTTTTTTCAAATCGGTGAGAGGTGTTGCCAACTGTGAAAATCCCCTTACGAATCTCCTATAATATGTGAAAATTCCTAGGAACCCCCTCAGCTTTGTCACGTTCCTGGGTGTTGGCCAATCCAGTATGGCCATGATCTTCTCCTTATGTACCTTTACTCCATCATTACCAATCACGTGCCCTAGGTATAACATCTCTGTTATCCCAAATTCACATTTGGACATCTTCGCATACCACTACTGCTCCTCTAGTATGAAAATCACTACCTCCAAGTGTTGAAGGTGCTCCTCCCAACTCTGGTTGTAAATGAGTATGTTGTCAAAGAATACAAGGATAAAACGCCTTAGCTACCCACGAAACACGTTGTTCGTACAAGGTTGGAATGTATCCGGAGCATTGGTTAGCCCAAAGGGCATCACCAAGAACTCGAAATGTCCATAGTGGAAATGGAAGGCAATCTTGGGGATATCATTTTTCCTCACCTGGATCTGATGATATCTTGACCGCAAATATATCTTAGAGAAGTATTTATCCCCTCTAAGCTCATCCATCAGCTCGTAAATGTACAAAATAAGATATGTGTTCTTCAATGTTTTCTTGTTGAGAGCCCTATAGTAAATACACATGTGTAGTGTCCCATCCTTCTTCTTCACTAGTACCACGAAAGAAGTGAAGGGACTCGAACTCAGCCTGATGTGACCCAACCTCAGTAACTCCTAGATGGCCCTCTCTATCTCATCCTTATAGGCCTTTGGGTGCCTATGCGCGATGATGATGACTACGTTCACTCCATCCTCAAAATCAATGGTGTGCTCAAACCCATAATCCAGTGGCCTGCCCAATGGGATTTCCCCAAAAAAACTTTGGTGCCTCTCCAGCAAGGCCAATATGTTTGGATGCACGGGCTATATCGAAGCCCTTGTCTTTGAAATCTTCAACTCAACTGCCCACTCTATGTCCCCATGTCGTAGATCTGCCTCCATCCGATGAGCTAAAACTTCCTAGGGAGGGTAAGAGTGCATACCCCTCAATAACACCATCTTCCCATATGGCCCCAAAAACTCCATCTCCAGCTTCTTCCAGTCAGTGGTGACCCTCCCCGATGAGTACAACCACTGGACACCCAACACCACATTGGTGTCTATGATATCAAATACAAAGAAGTGATCAGTGAAACAATAGTTCCCCATGATTCCTCAGAGTTAGCCCAAGAACATACTTTGTGCACTGCATGGTCCGATATCTTGGCACCAACATGGACAACCCCTCGAATGTCTCTATTTGGATCCCCCTGTGCTCCGCCATTTGAGCATCAATAAAGTTTTGGGTAGCCCTAGTTTCCACTAGGATTGACACTTGCTTCCCCTATAATGTTCCCCTAATCCTCAGTGTCAAGTACTGCGGCACTCCCTGAAGTGAAGCAAGGAATCCCCCAGTTGGGGCAAACAGTCCTCTCGGTGGCGGTGGTGACCCTCTTGACATTTTTCCTTCCTCCTCTCCCTGCATGAATCCCATATTAGACTCCTCATTGGGCTCATTGTCTGAATACACCTTAATAAAATGGGCTTTTCCCTTGGTGCACTTGTGCCTCAATGCCCAAGGCTCCTGGCACGTGAAGCACAACCTCCTCCTCTGAAGATCTCTTCGGGTCTCATCATCCAGTTGGCCATGTCCTCCATCCCTCTACGGTGGCCTGGTGTCTCGGTTCCCTTGTGGTGTCGCAGGTCTAGAGGGAACAAAATCCTAGGTCTTAGGCACTACATCAATCATATCTCAGGTCCTAGAGATAGCATATGGAAGTGATATGGGTTTGTAAGCCCTCACCCAACCACACAAAGGATCAACAAGACCCTCCACAAATAGCATAATCAATCGGTCCTCTGAAATGTCAGTCACCATCACTGTCAATATCTGGAACTCCGTAATGTAAGACTTTGCGTTGCCTATCTTATTTAGATGGGCTAGCTCCCTAAAATGAAACTCTGGTTCTTTCATCTCAAACCTCTCCAGCAACCTCTAGGTTAAATCTATGTAGGTGTTGATATGGATGTGTCCCAACGTGATCAACTCATGATACCACCACTCTTGGGCATCCCCCTCCAAGTGAAGAGTATAAAATCTATGGCACCAACTTCCCACGTGGGGTTCGAGTGGAAATATGTGTCTAGATTTTAGATCCATGTCCTCACTGAACTCTTCGTTTACCCATCAAATTTTGGCAGTGCAATCTCCCTTGCTAACTTTTGCACATCCTGTTTGGATGTTCCCCCTCTGTAATGGGCTCTACTCCCAAAAAGACATCACCCGCTTAATCTAGGCATCCAATCCCTCATACTCATGAATTTATGATGCAATCGAATGGACCAAATCTGCAATCAGGTCTGGCTCCCTCTCCAGCTCGCCCTCCTCCACAATGTGAGGCAAAGTAGGATGACATACCTGCCCATGCTGGGAAGCATGTCAGAGCTGATAAGTATGGTTTCCTCCTCCTTCTTTGGAGCCCCCATTACCTTGAGGCTCCCCCTCGGGCCTTCCAACCAACTGCAACCCCATCACCTGCTGCATCATGTCCATCACGAGCTTCCCTTGCTTCATCATCTGCTGATTAGTCCTCAATAGCTCCTCCAAAACATAGTTTTGACCCATTGGTCTAGGCTGCTTGTTGTGCTCCTGATTTTCCATCCATCCTCTAAGGTTCTCAACCTCGGTGTCTGAAAATGGTTTTGGGCCTTCGTCTCTACCTCGACCCCTACCTCTACCTCTACCGTGGCCAATCTCGAAGACTACCCCTACGTGTCATGGTGGCATCACCTATTTCTATTCCCCACCTTGGCCAAGAACATGCTCTAATACCATTATAATGTTCCTAATGGAAAATTTGCAGTGATAACAAAGACATGTAATAAATTTCAAAGAAATATGTATTCCATAATTTACACATAAACAAGAATTTATTCTCAAACACTAAACTTGCCAATTTTCATTAATAAAATAGATGGAGTGAAATAGAAGATGGATGAGGTGCACCTGGGCTTGTATAAGGAAAATTACAAGCCTTAGGTGATCAATACAAAAATTCCCAACTATTGTATAAATGCCGCTCTCCAGAAAACTACGCTAGCCCTCCAATCCTACACTGTTGTATGACTTCAAGATCTGATTCCCCCCTCCAAATAGCCCATAAAATTCTGTAAAATTAGGATTGTAATCCTTTCCAAAAACCTAGGAAAACTAAGAAAAGGTTTTCCGTAGTTTTGACCCTCCAATTTCGGCCTCCTAGAGATTGGCCCTCGTCCAAACTAATCTACACCTGAAGTTGGAAATGTTGTTTCTTGCTCCCAAAATTTCAAGAAAGCTCCCCAAATTAGACTCCCAACAAAATCCTAACAACCCAACTCCTCAATCCTTCAGGCAAGGTTCCCTCCAAAGGACCCACACTAGTGACTGCATAGTCCTTGGTGAATATGGCACAATCCCTTGAACCAGAAACTTGACTTGGGTGCTTGGCTCCTCCTCCTAATGTAATATCACTCCTCTAAGCTATAAACTCAACAAGAATCACTCTGTCAACACTTCTCACCCAATTACTGACTCCACCGCTCCACCAAAACAAGGCAACCTCTCCCACTGTGTACCTCCTAATCCCACTGCGTCCCTACTGAGCCAAGGTAGTGTAACTCTCTAAGGGGTTGTCACTCTCTCTATCTCCAAATAAAGGGAGGAACTTCCTAGGGTGGAACTCGAGGTCCACAGAAGAAAAGGTGAGCTTCACTCCTTGGGAATCTCTTGTGCTAAACAACACGTTGTAGCTTAGCTGAACATCCAAAGCAATAATGAATTCTCAAATCAACAAAGGCCCCAAATGTTTCTCCTATTCTCCTATTTATGCTTGCTCCCTTGAGTCTCACATGGGCCCCATCAATAATTTCGACCCCCACTTAGGAAAATCGAAATGCCTTCAAGGGGTGCATATTATTTGTGGGTGAGTGACCCCCACATTCCACTAATATGCACATTGACCCCCCCTTTCTCCTAAGTTTTTCCACAAAAATTGCATTAAGCCAAAAATAAGAAAATTGTTTTTCTCTCCTTGGGGAGAATAATTAGGGAGGGACATTATAATCCTCCCCTCCCAGATTTTTATTGTCCCCAAGCAAGTGCAAAACTGGATGCTCCAAAATTTGTTCATTCTCAAACCCACGTTCAGGTGGCCTGCCTGGTGGGATCTCCCTAACAACCCATTGGTGCCTCTCCAGCAAGGCCAGTATGTTTTGATGCAAGGGTTATTTCGAAACCCCTATCTTTGAAATCTTCAATTCAATTTCCCACTCTATATCCCCATGTTGTTGATCTGCCTCCATCCAGTGAGCTGAAACTCCCTGGGGAGGGAAGCGTGCATACCCCTCAATAACACGATCTTCCCATCTAGCCCCAAAAACTCCATCTCTAGCTTCTTTGAGTCAATGGTGACCCTTCCCAATGAGTGCAACCACTAGACACCCAACACCACATTGGTGTCTGGGATATCAACTACAAATAAGTGATTAGTGAAAGAGTAGTTCCACATGATTCCCCAAAGTTAGCCCAATAACATACTTTGTGCACTGCATGGTCTGATATCTTGGCACCAGCATAGAGAACCCCTTGAATGTCTCTGTTTGGATCCCCCATGCGCTCCACCATTTGAGCATCAATAAAGTTGTGGGTAGCCCCACTATCCGCTAGGACTGACACTCACATCCCCTGTAATGTTCCCCTATTCCTGAGTGTCAAGTACTTTGACACTCCCTAAAGTGAAGTGAGGAATGCCCCAACTGGGGAAACAATCCTCCTCTTAATGGTGGTGGTGACCCTCCTGACATTTGTCCTTCCTCCTCTCCCTGCTCGAGTCCCATCTTGGCCTCCTCATTGGGCTCACTATCTGAATACACCTCAATAAGATGGGCCTTGCCCTTGGTGCACTCCCCGGTGCCCAAGGCTCCTGGCAAATGAAGTAGAACCTCTTCCTATGAAGATCTCTTCAGGTCTCATCATCTAGTTGGCCACGTCCTCCATCCCTTTGTGGTAGCCTCATGTCTCAGTTCCCTTGTGGTGTCGTGGGTCTAGAGGGAACAAAATCCTGGGTGTTGGGAACTACATCAATCATATCCTAGGTCTTGGAGATAACATCTGGAAGTGATATGGGTTTGTAAGCCCTCACCCAACCACACAAAGGATCAAAAATTCCCTCCATAAATAGCATAATTAGTCGTGCCACTGAAATGTTAGTCATCATCACTGTCAATCTCTGGAACTCCATAATGTAAGCCTATGTGTTTCCTGTCTGCTTTAGATGGGATAACTCCCTGAAATAAAACTCTGGTTCTTTCCTCTCAAACCTCTCCAGCAGCCTCTAGGTTAAATCTGTGTAGGTGTTGATATGAATGTGTCCCAACGTGATCAACCCATGATACCACCACTCCTAGGAATCCCCCTCCAAGTGAAGAGTATAAAATCGTATGGCATCAGCTTCCCGCATGGGGTTCAAGTGGAAATATGTGTCTAGCTTCTAGATCCATGCCCTTGCTAAACTCTTCGTTGACCCATCAAATTTTGGAAGTGTAACCTCCCTTGCTAACTTCTGTACATCCTGGTTGGATGTTCCCCCTTTGTAGTGGGCTCCAGCCCCTATAGTGTGCCTCTCCTTGAGGTGGATGTACTCCCAAAAAGACATCACCCACTTAATCTAGGCATCCAATCCCTCATACTCATGAATGTATGATGCAACCGAATGGACCAAATCTGCAATCGGGTCTAGCTCCCTCTCCGACTCGGTCTCCTCCACAAAGTGAGGTAAAGTAGGATGACCTACCTGCCATGTTGGGAAGCATGTCAAAGCTAATAAGTACAACTACCTCCTCTTGCTCTGGATCCCCCATCACCTTGAGGCTCTCCCTCGGGCCTTCCACCCAACTGCAACCCCATCACCTGCTGCATCATGTCCATCATGAGCTTCCCTTGCCTCATCATCTGTTGATTAGTCCTTAGTAGCTCCTCCAAAACTTGGTTTTGACCCATTGGCTTGGGCTGCTCATTGTCCTCCTGATTGTCCATCCCTCCTCTACGGTTCTCCACCTCAGTGTCTGAAAATGGTTCTGGGCCTTTGTCTCTACCGCGACCCCTGCCTCTTTCTCTACCATGACCTCTCTCGAAGACTACCCCTTCGTATCATGGTGGAATCACCTACTACTATTCCCCACTTTGGCCAAGAACATCCTCTGATACCATTGTAATGTTCCTAATGGGAAATTTGCAATGATAACAAAGACATGTAATAAATTTCAAAGAAAAATGTATTCAGTAATTCACACATAAACAAGAATTTCTTCTCAAACACAAAATTGGCCAATTTTAATTAATAAAATAGATGGAGTACAATAGAATATGGATGAGGTGCACCTAGGCTTGCATAAGGCAAACTACAAGCCTCAGGTGATCAATACAAAAATGCCCAACTGTTGTACAAATGTTTCTCTCAAGAAAACTGTGCTAGCCCTCCGACCCTACACTGTTGTATGACTTCAAGCTCTGATTTCCTCCCTCCAAATAGCCCAAAAAATTCTATAAAATTAGGAGTGTAATCCTTGCCAAAAACCTAGAAAAACCCAGAAAGGGTTTTCCCTAGTTTTTACCTTGTTGTCATTCTGTATTTTTGAGGTTGAGGGAGTAAACACATAGGACAACATCAAAACCACTTTGGAAGCTGGGATCTAGCCCTGCCAACTTCAGAGAGGGATCTCTCTATTTAATTTAGCTTTGTTTTTATGTAAATTTTAGGCTAGTTATGATTGTACTTGTTTGTTTTGTTTGAAAGGTTTGGTTGATTTGAGTGTTATAATTCCATTGGGCTATGGAGTTTATAAATTAAACTGGAATTTTGCATCAATTTTTAGAGGAGTTCTCATAAGGAAAGCTATGTTGCACTAATTGGATCTTTTCATAAATTAAATGAATTGTGGAATAGAAGTGTAAGGTTCAGTAGAAACCAAGGAGAAATTAAGAATTCCTTGATATGACTTCAGTGGAAAACATTAAAATTATCAACAACCAAAATAGGGTACTCTCAGTAACAAATCCTATTTATCAAAGTTTATGTTGATTAATTCAGAAATTTAGAATAACAGAGAAAGGAAAAACAATTTTTAAACAAATAGATAGAGGAGACACATCACCATTTAGTACACCACACGAATCTTGTAAAATGTCCTTGTATTATTGATGCTCCAACACTTTGAAAATTACAATATGTAGAAGGAAATTATATTTGGACATCAACCCTTAATACCTCAAATAGTGAAGTATTTATAATGAAAATTACAAAAAATCCTTTACAAAAATCGTTGTCAAACTAACAATGTATTATTAGCCTAATTAAAAACAAGATGATCTAATTCTGGAAAAAAAATAAGCCACGTAGGTAACTAAAAGGAAAGGTGTCCCTGTTTTGATGGTTTCGGTTGCCGAGTCAACCCGAAATAGTGTTGTGATGCTGAACTGACTTGTCGTGTTGCCTGTTGCGTTGGCGATTGTTTTACTGTCGCTAAACTATCCTTCAATCCAGTAAATCGACCAATTCTTCCCATCTCTTTTCATCTGGTATTGTCAGCTTTGTTACCCTGCGGTAGATTTCATCTACCTCTGTGTATTTGGCAAAGGTCAGCTTCACAGTAAAAATGTGTTTTACTTCATTCTGTACATAGAAATCATTAGCCATGGTTTCCAAAAAGGCCTTTGCTGTCATGCTACCCTTAAGTCCACTGACCTTGATGATGCTTCTAGCCAATTCTTTCATCTTTAGGATATAATCTTCCTAAGTGATTAATTTTTCATTTATAACATAAATTCTTGGCAGTCCTTTCTGGATCAATGCTTCAATTCTGTTGGTGAACCTGTTTACTTGCAGCTCCAAGGTTTCACACCTTTCTTCCAACTGATCAATGAGATTTCTCTTTGTCAAGACTTTCTTGACTTCCAAAATAGTAGCAGTCTTGTCAGTGATCCCTACTTCTTCCAGCTCATACTTGGACTTAGAGTTCAAGAACCTGATTATGTTAGAGGCTTCTGTAGGCATTTCTCCTATCTTTTCTCTTCCCTGCACAATAGTTTCAGTAGCCTTTTCTATCAGCTCTTTCTGTTCAAATATGATTTGGATAGAAGGCAAAATCTCATTCATGGAGTCCAGTATGTTCATCCAGATGGTTTCCTTGGCTTGGGCCAAGGTCTGACCAATTGAAGTATCTCTCTCTACCTGCTGCAACTTTTCCAATAGTCTTTGGGATTTTTGTATTTCAGTAACTCGAGTTGCTTCTGCTTTGGCCTTTTGCACTTCCAAAGCTTTGAGTTGACCCTGCAAAGTCTCAATCTCCTTTGACTAGAGTGACATGTTCTATAGTGTTTGTGTTACCTGTTCAACACTTGCAGTCTGAGTGGAAGAAGTGGCTGCAGTGGTTGTCCCTATTGATGGAAGTTGAGAAATAGGTATGGCATCCAGGGGGACAATAGCCATCTTCAGACTGTCTTCCTTCTCCTTTATCAGTTTCTCCATCTCTGCCTAATCTGTATATTTTGTTCTATGATCAATTTCATCATATCTGCTTTATGTGCTTCACCTTCTTCAATATATTTGTTCATTGAATCTTCTATGGTTGGCAGCTTGAGCTTCTTTCTTAAGACTACAATGTACATGTTCTTATTTTTTATAGTCTCCTCAGTAGCATTGACATCTTTGGTATCATATCTTATTTTAAACACCAATTCTTCCAAAGACTTAATCCTGTTATCCTTTGCCAAGGAGGAGACTTTCTCCATATTCAACTGTGACTGGACATTTGCAAAAGAAACTTGCAATTTAGAAAGTGACATAATAGTGTTAGTCAAAGTGGAGGATATCATTTCACTAGTTTGCTTGTGCATATCCTTTT
Organism: Pinus tabuliformis; assembly: GCA_031772625.1. Taxonomy (NCBI): domain Eukaryota; kingdom Viridiplantae; phylum Streptophyta; class Pinopsida; order Pinales; family Pinaceae; genus Pinus; species Pinus tabuliformis. Next base: position 842,547,994 of record CM062812.1, read on the forward strand.
GATCAATGGGATGCATGTCCTTTGTGCTGAATTCAAAAGAAGTTCTCTTGTAGTCTATTGTTGATTTTTGCTGTGGAATCTAGGCCTCAAGAAAATCCATCTGCATTTTTTTATGTTCTGTGTCAAAGATTGAAAACAACCTGCTTTGTGAGCTAGAGGTCTGCTTCCAGAATTGGTTACAAGTGCTATTTTTTAGAATTTAATTTTTGAGCTTCATCTCCCTATACCTGTCAAAAATTGTCTTCTCTTTTTCTGTTTGGACATTTTGTGATTCTATCTCAATTTCCTTATGACCCTGTGAAGATGAAGGTCCAATAGGAGATGTTGTGAATTTGGTAGTTGCAGGTGGTGAATATGTGATGATGATGGTTTCATGCTCTTCAGTTTCTTTGTCCAATTCTACTCTGGAAGTTACCCTTGCTCTCTTCCTATATTTGATTTTGAATTCTTTAGCTTCACTCCCAGTTGTAGATGATGGTCCTTCCTCACTTTGTCTTTTGCTTGATTTTTCTTGAGGAATAGGAGTCTACAAACTAGAAGTAGAAACAAGTTTTTCTTCAGCTTCTTGCAAGGTATTTTCTGTCCACTTTGCCTGATTGGCATATTGCTCTATGTCTAGCCTTGAAGTATGAATGTAAGGAGCGTTTTTGTTCTCCACTCTAAGCTTTGAAATAATGCCACAAGGATCATAAGACCATGTAAATCTCAGACTGAACTTCATTTCTTTAAGCATTCTATCTACTTCTTCACCTATTGTCCTTGTGTTTCACACAAATGGGCCCACCTATGTCTTTATTCTGAATTGTGCCTTCTTTTTGGCCACCACAAAGTGGATGTCATCTAAATTCAACATCTGCATGATATACTCTAGGGAAAAAATCCTCATTGGGAGGTATTTGGGGAGTTTATAGGGTGCCAATTCACAACCATACACCCTGATTTCTATGTAATTTTGGTATAAATACCAATCCTCAGTCTTTTCCTGGTCTGACAAATGAAAAATTCTCTTGATTTCCTCACTGATTCTAGGTTGTACCACACTGTTCAGAATGTTCATGGCTGGATGAACAAAATCTTCAATAAACTGCTTGTAGGTGAATTCTTGTTGTTCTCTCATGACCAATGAGGTCCAAAAGATTATTGGCTGCTAGTTCCCTGCATCATCAAGCTTCTGCAATGCAAAACTGAATTTGTCTGCCTGATAATAGAGGAACATATAAATCAAAATAGAGGTGTAATTGAACACCTGTTTTGTAGGAAATTTTATGAACTATTCATGGATACTATCAACCAAGAATTGAATGAAGTTGAACACCAAGGAGGGCTTGTTATCTATGGAAAATATGGAGAGGAATCCTGAAATGGGCTCATCTACCCACTGATCAGAATAATAGCCTAAAATGTAAGAAATCATGGATATAATCTGTTTGGCCTTATCAAGGAAAATGGAAGAAGGATATGGAGGATTCTTTTTGGGTAATTGAGCATTCTCTGGAAAGAAAATATAAATTCTGGCTCTAGTGGCAAAATCCAGTTTTTGATAAAGCTGGGTGAGGGCTTCTAGGGAGAAAGGGGCAACATTTTCCACAGTGGGGGGCAACATCATTTGGTTAATGGATTGGGGTGTAATTGTGAAAAGAATGTCACATGTAGGGGCAATAACGGCTCTTTGGGCAGGAACATAGCAAGCTTGATACCTTCTGGTAAATTCTTGGGCTGGGAATATCAAGGGGAAAATATAATGGGAGATGTTGGAATCCTAGAGCCCAATTTCATTGGTTTTGTCTTTGTGTTTATCCTCTAACCAACAATACAATTCCAGAAAATCATAGTCACACTGGGCTTCGTTAATCCTGTAATCCCTATCGGCCAAAGGGGTATGATCTAAATCTACAGAAGGGGGAATTAAAGGATTAATAGGCTTATCTTGAGTCTTAGATTTTGAAGGCATGACTGTAAAAATATGTGAAGAGGATGAATTTGTAGAGGAGATTATCGAGCACAATAGAATAATGGATTGTGAGGTGAAAATGAAAGGAAATGTTAGTTTATGTTGTGATCTGGCCATGGAATTTCTCTGATAGAGATCAATGTGGGAAACTGTGATTAACATAAAAAACAGGAGTGAAAAGGGGTGAGAATGACATGCTTAGAAGCTTTTAAATGCTGGGAATAGTTCCAATAAGAATGGAGCGGGACCATTAGTTTTTGAACGGTTACCCAGGAGAAATCACATTTAATGGAGAACAGTTTTTTTGGCAAGAAAAACATTTAATTGGTTCAACGGTCATGCCATGTGGCGAATGAAGAGTGGTGGAGGAAACGTGGTGGGGCGCAGTGGAGCGGATGAGGGAAGAGTGGTTTCCAGAAGGGGTAGCGGGCGGTTAATGGTTTTGGTGAGGGGGGTGCAAAATCACCAGGATGCACCACGTAGGGGATGGGGCCCGGTGGGAGAAAGTTCTTTCCGAACCCCCCCCCCCCCCCCCCCCCCGGCGGTAAAGGCAGAATGATGAGGGGGGGCTAAAAATGGATAGGGGCAGTTGATCATATGTGGGATCAAATCCTGATGCTTTCAAACTGTCGCACATTAACCATAAATGACAAAGAACTTTGTCCGCTTGCGCCTTTTGATTATTGCTTTCCTGACTTAGGATAAAGGGAAAATGAAAACATATAAAGTACTTTATCCACATAGCGCACATATTTTCCTCTTTAGCCTAAGATCAAACTTTGGATAAAAATGATATAGGAAAATATTAACAAATGATGCTATCCACCTACTCATATCTACCTAGCATTTTTTATTTTTCACTTTAGGGTGCACTTAGACTAGCAAACCCATTTTTATTTTCTTTTATACAGAATGAAAAAACTACCTAACCTATCCCTTATTTCTCCTATTGATCTAGATTAAATAGTTGGATCAATGTCATTTTCTACCTAACTAATGATTTACTGTTGGGTAAATCTTTATTCTCTATCTTAATTTACTGAAATTTAAAGGAGTTTAATCATGATTACACTGTATGATTAAACTAAAAGCTAGTGATTGTGGAATTTTGAACAAGCTTCACATAACTGTTATTTTTCAGTAATGAAGCAAAAACATCTATGAGTAGTGGCATTTAGACTTACAACACTTTCAGTATTATTCCTTTTTGACTTTTCTTTCTTTTGGCGGGGTTCAATCTTTTCTTCTTTTTTAATATTTTTTGTTTTTCTCTTTTTCTTATTTATACCCTCTTTTCATTTTTTAATTCTTTTTCTTTTATTTGGAAATCATTGGCATATTGACAAGTATTTACAAAAAAATATTTGTGAGATATAATACTCAATTACCTTGAGATCTTATAAGTTATAGGACCCTAACAGATCCTCCAATTTCCGCCTCCTAGAGCTTGGCCCTCCTCCAAACTAGAAATATTCACCTGCAGTTGGAACTATTGTTTCTTGATCCCAAAATTCCAAGAAAATTTCTCCAAATTAGACTCCTAACAAAATCCCAACAACCCAACTTCTCAATCCTTTAGACAAGGCTCCCTCCAAAGAACCCACACTAGTGACTGTGTAGTCCTTGGTGAAGATGGCATAGTCCCTTAGACCAGAAACTCGACAAGAATCACTCCATCAACACTTCTCACCCAATTCATGACTCCACTACTCCACCAAAACAAGGCAACCTCTCCCACCATGTCCCTCCTAATCCCACTGCGTCCCTACTGAACCAAGGTAGTGTAACTCTCTGAGGGGTTGTCACTCTCTCTATCTCCAAATGAAAGGGAATACCTTCCTAGGGTGGCACTCTAGGTCCACCGAAGAAAAAGTGAGCTTAACTCCTTGGGAAGCTCTTGTGCTAAACAACACATTGTAGCTTAGTTGAACATCCAAAACAACAATGAATTCTCAAATCAACAAAGGCCCCAAATGTTTCTCCTATTCTCCTATTTATGCTTTCTCCCTTGAGTCTCATGTGGGCGCCATCAATAATTTCAACCCCCACTTAGTAAAATTGAACTACCTTCAAGGGGTGCATATTATTTGTGGGTGAGTGACCCCCACATTACACTAAAATGCACATTGACCCCCCCTTTCTCCTAAGTTTTTCCACAAAATTTCATTAAGCCAAAAATAACAAAATTAAAAAAATTGTTTTTCTCTCCTTAGGGAGAATAATTAGGAAGGGACATTATAATCCTCCCCTCCTAGATGTTGCTTGTCCCCAAGCAACTACAAAACTGGATGCTCCAAAATTTGTTCACTCTCCCATGTGGCATCCTCTTCTGGAAAATCCTTCCATTTGACCAGGTGCTCCTTGATCACCCTGTTTCTCAACCTCCTCTCCCGAGTCTCCAATATGAACTCAGGTGTCAAAACTAAGTTCCCCTCATCATCCAAGGGAGGCAACTCAATTTTTGTTGTAACATGCTGCCCCAATGCCTTTTTCAGGCATGAGACATGGAACACGTTGTGAATCCGACTCTCGAATGTATATCCAGCTCATAAGCACCTCTCCAACCCTCCTAACCACCTTATACGACCCATAAAACTGAGGACGAAGCTTTTCTTCCCCCTCCTGCTTGAGTGAAGACTGTTTATATGGCTGCAAGCATAGGTAGACCATGCCTCCTACCTCAAAATGTCTCTCCACCCTGTGCTTATCAGCATACACCTTTTTTTTATTCTGGGCCACCTATAAGTTATTCTTGAGAGCTCAAAGAATCTCCTAGCTCTCTTGAACCCAATCCTTTGCCCCTTGGGCCCTACTATCTCCAAACACCATGTCAGAAAAATAAAGTGCATCATACCCATAGAGTGCTCGAAAAGGAGACATAAGATAAGTGGTATTGTAGCAGAACTCTCCTAGATGAAGCCACTTGACCTACGCTCTCTACTGACCTATCACATAATTGTGCAAGTACCCCTCTAGCCACTTTTTCATGACCTTTGTCTTCCCATCGATCTGGGGGTGATAGCAAGTGCTGGGTGTAAGCTCTATCCCCACCAGTCGAAACAACTCTTGCCAAAAATCCCCCATAAACCTGTTGTCCCTGTCACTAATGATGGTCTTGGGGAGACCATGCAATCAGAATACCTCCTGAAAGAATAACTCCACCACCTGGGAGGTTGAATTTTTTGATGGGATGGTGAATAAATGGGTGAACTTGGTCAACCTGCCGATGACCACATAAATGCAATCTTTCCCCTAAGAAACTAGGAGCCTCATGATGGAATCCATGGATACACTCTCCCACTTCCTTTTTGGAATAGGAAGTGGTTGCAATAAACCGGCCGGATGTGACAACTCCACCTTTTTCCTTTGACAATCTGCACACTCTCGCACATGCCTCAACACATCTCCCTTGAGCCCCTGCCATGAAAATATCTCCCTGATGGAACAATATGTCTTGAGGAAGCCTGGGTGTCCTACTAGGGGGGAATTGTGAGAGGCCTGCAAAATCCTCTCCTTAAGCTGAGATCCTAGTACCAAATATATCTGGTCTTTGTAGTAGATCACATCATCCATCACCTGGAACCTGTCATCCCTGTGGGTACCATCCAAAATCTCACAAGCCTGTCTATCCTTGGAGTACTCAACCAAGAGTTGAGCCTTCCAGTCATGCGTAAGATCCATCAGAGATAGTGTTGCGGGCCTCCTAGAGAGGGCATCTGCCACCACTTTGTGCTTTCCCTTCACATACTTGATCTCAAAATCGTAAGCCTGGAGCTTACTCACCCATTTCTATTGTCTCTCCTCTAATGATTTTTGCTCCAAGAAAAATCGAAGACTATTGTGATCAATCTTTACTTTGAATCAAATTCCCACCAAGTACTACCTGAATTTGGCTAGGACATGCATCAAAACCAACATCTCTTTGTCATACACTGAGTATGACCTCTCATGTGGCACCACCTTCCTACTCTCGAATGCAATAGGATGGCCTCCTTGTGTCAACACAACCCCAAATCCCTTGCCTGAGGCATCACACTCTAGCACAAAATACCTTGTGAAGTCCGATAAAGCCAAAATAGGACAGCTGCTCATGACCCTCTTGAGGTGCTCAAAGGCCTCCTCCACCACCTGCATCCAATCAAAATCTCCCCTTTTTGTCAAATCGGTGAGGGGTGCTGCCAGCTATGAGAATCCCCTCATGAATCTCCTATAATATGTGCAAATTCCTAGGAACCCCCTCAGCTATGTCACATTCCTGAGTGTTGGCCAATCCAATATGGCCCCAATCTTCTCCTGATGTACCTTTACTCCATCCTCCCCAATCATGTGCCCCAGGTACAACATCTTTGTTAGCCCAAATTCACATTTGGACATCTTCGCATACAGTTGTTGCTCCTCTAGTATGTGAAGCACTACCTCCAAGTGTTGAAGGTGCTCCTCCCAAGTCCGGTTGTAAATGAGTATGTCATTAAAGAATACAAGGAGAAAGTGCCTTAGCTTCCCACGAAACACGTGGTTCATATAGGACCGGAATGTAGCTAGAGCATTGGTTAGCCCAAAGGGCATCACCAAGAACTCGAAATGTCCATAGTTGCAATGGAAGGCAATCTTTGGGCTATGTTATTCCCTTAGATGGATCTGGTGATATCCGAACTGCAGATCTATCTTAGAGGTATTTTCCCTCTCTAATAACATCCATCATCTCATCAATGCACGAAATAGGATATATGTTCTTCAATGTTTTCTTGTTTAGGGCCCTGTAGTCAATACACATGCATAGTGTCCCATCCTTCTTCTTCACCAGTACCATAGAAGAAGCGAAGGGACTCGAACTTGGTCTGATGTGACCCAACCTTGGCAACTCTTGCATGGCCCTCTCTATATCATCCTTACAGGAATTTGGGTGGCTATACGAGGTGATGATGACTGTGTTCACTCTATCCTCCAACTCAGTGATGTTCTCAAACCCATGATCTAGTGGCTTGCTTGGTGGAATCTCCCTAAAAATCCCTTGGTGCCTCTCCAGCAAGGCCAATATGTTTGGATGCACAAGTTGTTTCGGAGCCCCTATCTCCAAAATCCTCAACTCAACTGCCCACTTTCTGTCATCATGTTGTAGATCTTCCTCCATCAAGTCAGCTAAAACTATTTATGGAGGGAAAGAGTGCATACCCCTCAATAACACCATCTTCCCATCTTGCCCCAAAAACTCCATCTCCAGCTTCTGCCAATCAGTGGTGACCCTCCCCAATGAGTACAACCACTGGACACCCAACACCACATTGGTGTCTGGGACATCAACTACAAAGAAGTGATCAGTGTCTGACTAGTTTCTCATCCTCACAGTCAACCTAGGAACATAGTTTTTGCATTGCATGGTTTGATATCCTAGAACCAACATGGAGAAGCCCCTGAATGTCTCTGTCTGGATCCCCCTATGCTCCACCGTATAAGCATCAATAAAGTTGTGGGTAGCCTCACTATCCAATAGGACCGACACTCATTGCCCCTATATTGTTCCCCTAATCCTGAGTGTCAAGTACTTCGGCACTCCTCGAAGTGAAGCGACTCCCCTAGTTGGGGAAAACAGTCCTCCTCTCGATGATGGTGGTGGCCCTCCTGATGTCTGTCCTTCCTCCTCTCCCTACTTGGATTCGATCTCAACATCGTCATCGAGCTCACTATCTAAATACACCTCAATAAAATGGGCCTTGCCCTTGGTGCCCAAGGCTCCTGGCACGTGAAGCACGAACTCCTCCTCTGAAGGTATCTTCAGGTCTCATCATCTAGCTGGACACGTCCTTCATCCCTTTGCAGTGGCCTGGTGTCTTGGTTCCCTTGTGGATCCATGGGTCTATAGGGAACAAAATCCCAGGTCTTGGGCATTGCATCAATCATATCTCGAAGTCCTGGAGATAGAATCTAGAAGTGATATGAGTTTGTAAGCCCTCACCCAACCACTCAAAGGCTCAGTAAGCCCCTCCACAAATAGAATAATCAACCGAGCCTCTAGAATTTTAGTGACCATCACTTCCAATCTATTGAACTCCTAATGTAAGCCTTTACGCTATGAGTCTGCTTCAGAAGGTCTAACTCCCTCAAATGAAACTCTAGGTCTTTCCTCTCAAACCTCTCCAGTAGCCTCTGGGTGAGCTTTGTGTAGGTGGTGATATGGATGTGTCCCAACGTGATCAACCCATGATATCACCACTCCTGAGCATCCCCGTCCAAGTGAAGAGTGTAAAATCGTATGGAATAAGCTTCTTGCATGGGGTTCAAGTGGAAATATATGTCTACCTTCTGGATCCATGCCCTAGCTGAACTCTTCGCTGGCCCATCAAAGTTCGGAAGTGTAGCCTTCCTTGCTAACTTTTATGCATCTTGGTTGGCTGTTCCCACTTTGTAGTAGGCTCCAACCCCTGTAGTGCGCCTCTCCTTGAGGTGGATGTACTCCCCAAAATACATCACCTGCTTAATTCGAGCATCCAATCCCTCATACTCATCAATGCCTGATGCAACTGAATGGACCAGCTTTGCAACTAGGTTTGGCTCCCTCTCCGACTCGGCCTCCTCCATAAAGTGAGGTAAAGTACGAAGGTTTTCCAGCCCACACTGGGGAGTATGTTGGATCTGATCAGTACAACTGCCTCCTCCTTCTCTAGAGCCCCCATCACCTTGAGGCTCTCCCTCAAGCCTTCCACCCAACCGCAACCCCATCACCTATTGCATCATGTCCATCATGAGCTGCCCTTGCCTCATCATTGTTGATTAGTCCTCAGTAACTCCTCCAAAACATGGTTATGACCCATTGGCCTGGGAAGCTCATTTTCCTCTTGATTCTCCATCCCTCCTCTACGGTTCTCCACCTCAGTGTCTAAAAAAGGGTCTGGGTCTTTGTCTCTACCTCGACCCCTCCCTTTGCCTCTACCACGACCTCTCTAGAGGACTACTCTTTGGTATCGTGGTGGAATCGCCTATTGTTGTTCCCAACCCTAGACAAGAACATGCACTGATACCACTATAATATTCCTAATGGAATTTTTTTAGTGATAACAAAGACATGTAATGAATTTCAAAGAAAAATGTATTCATTAATTTGCACATAGACAAGAATTTCTTCTCAAACACCAAACTGGCCAATTTTCATTAATAAAATAGTTGGAGTACAAATTAATATGGATGAGGTGCACCTGGGCTTGCACAAGGAAATCTACAAGCCTCAAGTGATCAATACAAAAATGCCCAACTGCTATAGAAATGTTTCTCTCCAGAAAACTACGCTAGCCCTCCAATTCTACATTGTTGGATGACTTCAAGCTCTTATATCCCCCTCCAAACAGCCCATAAAATTCTATAAAATTAGGAGTGTACTCCTTGCCAAAAACCCAAAAAAAAAATTAGAAAGGGTTTTCTCTAGCTTTGATCCTCCAATTTCGGCTAGAGCTTTGCCCTCCTCCAAAATGGAAATCTGCACCTGCAGTTGGAATTGTTGTTTCTTGCTCCAAAAATTTCAAGAAACCTCCCCAAATCAACCTCCCAACAAAATCCCAACAACCCAACTCCTCAATCCTCCCAGCAAGGCTCCCCCCAAACAACCCATACTAGTGACTGTATAGTCCTGGGTGAAGATGACGCAGTCCCTTGAACCAGAAAATTGACTTGGGTGCTTGGCTCCTCCTCCTGTTGGAATATCACTCCTCTAAGCTGGAAACTCGACAAGAATCACTCTGGTAACACTTCTCACCCAATTCTCGACTCCACTGTTCCACCAAAACAATACATCCTCTCCCATTGTGTCCCTATTGATCGCACTACGTCCCTACTGAGCCAAGGCAGCATAAATCTCTAAGGGGTTGTCACTCTCTCTGTCTCCAAATGAAAGGGAAGACCTTCCTAGGGTGGCACTCAAGGTCCACTGAGGAAAGGGTGAACTTCACTCCTTGGGAGTTTCTTGTGCTAAACAACATATTGTAGTTTAGTCGAACAACAAAAGCAACAATGAATTCTCAAATCAAAAAAGGCCCCAAATGTTGCTCCTCTTCTCCTATTTATGCTTTCTCCCTTGAGTATCACGTGGACCCCATCAATAGTTTTGACCACCACTTAACTTCCTTCAAGGGGTGCGTATTATTTGTGGGTGAGTGGCCCCCACATTCCACTAAAATGCACATCGACCCCACCTTGTCTCCTAAGTTTTTCCACCAAAATTGCATTAAGCCAAAAATAAATAAAAAAAATTGACAAAATGGTTTTCTCTCCTTAGGAAGAATAATTAGGAAGGGACATTACATATTCTCCCTCTGAATGAGTTTCCCCTTCATCCATTATTATTCAAGTCATCAATCTATCTATTATAATACTATCATGCATCAAAAAACTATTAGATTGTGGAATTGAACAATATTAGGTTCTAAAACATATATCCATCATGGTCATAACATGTCAGCATTAGCTACTTCATCATGATATATGAACATAGCATCAAAATTTCATAAAAAGTTAGAGTCTTATGATTAGGGTAGCAGATAGGTGTAACATGATACTTCAAGGATCATAAACACAATAGTACTTTCATCAAGTCAGGTCATTCAATTTTACCATATGTCATAATTACTAAGCTCATAAAAACCTAACCACGGTCAATAAGAAGATCATGAATATCAATCTCATTGTTACACTTTTATCATCATGGTTATCATGCTTATCGCATTCATTAATAATAGATCAAACTATCATATGACAACAATAGTGAGCTAGCCTTCTTATGAAATCCATCATGTCTAAGATGTGAGATGCGTTGCTTAATGTCAAGTATACCAATATATCAAAAATCAATGTTTCTAAGTAGATTTATCATGAATGTAGGACACTTTTCCAATATCAAGTGCACAATCTCATCATAGGTACCATGAATCAAACTTACTTTCATATGCATACATGATCCATTTGTGAAGGTGATATAATCATTGTATCTTAGGGATTACCTTTCCATCCAATATCGCAGTTGAGACATAACATTGAAACAATACACCATACATACCTTGTAGTATTTAGATACTTGTGCACCTTCTTATTTGACATTGGTAGTGGGAGCACTTTGGCAACTTCTTTGTCATGGACAACTATAGCTCTTTTCTTCTTGAACTAGACACCTTTTCCTGCATCTCATATGATCCTCAAAAAGTATCTACTTATCACATCTCATCAAGAAGTGAGAGATATCCAAATACTTGCATATTCATGCAGGAAGTATAAGTAATAATCAAAACAATAATCAAATCAATAATTCTAAACAAAAGTAAAGACATAAAGGAGCACCATAAATAATTAAAATACTTATATTCCATGAGATGTGATCATCTCCTTCTTGAACCAGCCTTCAAGAGCCATCACTGTCCATTATCCTTCAATATTTCCATGAACTTTATCAGTGACTAGGCTTAATATAAACTATCCCATATAGAGCTTCATCAAATCTGTCACAAGTGCTTAAGCATCTTCACATTGACCATGCTAGGGTTTCTAGATTTCATATCTCAAAAATTTTCCATAATCAAGGGGTTTCTCTCAATCCCTAACCTCATAATATCCATCAAACCATAATACACAAATTGCCTTAGGTTTCCTTCAAACCCTAAAATTATTTTAGGTCTCCTTCATCTTCTCATGCTTCCATCAAAGGTGTCTTCATAGGGGTGATCTTCAATGACTTTTCTTCAGCCCAACTCTAATACCATGTTAATTTTTCTTAGGGATATATTGTTCTTTGCTTTGATAATTGCATTTCTTCTTTTACACATTAAATTCACCCCATAACATCATAGCATAATTTACATTTACATCATTATTCAACAACACATGAAACTATGTAGAAAGAATAATATCATCATTATCAATGTAGCGAAACATAATGGAACAATATAAGAAAAGCATTCACACATAGAGACACCATAATTGGCCGGAGAACAGGGAAAAACCCACTATGGGGAAAACCCTTTCAAATTCTTCTTCTTATTAGATTTTCATTGAATGATTCAATAAAAGGGAGTACAATGATCCATATCTTCATCCATACAAATATCCAACAAAATTAAACTAAACAATATCCATGAGATGAACCCAACCATGTTCATACTCAAAAAACTTGATTCAAAAGCCTGTAATGAATTGAGGACTTGTTGTGTGTGTGACTGAAAGGCTTCAGTCACACAAATGAGATGGCTAGCGAGCTACTGCATCTGAGATATTTATATGACATGCCTGCAACTGAGGCCAAAAACCCTAAAACAAAGATGTGAGCTTTGAGCCTTGCAATTTCACCTTTGTGCGAACCCATTCCTCTATGGATCTACCTCAGACCCATGTGAACCAAAAATAAGAAAGAGAATAGAAGAATGTCTCCTGATGATGTCCAAATGAGGTAGAGGTCACTTGTATTTATAGCCTTCCAAGGGTGTCCAATTTTCTTTAGGGTCGACCTCATCAAATATACACATGTTGGCTTATAATTAAAAAATACACTTTCCCTTGTCTAAATTTGATGATATTTAGGTCGATGTTGGTCCTATAGAAAAGAGGAATTCAATTAAATCATCATCTCCATCAAATCATTCTTCCAAATTGGAATTTGGCCCTAGTTTCCAATTTTAAGATTGTGAAGATAACAGGACAACGAGAACTAATCATCCAAGCACTCTCATCACACTCTTCATTAGGTAAGGAAGTTTTTGCTTCTCAATTTATGTCTGGTAACTCTCGCGATATCATCGAGTCTGTAATAAATGCTATAAATTTAAATTCTAACGCTCTCTTCCCCTTGTTTATTTTAACATTTGAAATCTTTAATTATAATGTCCATAATTGTTTGGTTGATTCTGGTGCATCCACAAACATCATGCCATTACATATTGCTGAGAAAATTAATGTTAACTAGGAAAATAATGATGTCCAGATCATACAGTTGGATAAATCATTAGTCTAGAAAATTAGTGAACTTAACAATGTCATTATTCATTTTTCATCATATCATAGAGTTCACCAGTGCACAAACATTGTTATTCTGGACTTTCCCAAAGTCTATGGTTTACTTTTGAGCAAAGATTGGTCCAAAAAAATGCAAGGGTATTTCTCAACTGACTCGAAACATTTATGGCTTCTGTGTAAGTGAAGAAACAAATAGATTCAAGTAGAAAGCGATCCCTATATGAAATATATTGTGACACCACTTGAGGGACAAAATGAGCCAGTTGGTTTTGCAGATGTTATTTAGAAACTTTTTTTTGGAAGTATATCAAAAATTTTATCTAACACAACCTTCACCCATCCCACCAAATACAGAGTTGGAGCTCCTTCCTCGAAATCCAAATGGTACAAATGACTTTTGTAATATAAATGTAAATAGTATCATTGTAGGAACAAACTCTAGTACTGTTAAGATTTAGACATTGTATTTTGATGGTTCGAAGGCGCAGGAGGGTTCTGGAGTTAGTTGTATTTTAATAGACGTACAACATAACAAACTTTTGATCTCTCGTCACTTAGAATTTGAGTGCACTAAAAATGTTTCTAAATGTGAAGCACTCATTCTGACTTTAGATAAAGCCATCGACCTCAAATTTTAAGTACTAAAAGCAATAGGTGACTCAAAAATTGTTACACAATAGGTACAAAATACAATACATTGTGTGTCACCCAATCTCATAAATTATTAGCAAGAGGTATGGAATTTGATTTCACATTTCCAAGCTTTCAATATAAATTATGTTCCTCGAATATGTAATTTTTTTGCTAATACATTAGCAATTTTTGCTGCTAGGTTTTCACCTTTAAAGAATGGATTTTCAATTGAAATTATTTATAGGCCATTTGTGCCTGATAAAATTACTAATTTTCGTGTTTTCGATGGCGACCAAAAGATACTAGACTTTATGGAGAATGTTTATGTGTTCAATGACACAACCATCGATGAAGACGAGGATGAGAAATAATTGCATAGTTTAGCTCAATCAAGTAAAGGAAACCTCATGCCCAAGGGTGTGGTGTCAATGGAAAAGTTGCATGACCTACAAAATTGGTTCAAGGGACCAGTTAACGCAAAGACTCATAGCTCCACTCTTTCACATGAACAAGTGAATCTTGGTACAAAAGAAGATCTGAAGTATGTAAATCTCGGTACTTTTTGCACAACTCAAGAGAGACAAGCTTTCATCCTCCTCTTTAAAAAGTATCAAGATGTATTCGCATGGGCATACGACGATCTGTAAACTTATGACACATGAATAATCTAGCATGTGATTCCCATCAAAGAAGGGGTTAAGTTGTTTCAACATAAATTGACAAAATTTCACCCTGCGTTTGAACCCCTCATTCAAAAGGAACTCAGAAAATTTCTCGATGCTCGGATCATATTCAAAGTTTGTTATTCGACATGGGTCTCTAATCTAGTTTTGGTAAGAAATAAGTCTAGGGAAATACATCTATGTGTTGATTTTCACAATTTGAACTGGGCTTCAGACAACTATAACTACCTTGTGCCATCAATGGAATAAATTTTACAAAAAATATCAAGGTCGGAGGTGTTGTCGTTGTTAGACGGTTTTTTCTAGCTACAAACAGGCTCTAGGGAACCTAACATTCACAAGACCACTTTTAGGACCAAGTGGGGTACTTTCACATTCAAACAAATTCCTTTTGGACTTATTAACGTAGGAGCTACATTTCAATGAGCCATGGACATCACATTCCACGGTTTGATCTAACAAAGTGTTGCGGTTTACTTAGTTGATGTGACAATGTTTTCAATGAAAATATGTGATCACTTGCATCATCTGAGGCATATTCTCGAGCAATGTTCCAAATAAAAGATATATTTAAATCCTAAGAAGTGTATCCTCAAAGTGTTTGAGGGAAATATCTTATTCCATATTATCACAAAGAGTGGGATTGAAGTCGACCTGGAATGGGTCAAATCTATCACTTAGATTCCCCTCCCAATGAACAAGAAGGTTATGCAGTCCTTAGGGAAAATAAATTTCCTCCATAAGGTCATTTATGACTATGCACAACTAGAAAACCATTACAAGAGATGATTAAGAAGGATGTAACTTAAATTGGGATAAAAGGGAAAAGGATGCCTTCACCTGTATTAAGCAAGAAATCGTTGAAGCTCCAACACTATATAGTCCAAATTTCAGCAAAGATTTATTGTTGTATACTTTCGCTTTTGATACTTTTGATGCAATTGTTATCACACAAAAGGACGATCAAGGTAATGAGTGGGCCATATCATTCATGAGTGATGGATTTCAAGGAATTGAGTTAAAATATTGTTCCATTGATAAGCAAGTGTATGCAATGTACAAGCAGTGAAACATTTCAGGCCATACCATCTAAAAAATCATGTTATCATCTTTGTACCTCACCCAAATATTAGATCATTATTTGTTCAACCAGATATGTGTGAAAGAAGGGCGTACTAGATGAAAAAATTACAAGAGTATTATTTTGAGTTTAAGCCAATTTACACTATAAAAGGTCGTGGTCTATTCCAACTTGCAAAAAAAACCGTTAACACACTAGAAGAAGAGTCTTTTGGTTGGGAGAAGGAAATTGAAAATTATAACATTGAACAAGCTACCCCTAATTATGCATCCACCTCTTGGTACACAGATGTGCAATAATATCTTGAGCATGGTATCTTTCCCTCACACTTATCATCACGACAAAAAGGGGCTATTTGGCATAAAGCTCTATCATATTAGTTGGTACATGGAGTTCTTTTTCCAAAGCACTAAATGGGATCCTGCTCAGATGTCTAGAAGAACTTGATTCAGAAAGGGTATTACAAGATCTTCTCTATGAACCATTTGGCGAACATTATGCGGGTGATATACTAATGCACACAAGATTATGTGGGATGTTTTATATTGGCCCACACTTTTCAAGGATGCTCATGCTTATGCCTGCAGTTTTCTAGGTTTGCCATAAATTTTGGTCATGATAGAATGTTTGTTGCCCCATTGTAGCCCATCATTGTATAAGATCCTTTTCAATAATGAGGATTGGATGTCATTGGCAAAATATTTCCACACTCATCGAAGTAGCACCAATACATCCTCACTGCTACAGACTATTTCACACAGTGGATAGAAGCAGTTTCACTCAAACAAGTGAATGGAAACAAATTCATCAAAATCCTCAAACATAACATCATCACGAGGTTTGGCATTTTTATGTCACATGTTTTTGATAATGCAACTTATTTCTCATTACTTAAACTTTATTATTTTTCATTATAGAATGGTATTATCTTAAAACATTCATCTAACTATTATCCACAGTGTAACGGTCTTGTTGAGTCAACCAATAAGAATTTGATCTGAATAATCAATAAAATCATTTACTCTAAACAAAGGAACTAGCACAATTCTTTGGTAAATTCTCTATGGGCTGACTGTGTTACGCCTAAACCCTCTTTGAAAACTTCTCCTTACTTTTTGGTGTATGGGAAAGAATCCATCCTACCTCCAAACATATACTTACCAACCCTTCAAATTTCTCAAGAGTTGTGGGGCAAGCCTTGTCTTTTTGTTCAAAGTAGGATAAACACTCTTTTGAATTTATAGGAAGAAAGGAGGAAAGCTAAAGAAATTTTTTCCATTCATCAGAGTTGTATCAAGCGATGGTTTGATAAGAATTTTGTGGGGAAAATGAAGTTTAGTGTGGGAGTATTAGTATTGAGGTGGGATAAATCCCATGAAGTGAAAGGGAAGCACACTAAATTCCATTCCCTTTGGATCAAATCATATTTTGTTTGTGACAAGCTTAGCCACCATACTTATCATCTCCAATCTTTAGATGGGAAGATGGATTCTCTTCCTGTCAATGGCCAAGATTTGAAACAATATTTTCAATAGCATTCTAGGGTTGTGTCCCTATCCAATGTACATATTTATTTTCTTGTTTTGGGTTTGTTTGTCTGTTTGTCTTATGTTTAGTATTTTTCATTATCTTTTGCATTGTATTTGTGAATAAAACCTTGTGTGAAAGTGTTTTGTTTGGTTCCAATGCATGTGGAAAAATGAAAAGGGCTTGTGACACTACAACATTTGGCTAACCTTTAGTCCTTCTTCTTTATCTTGGTCCATATCTTTTGGTCAATGATGTTTCGATGGAAAATATGATCCTTCTTTGAGGAGAGCTTTGTGTAGAATCGTGATACTCGTATTTATTCTAGTATCCTCATTTATAAGCTCGGTTCTCTAATGATTTGGTTATTTGTAGGTTGATCCAATCAAGTATAGAAGGGCAAGGGGGAAATCTGTAATGAGAAAACTTACATCAAAGGTTATATATATGCTTCTTTGAAGGGAAAACCTCTTATGATCTCAATAAGTTGGGATCCCTCTTCCACCCCATTGAAATAAATAAGTGCCTTATCACAGTTCTATAAATAAAATAAATAAGGGTGAAAGAAGATAAAGGCTTCCTGCACAGAGAGGTGAAGCAAGCAACTTCGTTGGGGTAATGTTCAGCCTCACTAGTAGTGAAGAAATGTTTGTGTTCCTGTAGTGACTCTATCAAGGTTTCATCCAGACCTACTAGTAGATAAGCAATACCATAGATGAAAACTCATACTATGATTATCTTAAACTCACGAACTATTTTACTTTTCTCCTCAATCGAAACAGTTATGATATAGGTAGCTTTATGATTGTGTTTAACCAAGAAATGAATGGAGGGGACTATATCTACTACTGGGTTAAGTAGGAAAACTAGAGTAATCCACACAATGAATCAATACTTCCTAAGGAACTACACCCTGTATATAGAGTTAGACCAAGGTAGAGAAGTTGGAATTCTATTAGTGTGTTTCCAAGTGTTGTTGATGCAAGGCCTCCAAAAAATATTCCTACATCCAAATTTTAGAGCATACTTTGACCTCGCAAGCTGTTGTTCCTAGTGGTAAGAGTCATTCCATGCAAATCCTCTAAGTTTTCTAGTCACTTTTGTTGGAAATAATACTGAGAGGGGGGGGTGAATCAGTATTATCAGATCAATAAAACTTTTCCAATTTTCATGCTCAGAAACATATACGCGACTTCAGTTAAGTGAACCCGCGTGTACACGCGACTGTGTCTAAAGCAACTAGCGTATATTCAGAGATCTTATGATTCAGTTAGCTTATCTTCAGTAAATGCATCAGAACATTATTAACCATTTTAACAGTAAACAGGTGCAGTATAACAGAACAGATCATCACACAAAAGCCACACACATGAACACCATGATATAAGGTGGAAACCCAATGGGGGTGAAAACCACCTGCTGCAATTTGTTTCTATCTTCCTTTAATAAGAAACTTCTTTTACAATGTACTGGTGCAGTCCTTTACCAGCACGCAGGCTACAACTTGCAGAGGGCTACAACCCTCTTAGCTCTTGTACTAGTCGATCCATTTACTAGTACGTAGGTGCCAACCCTACAGAAGGCTACAACCTTCACTCGTTTTCCAGCTGCTCCTGGAAGGGAGCTACAACCCCCTGGCTCTTGTACTGGCTGATATGTTTACCAGTACGTAGGTGCCGGCCTACGATCTTCCCGGGACCACGTTTCATACATTTTCATACTGGATCCAAGAGTACAAAACAAACATTACCACAATACAATCATCAACTTATACTTGCATCATAATTCATTAAACAACCCAATACTGAATCACTGAAACCCTGTCATCAAGAACACAGAACCCAAACCAGAGCCCAGAACTCTGCAACAACCACCAGAATCAGCAGCAACCTGAAATATCAAATCTTATTATGCATACGCTACTTCACTGTACCAAAACCGCGTGTATACGCGCTTTCACCAAAGGCAACCCGCGTGCAGATCTAGAAATAGTGTCTTATGCCTTCACTGTCAGATCCGACCCTTGCCAAGCGTCCCGAACAGATAAACAGTAATACCAGATCTTCTCACTTCGTCAGACACACAATGCTTGCACCCACTTGCCTAATGATCTTCTCCTTATATAGCCTTAGGCCTTGTTCAATACCAAGAGCCAAAACCATAGAAATCCAATACCATCATCTTCAAAACTAGGGATCAACACGTCCGTCGAGACACCAAGGTCCAAAACCATAGGCACAACTTCCAAGGAATAACCGCCGTGGACCAAAGATAAGTTTTCCACATACACGCGCTTTTACTGAAGCCAACCAGCGTGTACACGCAACTTGGGCTTAACGAACCTGCGTGTATGAACTTTCTTGGCATGCTGTACTGAGATCTGTCCTCTGTGTCCTCTGATTAAGTTGCCATCACCTGTACCAACCTCTGAGCACCTGTACCAACCTCTGAGTGAGTTGCCATCAAGGACAACACTTGAAACATAATGCCAACAATCTCCCCCTTTGGACTTGATGGCAACCACCACACCAAGTCACTCTCCCCCTTTGACATCAAGGGCAAAGGGCGGACCAAGATATTCTCTTCTTTGGTATACCTTCTGCTGTCCATACTCCCCCTGAGTACCTGCTGAAATCTCCAAATGTGCTCCCCCTTTGTGTATGCCAAAGTGTACCAATCTATCCATCCTGCTCTTGCTGAATTGTGCTGTTCATGCTCCCCTTGACTATAGGCAAGATCTGCAAAAGATGTTCTTCAAGAAGAACAAAGACTTATACATTATAGAAGACCTTCCTATCACCAAAAGACTTAATACATACATTCATCACCCAACCTAGTGGGGATATACCAATATTGACTCATCCACCTAACCATGTGGAGATACATTAAGAGTTTACTCATGATAAGACATGAACATTACATCATTCATCCCAGGCATAGTGGGGAAACCAACATAGGCCGTTACATGACCTTGACATCATAAAAGAGATATCACAAAAGAGATACATGACATAGTGATGAAGTATCAAGACTTATGAAAGCCACCAGCAGCATCATGATCTGTACCATAAGCATCAGCCTGCAATACCAGCAAGATGTATCATTCAGCTTCATAGACTTTATCAACAACTTCTAACCATAATGCCAACAATGCATTATTTGAAGTATATGCTCCCCCTGAGCAAGTATCAAGACATTTCCAGACATCCTCAGCAGACTGTAACTGTTAACCAATAGAGCATATACTGGACTGGATCATATCAGACCCCTTTTCTGAGTCTGTCCCCACTGCTTTTTCACAAACTGACATATACGCGACTTTGCAGTGTGAAACTCGCGTATATATGCGGCTTTCCTTCATGAAACTTGTGTATGAGAATTAGAACACTGAAGTTTTACACCTTCAGCTCCCCCTAAGTCTGTTATGTCTGTGCTGTGCTGAGTACCCTGTGTTGTGCCACATCTTTCTGACTGAACTTCCTTCTTCTTCCATATCTTCAAGCATGTTGATGATTTCTTTTTATCATGAGCTTTGTTCCTGCAATCTTTTGCTCTATGTCCAAACTTGTTACATGCATAGCATCTTACATGTTTCATATTCCTCCTATAACAATCGGCAGCTTTGTGACCAAACATATTGCAAGAAAAGCAATATCCATTAAAGTACCTTGAATGTGATGATCTTTCTGCATGATGGTCTTGAAACCTTCTTCTTCTACATATGGCTGCAACATGTCCAAGATTATGACATACATAACATTCAACATTATTCATGGGAGGGGTAAAAGATTTTCTTTGAGGAGCCTCTTTCCTTGTTTGTTGATGGAGTTGTCCTTTCATCTCCTTGATGAGCCTTTCAGACTTTGCATTAGAGTTTCTTGTCTTACTTTGTGAACCAGATTCACCTTCAATAAACTCATGAAAACCAAGTCCAGTTTTGATAGCAGGGGACCTTTGACTACTAAGAATATCATCCAAGACTTTAGAGCTATCTTGAAATCGTAAAAGCTTATCTTTTTCTTCTAATTTACTTTTCAAGATATTTACCTCAACTTGATGTTGTTCTTCTTTTTCCAGACATTGCTTCTTCAAGGTCTCTTCAGCTTTCCTTCCTTCATCCAACTGATGCCTTAGTATGAGGATCTCGTTCTCTTGCTCTTTATTCAGCGCTAGCAGCATTTGTCGAATTCTGGATTCACATTCCAACTGATCTTTTAATATGATGATTTCTTCTTTGAAGGCATTCTCCCTTTTGCTAGGTAGATCTATGATTTGATTTGGTGCTTCATTTGCTTGTCCATATTCAATCTGAGTACTTGCTTCCACTCAATGGCAGGTTGTCATTGTTCCTTTGAGCTGTCTTCTTCTTCTGACGTGCTTTCTTCCCCATTGCTCTACGAATCTCCTTCAAGCGATCAAGCTTCTCTGAAGGACCTGCTCTGATACCAATTGTTGGAAATAATACTGAGAGGGGGGGGTGAATCAGTATTATCAGATCAATAAAACTTTTCCAATTTTCATGCTCAGAAACATATACGCGACTTCAGTTAAGTGAACCCGCGTGTACACGCGACTGTGTCTAAAGCAACTAGCGTATATTCAGAGATCTTATGATTCAGTTAGCTTATCTTCAGTAAATGCATCAGAACATTATTAACCATTTTAACAGTAAACAGGTGCAGTATAACAGAACAGATCATCACACAAAAGCCACACACATGAACACCATGATATAAGGTGGAAACCCAATGTGGGTGAAAACCACCTGCTGCAATTTGTTTCTATCTTCCTTTAATAAGAAACTTCTTTTACAATGTACTGGTGCAGTCCTTTACCAGCACGCAGGCTACAACTTGCAGAGGGCTACAACCCTCTTAGCTCTTGTACTAGTCGATCCATTTACTAGTACGTAGGTGCCAACCCTACAGAAGGCTACAACCTTCACTCGTTTTCCAGCTGCTCCTGGAAGGGAGCTACAACCCCCTGGCTCTTGTACTGGCTGATATGTTTACCAGTACGTAGGTGCCGGCCTACGATCTTCCCGGGACCACGTTTCATACATTTTCATACTGGATCCAAGAGTACAAAACAAACATTACCACAATACAATCATCAACTTATACTTGCATCATAATTCATTAAACAACCCAATACTGAATCACTGAAACCCTGCCATCAAGAACACAGAACCCAAACCAGAGCCCAGAACTCTGCAACAACCACCAGAATCAGTAGCAACCTGAAATATCAAATCTTATTATGCATACGCTACTTCACTGTACCAAAACCGCGTGTATACGCGCTTTCACCAAAGGCAACCCGCGTGCAGATCTAGAAATAGTTTCTTATGCCTTCGCTGTCAGATCCGACCCTTGCCAAGCGTCCCGAACAGATAAACAGTAATACCAGATCTTCTCACTTCGTCAGACACACAATGCTTGCACCCACTTGCCTAATGATCTTCTCCTTATATAGCCTTAGGCCTTGTTCAATACCAAGAGCCAAAACCATAGAAATCCAATACCATCATCTTCAAAACTAGGGATCAACACGTCCGTCGAGACACCAAGGTCCAAAACCATAGGCACAACTTCCAAGGAATAACCGCCGTGGACCAAAGATAAGTTTTCCACATACACACGCTTTTACTGAAGCCAACCAGCGTGTACACGCGACTTGGGCTTAACGAACCTACGTGTATGAACTTTCTTGGCATGCTGTACTGAGATCTGTCCTCTGTGTCCTCTGATTAAGTTGCCATCACCTGTACCAACCTATGAGCACCTGTACCAACCTCTGAGTGAGTTGCCATCAAGGACAACACTTGAAACATAATGCCAACATCTTTGTGTAGAAAACAAAAGTGTCATCTTTTGGCATGGGAAGTGTCGCACTTGTGAAAGCAGTGTTTTGGTTTTTTTCAAGAGGAAACTTTCGTACTAATGGATCCTATCTATCATAAATACATGTTCTATACTCATTCCTAAATTTTTATGCACTATCATACTAGTTTCATCACTATCCTCATAAAGTATATCTTAAGTGTTGCACTTGGAGGTGATTGTTGTTTTGTCGTCGCATTAAGGGGATAATGTTGTTTCTGAGTGTTTATTGTTCTATGTTGTGTCATCGATGGTTTTGAGTGTGTGACCATGTTCAAATTTATACATTGGTTTCATATCTACCTCATTAATCCCACACTTATTCAAATTCTGGAAGATTCCATGCCTGACCAACTTGAGTTCACTTTATCCCTATGAAGTGCACATTACATAGTTGCAAGCATCAAAACTGCATTCCTGCCTCTTGGAGTTGTGTAATGCATAGTCATTTCCTCCCATAAATTCACATTACACAATAATAGTGCTCAACTCGAACCTCCTAACCTTTAAATCTACGCAATCTTGCCTCCCAGCTAGTCTCTTTCTATGTATTGCGTAATCCCAGTCTACAGCATATCTCCCTAGTTCCTTGAACTATGCAACTGCACAATCCAACTGCCCAGTCTGCTTCCAAAATTGCACATTGTGAAATTATACTAGGCAAGCCTACCTCATTGTCATACTTAACTATGCAATCATGCTTCACAGGCCTCCAAAACTATGGATTGCACAGTTGCAAGCCTCAGTCCCTCACTCCTGACCTCTAGAACTATGCATTGCATAACCCTTGAGCCTTCCTTCCAGTCCCGTACTTAGTTCCATGCTATTCAATCATTCTCATGAAGAAAGCTAGACTAGGATATTTCTAAATTGATGTTGCCTTGTCATGAGTGGATTTCACTTACATGTATTACATCTTGACATGATAGGACGATGCTTATATAATAGGAGAAGGAGATAGTGCTATAAGGCACTTGGGAAGATGTGAAAACAAGATGATCATTGAACAAGAATATGAATGGACACTAGATAGTCACAGAAGATGGAATATCAATATCATAGTGAAGCCTCCTTCTCTTAAAACCTTTTGGAGGAAGAAGAGGAAGACCATGCAACATATTTCATGAAGACAAAAAGACAACAACAAGAGATGAGTGACTTGAAATTGCCACATCATCATCAATTTCATGTCATCACTGTCATGTCATGTCTTGTCAAGGTGTCAGTATTTCAAGTTGTCATATGAGTCATCATCCGCCACATCATTTGTGGATATAATTATGTAATTTCAATAAATGAGAAATGTAATGTAAAGTGGAAGTGGTTTTCATTATATCAATGTATCTTGGGACCTTCGCTTAATACTTGTAGCTCATTAAGCCAACACACTTTCATGCGTATGTTATGAATGTTGTAAGACTATTCTTTGAATGTTTGCGATATATATTGTTCTCATTTGTACTAGATAAATTGAACTATTTCGATGGAATTGGTGCTTATCGTATCAAATGTGTGTTTTACTTGTTTTAATGATCATTACTTCTATGTGAACTAATTTTCTATTTGATTAATAATTCTTTCATATATATATGATTGTATGTCTTTATTAGATTAGTACTATTACTCTTCTTTTAAAGTCTTGCTTTCATTTCCCTCTAGTGAAAGAACCTTGATACATTCTACAATTGAACATTTCACAAGGCATACTCACTTTTTCATTCAAAAGTACATGTGCATTACTCTCTTGTGTTAACTATTGCAGCTAAGGAAAATATCTAAGAAAAATGGTAGTCGAGCCTTATTTCCGAAAGGGCTCCTACACCAAACGATGTGAGGTCTAATTGGGAATTCACATCGAGGAGACCCCCTTGCATGTTGGAGGGTTCCAGCACCATCAAAATATTTAAAAGAAAACTTTTATAAAACATTCTCTTCAAGAGAAAGAAAAATGAAAATTTAAATTTTGTATTTTCCTCCACAAGTCACCAAGTCAACCCTCCAAGATTCAAGTCGGCCTACCCATGAGATGCACCTTTTTGCATGGTTAGAAGACTATAAATAATCCCTTTCTCTCCCCTACAAGGAAACACTTATATCACATCGCATATCTTTGCTTTAAGTGAAGAATATGAGAAGGCCAAGAACATAAGGAAGAGACACATATCATCTGACCTCACTCTAGAATAGAAAAGAGGATAAGATATGGATGTGTATTTGTGGCCTATTCTCTTTGCGATACAATGTGAAGGTTTTGTGGTTTTTTTGCGCAGATATGAGGCTCCAAACCTGTGACATCATCCAAGTTTTGAGGCTGAGATAGAGGACGTGTTCCGGTCCTATTGAGACCTTGTTTTCTGTGATATATGTTTGTGGCACAATGTGATTTCTAAGGGAGAGTTGCTATAAGTTTTTGGCTCTTAGAGACCTTGTTGCAAAGATATTTGTGGATAAAATTATGGAGGGTTGAGTTGGTCCTTGGTGGTTGGTCATCTTACTATTTAGTTGACTTTGATGTATCTCTTGTTGCATTGATTCTCTAAGGAAAAGGTTGGTTGGGTTTTTCCCCATTATGGATTTTCCTAGGGTAAAGCTTTGGGTTCTTTGTGTAGCTATCTTTTATGATCCTACTTAAATATTATATTGTTGATGTTTTCTGTGTAATTTTCTTAATGATGAAATCATGGATAAGAATCTATAAAATAAGTAAATCGTCAAAACAAATTATCAGTATAGAAGACCATGTCAAAATCAACATTTACCAACCTTGTAAGGTACAACCACTGCTTGGTGATTATCAGCCAGAAAGCCTCATGGGTTTCTAAGTTGGACTATCATCTACGCTTACTCTTTGATTATCACACAGAAAACCTTATAGGTTTCTCAGTTGTACTATCATAAAAACTTCTCTTCTTAGTTGAATTATCTTAGTCTCGTGATGCCTTCTTTTTGCTCTACCTCTTTTCTCCACCTAATTGAATGAATCATGTATCTCTCCACGTACCTTCCTTAGAATCTACTTCTCATGGTCATTATAACTATCTGAAGGTGTTTCTCCTTATTTTTTTCCACAAACCAACCATTTTTCCCTTTGAGTTTCCTTCACAAACCAATCCCCTAGACAGTGCAGCTCATACTCTCATTTAATTTTTTCATTTTCTTTGCTTATACTTTTTTCCCAAAAGGAACATAGACATGTCCTTGTTTTCAGTTGAATTAATAACATAGTCAAATCTATTAAAACCACTCTGTCATCCCATGACTGATATTTAAAATAACCAATTCATCAAGCAATCTCCCTCCTCAAGCACTGGAATTTGTGTCCCTCCTAGGCTTAATGGGTGTAGAATTTTTTTGTTGAAGAGGAATTTTGGAACCACTTGATTATATCTATGCTTCACTATGCTCTTTGAATGAATCCAAACTAATTTTTCAAACAAAATTTATGCAAAATTAAGAATACACACCTTTTAGAGCTTGATTATGGACTGGTTCAATAAAGCGAACTTGTATGGAATGCCACATGTCACTGTTCCAACCCGCGACCCTAAAAATTGTATCCAATAAACTAAAGTCCATGTGATTTCAACCAATTTTACAAAAGTCAATTTGGATTCGAAAAACAAAAGTTATGACAATTTTCCCTGGGATACCTATTTGAGACAAAATTCTAGAGCACACATATCCCTAACTTCCTTGGACCATATCTCCAAAAATATAACAAACCAAGGTATAAAATTGCATCCAAATATTCATCAATATTTTGCCTCGACGGGGTAAAAATTTTAGTTTTTGAAGCCTCACCGAAAAAAGTTATAGTGAAAATGCCAAGATGACTTGTTTGAAGCAACAAAACTCTAGGATCCAAAGATCTGATACCAAATGTTATGTAACTAGATCATAAAACAGAAGAAAAGATAGATCAACGACTTGAAAATAAGTCTCTCTGAGGGGGAAACCTCATTTTACATCATATAAATGAACAATTATTAGATGATTCAAATGGCAATACCTCCTTGGTATATATAGGAGTCTAAAGGGTCAAAATATAATTAGGGCCTACATAACAATAATAATGTCAGGGCACACAATAACAATAGTGGGCTTCTATGGGGCACAATAATAAAAATAGTGGACTTCTATGGGGTACAACAACAACAATATGGTGGATACACCAATAATATAGGTACCTAACAATCCCTTTCTCTTATCCATTTTAATTTATGGCTACATAATTACAAGGAATTATTTACAATATTTACAAGGGGAATTAACCCACAAGAGATTTCACAACACTAATATACTAATATTGATGTGTGGATCAAGTGAAATATGTACTATGAAACTGATAACAATTGGTATTATATTTTCTATTGTCTTATGTTCTAAATCAATTTATTGAATATCCCCATGTTTAACAAAGTTACCAACTTAAAGAGAATTGTACCAAGTTCTCATTTTTTAGATGTCACATCAAATCATGATTTTCATGTCAATTTTGAAAAGTGTTGATGCAACATCAACATTTTTTGGAGAGGCGTATTTTTGACACTTTAAATTTTCTTATGTATTAAGTATGGACATTTTTTTTAAATGTTGATGTTTTTCATGTCAATTTTGAGAGCGTTGGTGTAGCATCGACCTTTCTTTGGGGGGAGCATATTTCTAACACTTTAAATCTTCTTATCTATTCAGTATGGACATTTGTTTTCAATGTTGATGATTTTCATGTTGATTTTGAAAAGCGTTGATGAAACATCTACCTTTTCTTAAGGAGCTGGCATATTTTTGACACTTTAAGTTTTCTTATGTCTTAAGTATGTGCAATTTTTCTTTTATATATTGGTTATTTAACCATTTTTCAAGTTGTCTTCTTCTTCTTCTTCTTCTTATTTTTCTTCTTGAGATGTTTGTTTTTTAAATGTTTTTCAACTTTGTGTTTTTTTATCTTTGCAATGTTTTTTTGTAGTGAAATTTTTAATTTGATTGCAAAGTTAATAATAATAATAATAATAATAAATTAATATTTTGGATTTAGGATTTTGTATATATTTATGTATCATTAATTAAAATTCAATACACAGTAAATATTTGTCACGAAAAATAATAATTAAACAAACCAAGATTGACGTGACTATTCCTAAAATTGGTTTCTAATTCAAATTTCTAAGACTAGCTACTTCATGCATTCCATGTGATATTTTAACCAAACCTTGCATGCCCTATTTTGTGTTACACAAACTTGCAAGGATTTTCATAGGGCTCCCAGGAAAGGGAAGGGGGAGATCAATTACAAACCAATAGAAGTATCAAATGAAGTTTTTAAGAGAGACAACATCAACTAGAAAACATATCCCCACAATTCTAGAGTCTTTAGGAAGGAGGGAAAGGAATTCATCTAAAGGGAATGAACCAATCATGGAATTCCATACCATTAGAGATATTAAATTTGCTATTTATGCATAAATTGAAAACACTACCATTAAATATGCTAAATTTCCTATTTATTTAGACATTATATACACTAGTAGGTTTGATGGATCCCACAAATATAATGAATTGTTTCAACTAAATGGAAATGGGGAAGTCCTACGATGATGAATACCTAGATGGAATGGAAGAACAGGAGGTATCCATATGATCCAAATTTAAATAGGAATGCAACAAAATACAGAGATAACCATATACACAAAAATGCAGCGGAAATAATAATTCATTTCATTAATGTAAAATACTAAAATATGCTTACAAACAGAAATGGAAATAAACCAGCTAGGGCGATGGTGGCTTATCTATGAGAAGATATGTGGCGGCTACATGCCTCTGAACTCTGTTACAATGAGGCTCGAAGGCCTATTTATTGTTGAGAAACAATGGAAAACCCTTAACATCCCAAAACCTAACCCTAGAAGATGAAACGCCAGATTGTGAGCCCCATTTTGGCTATGTTGGTACATCAACTTCCCGAGGTCGTAACTTTGGCACCCAATCTTCGTTTGACGCATACAATAACTCATTAGAAAGATCTATCCGAGCACTACAACTTTGGGAAGAGAAAAATTGATCCATGGACCCATGCTTCTCCCAAATTTCTCAAAATACGTCGTTTAGGGCCTCAAAATGGCTCCGGAAGTTCAAGACCCGAAAAAACTACTAAAAATAGTAAGCTATGCTACAATTAAGGAAACTAAAAAACTGAGAGTGACAATTGTGGGGGCCCAAGTGGGATAGATGGGTGGCCACAAACATCCACCTGGATCATTCCTCCCCCCTTAGGAAGTAATGGTCCCCATTGCATTGTGTTCCTCCATCTGCTGAACTTGGCCCCTGGTGAGCTGTTATGCAATCTCTAATGTGTCCAGTAATGGTGGGAAGCATGGTCGAGGGCGTTCCACATTGAAAACTTGGTGCAAGTGAAGGAATGGAGGAATGTTGTGCTCCAAAGCATTGTTTCCCACAACCTTGGTAATGGTGTAAGGACCATGTCGGAGTTGGCAAAACTTCTAATGGGCTCTTGTAAGGCATTCTTTCTGGATATGTAACCAAACTTTGTTGCCCACCTGAAACTTGTGTGGTACCCCTGTGGGTGAGGAGAAGTTGTTACTGTGTTCTATCATGACCGTATCCCTTTGTTGTTGCTACTGTTGCGTGGAGGAACCCGTCGCAGGGGTCATGGATGTGGCAACGATCTTCCCCTTACTTTGGGATTGAACTAGACAGAAAATGAATTTCCTAGTTTGGGAGATGAGCTTGTTGCCTTTCTTAGCAATGATCAAAGAGATGGCGGTAGGTGGGGCTACCTCCGGTATCCTGTATAATGAATTACCTAAAGAAATAATAACAGCGCGAGGCCTTGACTCATACACAGCATGTCACCTCCACAAGTATGGCTAGCCTAATAATAAATCACAAACATCTAGAGGTGTAACATCACGCAATATCTCATCTGTGAAGGGTTTGATGCTTTAGGGAAGGCGACACTACTGGCGAACTCGGAGATCTCGTCCTTCGTGTAGCCACCCGATACTATACGGCTACAAGTGTGGTGTAGTCAGTAGGCCCAACCGCTTCACAACCCCTACTGAAATGAGGTTCTTTTGGCTCCCACTATCAACAATGAATTGCAGCGGTGAACCCTTCACCCACATTTGTGAGTGGAAAAGTCGCTCCCCCTCCTCTGGATCTTCGGACTCATTCTTCTAGATCTTGGCGGTGGCAACAATGGTGCTAGGCTCTGCATCAATGATCTGCTTCCCTTTGCCATTCCCTTTGTCGGGTTCAGACTCAAGGTCAGAACATGCATCTGATTTGGAAGCCTTCAACTTGGCCACCAACGACTGCTTGGTCCAGCACTCACTTGTGTTATGAGTGGGGCTCTTATGGAACTCACACCACTTTCATGTGTCCTTCTTCGACTTCGTGGTGTTGTTCTTTTCTTGCGGCTTCAACAGGTTGTCTTGGGTCACCCCACCTTGGCTTTGTCCTTTGGTCTTCAAATTCACAAATCCAAAGTCTCGCTTCTTCTGTTTAAACTTCTGCTTGATTTTGACAGCATATCGATACGTTGTGCTGAGCGAGGAGATGTTCAAGAACTCCATCTCTTCCTGGATGTATCTGTGTAGGAAGTTGCGGTATTTGAGTACCAAATGTAGCTCAAAATCCTTGATACCCAACTGTGTGTGAAGGGTATGAAAAGTGTTTGTGAACTCTAGCACATCTTGGTCCCTTCCCTGTCGCAGCGTGGTCCACTTTATGTATTTGTCCTCGTAGCTTTTGACAGGGTAGTACTGCTCCTTGATGGCATCTCGGAATGAATTCCAAGTGGGTGTGGCTGAAAATAGTGAACCTGTACTTTCATCCTTTTGCTCGCAGTAGGTTTCCCACCAGTCCTTGACATGGGGGGATGCTTTGAGAAGAGCGAAAATAATCTTTTCTCGACTCGAAAAATCATGAACAAAAAAATACCCTTCTAGAAGATTTAACCATTTATCTACGGCATCTGCATCTATTTGACCCTCGAAGATGGGGATTTCAAAATTAACTTGTACCTTAAAGGGTGTGGCGTTTCCAGAGTAGCTGTTGGAAGCCAATGTGTCGCCTTTGGGTAGCCGCTGAAGGATCTAGGCAAAGTTGTCCATCATCGCGTTCCTTTTCCGCTCGAGGGCTTCTTCGAGCAAGATTTTGATAGGATCTCCTGCCCCTTCATCTTTCTTTTCATCCGCCATGGGAGGCCGTCGGGATTTGCGAGGCTAGTCTTGCAAAGGTTCGAATAGTTCAAGCCCTAATTCCTTATATCCTGACCTCATTGGGGACATGCAAAGAAAAACAAAGAAAAAGTAGACTGATATGATACCACTGATCCGAATTTAAATAGGAATGCAAAAAAAAATAGATATAACCATATACACAAAGATGCAATGGAAATAATACTTCATTCCATTAATGTAAAATACTAAAATATGCTTACAAATAGAGATGGAAATAAACAAGCTAGGGTGATGGTAGCTTATCTCTGAGAAGAGATGTGGTGGCTACATGCCTTTGAAATCTATTACAATGAGGCTCGAAGGCCTATTTATTGTTGAGAAATAGTGGAAAACCCTTAACATCCGAAAACCTAACCCTAGAAGATGAAACGCCAAATTGTGGGCCCCATTTTGGGTAAGTTGGTACATCAACTTCCCGAGGTCGTAACTTTGGCACCCGATCTTTGTTTGACGCATACAATAGCTTGTTAGAAAGATCTATCTGAGCACTACAACTTTAGGAAGAGAAACGTCAATTCATGGACCCATGTTGCTCCCAAATTTCCCAAAAAATGTCATTTTAGGCCTCAAAATGGCTCCGGAAGTTTAGGACCCGAAAAACTACTAAAAATAGTAAGTTGTGCTACAATTAAGGAAACTGAAAAACTGAAAGAGACAGTTGTGGGGGTCCAAGTGGGATAGGTGGGTGGCCACCAAAATCCACCTATATCACCATAGTAAATAATTTAAAGAAATATTGCATAAACCTTGCAACAGATATCTCTTTAGTGATGTGTCATGCAAAAATAGTTGGATGCCTAATTCAACATACACAAGTCTTGTAACATTCATCATCTATTTCCACTTAAAATTTTTGGGGCATGTTAACGGTGTTGGACCCACCAATATTCAAGTTGATATCCCCAGTAAGAAGTCCCAACTAGACCTCAGACCATTTGGAGTACGAGTCCCAACAGTGGGTAGTAAAGTAGCGCCTTAACCATGGTAGCGCATAGAGGTAAGTATGATATCTTCAGTCAGAAGCAAGTGTGTGACCTTGCAGCGAGTCAAGTAAGATGCATGGGGGTTCTGACACATAGAAGGGCAAAGGAAGTGTGTCCCTTATAATATTGTAATAGTACGCAGCCTGAAAGGAATACACTAGCGGAATGAAATCACAAGCTAGAAAAAAGAATAGTCCACAAACCAAAGTGACAGGTTAATCCAACAACATGTCTTCAACAAGATTCATACAATTGCATACAAAATAGTTCATACACAAATGTGTAATTTAAAAAACATACATTGCTAAAGAAACCATAATAGTCCAACTACAATAACAACATATGCATAAAAAGATGTTGGCACTATTGTATTATTATAAAGTGAAAGTTCCATCCATACATACACCATTGATAGCCACTAGCCCCAATAGTGGAACATTACAGTCAACACCGCCTGCTCCTCCAAAGAACTATACTTGCTCTACATTGTGGAGAAGCCAAGGCTCGTCACAATACTCTCCAAGCCTTCTCTAAGCAATGCCTAGCCAAAATCATGGCTCCCAAAATCCTGTACTATGAGTTATGAGGTTCTATTTATAACAAAGGGTGGGGTGACCCTAGAAATTCCCCTTTGACTCTTTGACTACCCTCACGAATCTTCAACTTATATACAAATAACTCTTTACATTACATAGTGATTGTTCACATCCCACTAATGATGCTTGGAATTTCACTTACAACATATTTACAATAATATACAATTTCCACGTATACCCATGTGGGACAAAATAAGCTTCAACGATCCTAACAAGACAAACACTAAGACTCGGGATTTTGGGGAAATACCAACTTGTCAACATCTTCTTAATGATCTTCAATGATGAATTGGTACCAAGCTTGATACTATGCTATGGTGTCCCTATATTGTTTGATGATCTCTTTTTGGAAACGGATTCTTGCCTCCATGGCTTCTGGGTATATGGTTATAGAACCTTTTTCCAACTCATATTGAATCATGCACAACATTATCCTGAGTGTGGTTGGACCAGTGATGTACCTCTGCATGTTTTATGCACTCAGCTGCAAGTCATCACTAGTGGCTGCACGCATCAACTACTCCATGTACCTCTCGATCTCTAGTTAGACTTGGCTCTTATCAATGGCTTCGATGAGTGAACCGATTGAATGGATCCTATGTGTCCTCACCATGACATCCGGACTCTTTAACAACCGTGCATAGGAAGCCTCAATGCTAGTGATGAGCAAAATGATTTGCTCATAGTTTTGAATCAACTTCCAGATTCATGCTTTATCCAACTCTACCTATGGCTTCATGATTTTGTGCAAGTAAAGCGAGGCTCCCTTGTATCTCATTATCCATTCCTGTATGTGTGCAATAGCAACATGCATGTACATTAGAGTTTGTGAAATATTGATGCACCATTGTTGATAACCATATAGATGGAAAACCACCTTCTTTATGGTGACAAATCGTTCATACAGTTTCTGCATGGCTTTCTGAAGACTCAATACTTCAACAAGTATCACTTTCCTTATCTTTGCCATAGTGGATCCTCCGGATTTCTCTACTCTCTACCTGGACGCTTGTAAGTCCTTTGCCATCCGATCTTTCTCTATTATCAAGAACTTAACACTTGAGCTTGTGGCTTCTGTATAATACTTAGTGGCATCTACCATGGCAGTTGGTTGCTTTCTAACATCTGACATGATCATCCTTTCCTTCCTAAATGCAGGTGATGCACGATCATCTGGGAAATGCTTTGTCTGCACCTGTACAATATTTTGTTGCAACTAATCAAATGATATATTGTACACATCCATTCTGAGATCATCATCAATGAGGATAGCCTATCCTTGTTCGCTCGATACTGGTTCTGATACTAGAGGTGGTGGATACTATGGGGAAACAACAGATGCTCTCAACATGAGGTCGGTGTCTTGGTCCTGTGGCTCCTGTGCCAACTCCGTATCCATCTCATCAACCATTTTCTCAATCTATTGAGAAAGTTCTCGTTCCTGCAACTTCTCACCCTCTTCTTCTTCTGATGATTGTTCTAATTCTTCAACCTGTATTAGCAGAGTTTGTTTTGTCATTGCACCTTTTCCTTCTTCCTATTCCTATTTCTACTTCTCCTCTCCCTCTCTCTCATTAGCTCCTTCTCTTCTTTCAACTTCTTCTCTATTTCCTACAACTTCCTCTCTGCTTCCTCCAACCTTTTCTTTTCTCTCTTCCTTCACTTTGCTCTCTTTATGTGATGTTGCCTCTTCACCTCCACTTCCAAAGCTACTTTCTCAATGAGAGGATCCTCTTTGAACTTGTAGCTTTGTTCGGCCTTTGGGTCCTTAGCGATCTTCCTCTTGCCTTTGTCCTGTGCTAGTTTGATGCTCACTATTGATGTTGTTGTTGCTTCCTATGGCGTTTTTGCCTTCAAAGAGACTTTCCATTCTATAGCCATGTTGACTGGTTCATTGAGCTTAGAGGAGTTGTAATAATACCTCCAAGGATCTTCCTCTACCTAATAAAATGTATCATGGATCCATGGGAAATACACCTTCACACAATGGTTCTTGCATATACAGTGTGGACCATATGGATTGTAGTCTTTGGTGCCAAACTCAAACCTTTTTAAGTCCTTAGCTTCGCCATCCACATCCTTTAAGCTCTTGATCTCGTACAATATGATCCACAAAGGAAGAGCAGGCCAAGGTGCCTTATTCCTTCTGGGCAGTCCTGTTGATAACCCTGTGGAGATGTGATATGAAACCTCTTGCATGACCAACTTATCTATGGCAAACCTTGGTAGCACATGCAGAGGCTTCAGTCCACCAAACATCCTGATGAAGGTGACTGGGTGAGGAATACCAATATGCATTGGGTAGTGCCTCCATCACTTCTCGAGACATGCAAGGTGGATCATATTCAAAGATAAACTTGTAAACTGGGATGATGAAGTGGTTAGATAACCTTGCCATGACTCCTCGGTAACTGCACTCGAAAAGAAACTTGCAATAAATGTTTACAACATTCTCTGATGGTGTCCATGTCCAACCCATGTGAGGAAACTGATGTTGGGCACAGATTGCATCAAGTAGGTACGCAGACATATATAATCTTGCTTGCTCACCCTTTGGTGGATTTTGGGGATTAGTTACATGCACTTTCAGCTAAAGATCCAACAGATCCAACCAGTTGAATGACCTTTCATCATTTGCCAACTGGTCCAACACAA
Organism: Pinus tabuliformis; assembly: GCA_031772625.1. Classification (NCBI taxonomy): domain Eukaryota; kingdom Viridiplantae; phylum Streptophyta; class Pinopsida; order Pinales; family Pinaceae; genus Pinus; species Pinus tabuliformis. Next base: position 842,583,232 of record CM062812.1, read on the forward strand.
CCATTGAGCTCTATAGAAAGGTCTTCGTACTCTCTTTTCCATACAATCAACATGCAAAGATGACCAAGAGTTGGTAGGCCATTCTGAGTGACTTAATCTTGTAAACATGACTAGATGTCACTCTGAACTTCAATGACTCTTTCACCGAATGCTTTATGATGTCTCTTGCATTCACATTGTTATGGGGAGCATAGAAAGGTGCATCCATGTGGTTCACCAGTTGTGGTGAGTGATACATCTCATGATAGTTTTCCAACCTGAAGGTAGCAACTTGTATTCCACTGGCACTACTCAATGTCATCGTCTCAAGATCTATATGTGAAATAATCCAGTGAATGAAGTCTGCGCATGGGAAGGTGAGGTACCTACATGCAACCTTGTGAAAGCCTGACCGGTGGATGTTCACATAGATCTACCGATCTTCCAGATCTTCCTTGAATTTCCTGCCATTTTATCTTCATGCCTCTCTCTATGAACAATTGTGTGTCTACATAGATTGGCAAGCTTACTAACACCTATTCATCTACATTTCTAGTGATAAACTTGAAAGTTTCCTTTGATGCAGCTTCGTTGGAAGCCATGTTACCTATACTAGTGAGGATATGCTCGACAACTGATGTACCTAGAGACAGAGAGGACACTCATGGCATGCAAATGTTAGCTTGAAATCAAAAAGCACTTCAAGGGCAGATCATGCAACAAACAGGGAAAGATTGCACAATACTAACTGTCAGTTGGATCTATGCATTGCGCAGTCCCAGTTTCTAGTGGGAGGTGATGATGATTGGAACTGTGTAATGCGCAGTACAGTGTGGCTTACTAATGACTGGAACTCACAATGCACAGTTCAATCTGGATTTGATGCTGGTTGGGACTGCGCATTCTAGTGGGAAAGCTCCGGGACTGGCTCTTGGAAATTCATAGTGCATAGTTGGGGACAACACTTGGAGACTTCTGCGCAATTCCTAGAACCAAGTCAGAGCCTTGAGATCCAAAAATGCGTAGTGCATGTCGGGAGGAGCAAGATCTGGGCCAAGGAATCCCAAATCTTCCCAAGGGAAACATGAAAACGAGAAGATATGAAAGTGTAAGTGATGGTGGGTGCAGATCTGAGTGAATTATGATGCATGAAATCAAAACAAATGCGGGAATCAATCAAAACGAAGAACAACGAAGCTTGTGGGGAGAGTCACCGTAATGGCGACCGTTAGTGCAAAAACAAGGTTATGCATGCGACACTTAGGAAAGGAAATGAAAAACTTAAAACAACACTCATACAAGATAAAACAAATCAAAATTCCAATGCTTGTTCAATAAAATAGGTAAAACAACACTCACATAAGCTAGGGAAACAAAAGATATAGAAAAAGCAACAAAAGACTAGAAAAGCGAGACTTACCTGAAAAAGTTGTGAAGATCATGCTGAAGGTTCCTAGATGCCTTAGGAATGCTAGAGCTCCAAGATTGAATGTGTGAAATGAGCTCTGGTAGCATCCATTAAATAAATTGGATCGATTTAGGGTTTATGAGACGAAGGCCAAAAATCCAAGAAAAAGCAACACTTGGCGGAAATTTCCAAAAATAACTCAAGTGTAACTCTAACTACTAAAAATAGATCCCTACATTCTAGGAATTCTTTTCACTTTTTGTTTTTTCTTCTTTTTCGAGAAAATGATACCATGCATGCTCAGAGATATTTCACAACTCCAGAGAGAACTGAACAACCCACTGACACATGCATTAGGCAACTGCTGAGGGAATGGTTCTGTGCAATTCCTAGGCTAAGTTGCTCTGGCTTCCTCTCATTCTCTGTGCAGTTTCCTAGCTGAAGGCAGGTTGCTAGCTAGGTTTGCTCAATTTTGGAGCCGAAGCTCATTGTTGGGTTGAACTGCGCATTTCCTGAGGGCAAGGCTGGTTGCCCTCTAGGATTGCACAAATCACTAAGGAAAGCTTAGAACCAGATTGCAACAAAGTGAGGAGGTCAGCTTGTGGTTAGATAGCGAAGCAAGTAAGCAAGCACAAGTTGTAAAGAAAAATATAAATCTCAATGAAAGCATAAGTACCTAGGTCAAAGCGAGATAGGCTACTGGGATTTTAGGAGCGAGGCTCCAAAACAATGCTTAGGAAAAATTTTGGAGGGTGGTTGTAGCCGCTACAATAGGGCCTTAACCATTTGGAAAAAAAACTATATGGTGCACTAGAGGACAGTAAGACCTATAATCTTAAAAAAGAAACAGATTTTTTTATAATGCTAAAACCCTTTTATATTGCACTAAAAAAAGGCCTTGTGATTTCAAGGATATAATGAATTTCATAATTTAAAATAATATAAAATTAAGATTATAAATTTTTGAAAAACACTTGTGCACAACAACAATTTGATCTCTACAATTCTACAAGTTTTTGTAGTAATATTCCATCATTTATATACTCAATAGTTGCACTAATGGAAACATATGCAATATATTTTGCATGAAAAATAACAAACCAATGTTAAGAGACTTAAAATTCACATAGTTAGACACAATTTCTATAAATAAGAATTATATATTTGAAAAGCCAACTCATTTTCCAACATTTCATTTTTTTACATCATCTTCAAATTCATTGTGAAAGTACCTCTAGTCATCCCTTCAAGTTAACATTTTGTTTTGCAGGTTTGTATTGCCACTAATGTGATATGATGAGAGACTATCATTAGCTTACACCCACTCCTATCACTTTTGAGGTAAAAAAATATCCATCATGTATTTGATTCTAATGTATTGGATGACCTAATTGATTTGTCTCCCAAGGATAGTTGATTACCCAATTCTGTAATTAATTGGTTTGAGTTATTGTTCCCCTTTCCAATGGATAATTGTTACCCTTATCTGGTGCCTCTCATGCCAAATTGATCATAAAGGAAATATTTGCATTGTCTTTACTAATGACCTTTGTTTTGTATAGTAATTCATTTTTTTACTTTAACATTGCTTCATTAGGCAACTATATAGTCAGGGCAATGACATGTGCAACACTCAACTAGTGCTGAAATGCTCACTCTGATAGCTGCAACAAATACCTAGGAATTGTTACTACATAACACGTCCAACTTTAAATCAATTAATGCACCACCAAAAAGAAAGTAAATCACTACAACAATGATAGATATAACACTCTAGAATTAGCCATGAATAAGAATCCTAACAACTATTGTGTAATAATATTCAACTAAAAATGTTACATAAAGAAATTGTGATGGAAGGTTTCAGATTATGGTAATTGGCCCTAAGCATTGGATACATAGAGAGTGCACTTTATACAAGTGGAATTCATCACCCATTTATACACTAATCATATTTTGTGGGAATAAAGAAAAGGGGGATGACATTGGTTTGTAAAAATAAATGGATTAATTTCTATCTACAATCAAATGAATATACTAATTTGGTTGGGAAAGAAACAATGGAAATGGTACTACTATCATAATCGTAGATTCTAACTCTTGAGGTAAAATGAATGGTTTAAAACTTGTGTTTGATGTTATATTTCATTTAACAAGTTCCATGAATAGAATATGTCTAATAATTAATGTCATTGGAGTTTAAAATCTATTTGTAAGGGACATGAAAAGTAGAGTTTGACATTCATCATTATAATCCATTAATAAAAGAGTAGTATTTTACACACAATAATTACTCTATAACCATATGACACACAATGGCATAATGTTTTCCATGGAAACTCAAAAGGGAAAACCAACAATTGAGTGGTTGCTTAGTCTATTTCAACAATTTCTAGTTTACATTGTAGTTGATTGCTCTATGGTCACTCAATAATTCACATTGTTCCTTCTCCTTTGAAATCTCTTATCTTGGTCAAAAAGACCCTTTGAGAGTGAAAGTACAAAAAGAAATAAGGAGACTAGGATAATGGGAAGGCCAACATGTTCTTTTCATTTATCATTCTTTACATTTTCTCACTTAATAGTATTATTTTTTTCATTCTTTCTCTCTTTAGCCTCTTCTATTTTTATGTTTGCATTGTTTATCTAAACTTCATTAATTTCCAAATTAAATTATAAGTACTACTCCTTATGACCATTTATTTGTTTAAATCCATTTCATATTTAACATCTAAAAAGTGAAATATTATTGTTTCAATACCATTGATTTAGATTATGCCAAACAAAGTGAACTAAAATAAAATTTAAAAGGAAAAAAAGGAGAGAAATTATAAGTTTAGTATCAGTGAACTAGATGATGTAAAACACGGTTACAAACTGGCTAGGATGAGGGAAGCTCATTATTGAAAATATGTAGCTTATTTCTAGAACTTTTGTTACAAATAATTAAAATGATTTTTTTTTTCTAGAAAAAATTACTTTATGCGTTTGGTTGTAGGCCATCCAATATCTAATTTTGAAAGCATAAATATATAAAAAAAAAATCAAAACATAAAAGATTATCTTAAAACCATTAAGATATAAAACTATTATAATGAAAAAGTAATATAAGTGTAGGGGTAGATGATCACCATTCTTTGAATGAATAAAAAATTGTGAAAAGCTAGGTGACACAACTAAACCCATCCAGAACTATAATTTTCTTAACTTACTATATAAATTCGGGTTATAGTTTGTTTTCTATCACAATACCATCATTAAGAGAATCTTATTAGTTGAAAATATAACTAGTTTTGGTCTTCGTAATTGTTGTTGTACTCATTTCAATATGTATCTTATGTAGTGAACAAAAGAAGAAAAGAAAAAAGTTATTATTACTAAGCATGGGTCTCATAATTTTTATTGATGGTCTTCTATATAAAACCATGAAGGTATATAAAAGTGTGTTATTCATGCTTCTAGGTTTGTTAGACCTTAGGATTTATTGTTATGAGTCAAAGGAGTCAACATTATGTTTATAAGACCTTTCCAGGGAAAATGTAAATGGAAAAGGAATTTATTTTGAGTCTAGAAAACCTGAAAACTCCAAAAGTACAAGTTGGCCCTAGCAACTTCAAGTCGACCTAAAGGAGGGAATTAGATCCCTTGGAATGGCTATATAAAGGATTAGTTTGACCTCATTTAACACTCATTCACCAAGAAGTTTGATGTCAAGAGAAAAAAGTTTGATCTAGGACAAGAAGTGACAAGCAAAGAACGAAGGTCTAGAAGACAAAAGGAATCCAAGAAGACAAGCAGAAATATGTTTTTGGGATCTCTCGCTCTCTCTCACATGAAAAAAACTAGTGTTTTGGACCTACAAAAGAGGTCAAAATTGTAGTTCCGGTTACACTAGGACAAAGTGTAGTCTCTTGTTGCTAGAAGGAAGAATTACCCTACAGTAACTTCATTGACCTTGGTTGGAGCTATATTGCTCAAGGAAGGTCTCAACAGGAGGTTGGATTATGGTTTTTACAATAGCTTCAAGGGCTTGTTACCACTCAAACCAGCAGGGGCCTAAAGGGGTTCCTAAGAGGGAAACTTCTAGGTTAAGGGCATGGTAAATTTTAGGGGTGAATTTTAGCCCAAGGGAAAAATTTAAGGGGTTTTACATTTTAGAGGGGCAAAATTTTTATAAAACACCCATTTTATATAGTTAGCCCAACATTTATTTAAAAAATAATTATTTTTTCATTTTAGCCCAAAAAAAGGGGTGGATAAACCATGCAAAGCCTGATTTGGCCTGATTCACCTGGTTTGGGAGGTTATATTTGCTTGCAATTGCTCGATTTTCTACTTTGCAAGGTTAAATTTGTTTGCAATCGCCCATTTTCTGGTTTGGGAGGTGGTTTGGGAGGTTGGATTTGGTCCCAATCAACCTAATTTTTTGGTTTTCAAATGGAGGGCACGTGTGATTTGGTGAATGGCTCCCTGATTTCTTGGTTTTCAAATCTAGTTTTCAAATCAATGGCAAGGGTGAATGCCTGTATAAATTTGATAGTCGCGACCAGGGAAATGAACATTCGAATTCCTCAGTTTGTGAATCCTCCATTTCTGAATTGGTGACTCGTTGCAAGCAGCGCCAAGGTATAAATTTTGTGAATCAGAATCCTCCATTTATGCATTGGTGACTTGTTGCAAGCAACGCCAGGGTATAAATTTTTTGAATCAGAATCCTCCATTTCTGAATTGGTGACTCATTGCAAGCAACGCCAGGGTATAAATTTTGTGAATCAGAATCCTCCATTTCTGAATTGGTGACTCGTTGCAAGGTAAGCCGCAACCATCAAACCAACTCCTACTATATCTGGTTGTATTTCTTTCTCAGGGAATCCCATTCCATTCATGTTGTTGTAGTTCTGGAAGGCAGCAAACAATGCCTTACTCTGGTATAATATTTTTTTCTTACAATTCTGGAAGGTAGCGAACAACACCATACTCTGGTATAATATTTTTTTCTTACAATTCTGGAAGGCAACAAACAACGCCTTACTCTGGTAGGCAGGGAATCCCATTCCATTCATGTTGTTGTAGTTCTGGAATTATGCAATAGGCATTGTTTGTAAGGTCTACGGTCATGTAAATGTGGGTAGGGACCCCAGGAAACTCAACTCACTAGGTTGTGTTCATTCTAAGGTAAGTAAATGCAACCTGCAATGACAACTGATTGGCCTAGCTAGAAGGACACATACACAAAAGGGCCCCAACAAAGGTATAAATTTTATAAATGGTAGGACGGAGCCAGTGAAGGCAGAGCCCATAGCTTATGTTAGGATCAATATATTAGACTCATTAGAGAGTGAATTCCTTGCATCATTAGAGAAGTCCCTCCATAAGAATTTATATGTTAGGAAACCGGCGCACAAAAAGATAGAAAAGATAGATCAACGCCTTAGAATTTAGCCCCTTCGAGGGGGGAACCTCCTTTACATGACACAAATGAACAATTCTTGGATGATACAAATGACTAAACCTCCCTTCTATATATAGGAGTCTAAGGGGTCACAATATAATCAAGCCGACATAACAATAATAACATAAGGGCACAAAAATAACAATAGTGGGTTTCTATGGGGCACACTAATAACAATATGGGGACAATAGGGGCACAATAATAACAATAAGGGATACAATGACAATACTAATGGGGGAATCACTCATATTATAGGGGCCTAACATTATATATATTTACTAATCAATAATGTACATGCCAGAGATAAAAAATTCGAAGAAGAGTGCAGATCTGATGGTCTTTCTTTTGTTGCTAGAAATGACTTTCACAATGGAGTACTGGATGCCTCCTTGCTTAATTAACCTGGGTCTACAACTTTTGATGTGTATTGATGACTTCGGTCTCCGAATGGATATCATCAGAAGCTTAACCTTTTCTTACTCTATTCTAAGGCCAAAAATATTCCATAGGAATCTTTGAACCTTTAAACAACCAATCTCAAAATATTTCTTGCTCAGGAATACACAAAAATATGTCCCAACCAGTAGGATGAATCCTTCTTGGGGAACTCGAAATGCATAACAATTTTCTGAAGGCTAGGACCCTCAAATCTAATAGGCTGAGGTGCATGCTTTAGCAAATCCTAATTCTAGACTGAAATGATTTCTGCCAATGGCTACATTAAAATGTAAGAAAATAATCTATAACAGTGCAAAGGAAAATTATCATAGTGAATGAGAGCATATTTAATTCTTCTTTTCAGTTCTCTCACAGGTTCAAATCCTCAACGGTAGCTAATTCAATTTGACTGATAATCCTTTCATGATCCTTCCTATTTTCCAACTCATGTATATTCCAAGTGAAGAGTCTTAAGAAAATCAGTCCTTGAAGAGACTGGGCCTCGATTTCTTATCCACACTAGATCTGAGGTAAGACTGATAGAAGTCTCAGTCTTAGAGAATGCTCCTCCACCCTGGAACAAGGATTCTTAACTCGAAATAAAAAATAAATACATCCTTCCTTTTGCTACCTGTTTAATTAGACAACCTGCACTCAATGATCACAATCCACATCCAAATCCCATTCAAAATATACATTATGTATTGAGTTAAGAAATTGTGAAAAATCCACCATAGTAGCAAAAACTAGGTATTGGACATTGACATTTATTGTTTCCAGATTAGGGAGAATGGATAGAAAATGATGCAAGTATCCCTGTTGTAATCTAGGGAACTATATAAATGTGTTACCAACATATCCATACACCAAGAAAATTATGTATAAAGAGATATACACAACACACATAGAAGATATAATAGAAGAGAAAAGGTAGTAGTGGTAGCTTAGCGAAAGCACCTGTATATTAGTCCACAACAATCATTACACTCTTCATAATCTGGATACATACATATTTATAATAGACTATGATAGTTACAAAGGATTAACTATCTAAAATAACTTAGTCAATTGACCCAATAGGGAAGTCAGCATGACTTACATCTTGAATTCAACTACAAAGTCTAGTTGATTATCTTAACTTATCAAGTCTAGTTTACTAGGACTACTAGCCCCTCCAACATCTCCCCTGCCCTTCCTTCTCCATTCTGAAGAAGGGGAGATTAAGAAATCTAAGAAAAAATAGAATTCTTTGCATCTTTTGATCCATGGATCTATGTAGGTTTTTACTATTTTTCCATACTTTGTTTCTACTGTAGAATGTTGAATGATGGTACTTATTGCTAGGGAAATTAGTTACTATACCATATTTTGCAACCAACCTATTTATTGCTGATTCTATGACTTAAATTTTTTTTCTTAAAAATAAAATGAAACTAATATACAAGAGTTGAGGAATTAGACCACAACGAAGTGGTTTTCATCTTAGCCCATGGTTACTAGTGCCTCAAGGGTGTTTTACTAGTAAACCTACTAAGGGTCATGGATTATTTCTTTTAAGTTGGGCTACATAGGTGATAGGCACAAAAAAATTCCCTTTTGAGTGTCCTCATCTAGATTGCTCCCAAAGGAAATATGTCTTCGATCACATATGGGCCTAACCATGCAATTTCTATTTTCCCTAGCTTCCCTTTGATTCAATTGTCAGATAGTAGACCTTTTTCCTTGAGTAGAAGAAATAGGTAGTACAAACACCCGCAGTGAGCTATTAGAATGTCATATGTACTTCATAGACTGATGAAACCTGGTTTGGTTAACAGAGTAAACCAATGAAACCTGGTTGGGGTTTTGTATTACCAAAAATATTGAACCATTGATCTTTGTATAATGAACTCTACTCACAACATAAACATTTCTACATGGTCTACCATTATTAGTAATTGCACAAGGACATAATACCTCACAATAAATTTTCACTTGACAATTATGGAGATGCAATTGGTGGTATTGTGGCAGTCTCTACAAACAAAAAGGTTTTTTGTGATTTAGATAATTATTTAAACTTTCATTTTTACAAATATTTATCACTAGATTCTCCAAATCCAACTTTGTTCCTTACCGCTACAATATTCTCTCCTCAACAGAACACTTTATTATCAACTGATATACAATCACTGGTTTGTCTTGGCCTATCCTATGAGATCATGATTCAGATCATAAATAAAAAAGAGGACTGAAATATAGATCATATATAACAACTGTATCTGCACTTGCAAAATTGGTTCCAACCCGACCTGCCTGAGTTGAAATAAGAAAAATAAAAATTTTGTTATCTGGGCTATTGAAGTTCTTTATCCAATGCCGCTTTTCTAATGTTGAAGTGCTCCCATCCATTTGACAATATGTAAATTCTAATAAGTTCAAGTAGTCTTCCAATAGATCAAGCATCCTTGTCCACCTTGTTTCAATTGTGGAAGCACCCTTCCAATACCTAAAACTTTCTAGACACTCCAACTAGCATCTCAAATACCTTTCTTATGGAATCACTCACTGGTTCTTGTCCTAGGAAAATATATGATGAATTTACAATCTGGAAGGAGGAGAATTTCTGGAATGATATATTCAAGTATTAGTTGTAACAGGATCCAATAGGATTCATTAATCAGGGTTTGTTGAACAATTGTCTCTTGAAAAGAAATTCTGGCACCTTGTGAAACAACTACATGAAGCCTTCCATATAATGCTCAAATAACAGAAGAAAGTGATGATTTTACTTGCCATGAAATTCATAGAGGAAGAGAATAAATAAAATAATGTTGTGATCATGTTCCTCTCATGTTCAAGCATATATGAGAGTTTTTCAATAGCTACAATAGATGTGAGGCAGCGTAGAACTGCTTTCTAGAGGTGCATGAGGTCTCAAATTTTTGTTGTTGCTTCTTTTGTTGTTTTTTTTTTCCTTTTTCACCAGAACCATCTTTATTTTTAAGCTTGGTCACATTTGAGGTATCAATAAAAAATATATTTTCACTTCCATGGTCTCCCATACCTTCCCAGCCTCTAGTCAAATCACTATAACATCCATGGAATTCATCGCCCTCTCAACTGAGCCTTGTCATGACATAGTCTTCAATTGAATAAGAAAGAATCCCAACAAAAAAAATTATAGTGCCTCCCAAAATGTGTTGCAGGACCAAATCATGCTCTCTAGTTTTCTGTGACTACAAAACCACCTTGAATACAGACAAACAAGCCCATTTGAATTTGTGAAGCAGCCACCAAATTTTCCATGGTACATATCTCCTCACTCTTATGCTAAATTAGATTTTTGAGTGCAGTACAGAGTCCTGAAGCTATAGTTTTTCTTCCTTTTCCACAACGTTTTGATGTAGTCATTCAGCTTGCTTACATTGGGCTCTTGTTGTTTTTCTCCTGTCTTGTTGTTTCAATTTTCAATCAGAGCTGCAGAAGCATGGTGTAGGTATGTAATTTTTAAAGGTTGGAGACAACCATTTTCACAGGGGAGCGAATCATCTATAGAATGATTATTCACCATCTTAGGATTATCTAGATAAGTACTCCCCATAATCGTCTTTGTAAACAGGACGATTCCAACAAACAACCAAGGGATTTTGTTGTCAACAAATAAAAGATTGGGTGCCAAGGAGCATTCTTTCCTGGTATATTTGAAGACATGAATGTGGGGAGACAATGACTTATTTGTTGAAACAAATGCAGAGGCACAAAAAAATAGGATACTAAATATCGCTGCACATTGCGAAGTAAAGCCCAGGCAGATCAACATGTCAGTAATGAATGTCTCGTAAATTCAATCATAGGTTTTGTCGATATCAATCTTTAAAAAGAGAGCTTGCTATCTAATCTCATTGGCCCATTACATAGCCTCTTGAGCCAATATCACATTATCTAGAGTAAAGCACCCTTGTACAAAGCTAATCTACTCCTTACACACAATCTTCTTAGCATCATCTCTTACGTGCAATGCCATAGCCTAAGTGGTAATTTTATAGGTGACACTCGACAAGGTTATAGGACACCACCTATTGATAGAATCTCTAGTAGCATTCTCAAGGTTATCACTTTTACTATTACCATTAATTACCAAGGTTACCATTAATTTCCAAAGTCACAAACTCCTCAAATCTCTATCCCCTATCTTTGTTCTATCTTAAAGGGTTTTTGGACAAAAATATCAAGGCTGGGGGTGACCAGGAAATCCCTTGCTAGTGGTGGGAGCACCTATATGCCCACCATTTGTGGAAACAAGTTCCACACACTAAGAAAATGTTTCCTGATGCATTTTCTCAAGTTTTCCCCAAAGGTGCTGTTATAGACATTTTTGTGCCTTACAACATAGAGCATGAAATGTCAATAATCTAAGGGATCCAAAGTCCCTAAACAAGTTGTTCTTACCCTTAGAGGAACAAGGTCAGCAAACCACAACACTGCAAGTCAGTTCTCCACTAAAAAACACTCAAAAACAGGTCAGTTTTGGATCATTGCAGCTGCTCCACTAGGCATCTGCGCTGCATAGCAGGTACAACAAAGGCTACCTGCGTTGCATAGCAAGTAGAACAAAGGCTACCTGCGTTGGGCGTACTTGGACATGTGGAGGAATCTTTTTCTCAAAGTGCCAGTGCCCAGGAAGCTTCTAAAAAGACACTTGATGATAAGATTCGCCTAATGATGAGTTAAGAGCTTCTAAAACTCCAAGTGGAAGACAGAAACTCCAAGTGAAGAACTGAAGAACAACTGGAGTTGAAGAGGACAACAAGTCACACATCAAGCTGACTTATCTTCACTCCAAAACTCTATATAAGGATCTCATCCCATGGGATCTGGAGGCCGGAATTTAGTGCAAAGAATTGCTGTTGGTTTACAGTTGTGAGCATTGGGTGATTGCTTGAGGGAGGTGAAGAAGAGATTTTTCTCCATCGGGAAGGTGATGCTGGATTGGACCTCTCATGGTTGTATCACCGCCTGAACCTTACTTCCATATATTAATAAAGCTTTTGAGGTTATTCTATTCGCATGTGTTTCAATGGTGTATTGTCTTACTTGCGTCTTTGATTTATGCTAATCCTTGAATCGATTATGAATGCATGCTTCTTGTAGTTTCCTTTCTTCGTCTTGTTTGCAGGATCTCGTGTAGCTGGGCCCGTGAAAAGACTTGGAGCTGGGAGCAAGCGGCAATCAAAGGAGATTGGATCGACCATTTGCGCAAGACATCGGTAAGTGGATCTCTTCCTTTTATCTCTTGCATGTCTTAAAGAAGAAACTTTAGATAGCTTTGCTTTCAGCTGTTGCTAAGGAACTGTCACCCTTAGAGTGGGTTAGGGTCATTCCGAGTTGGATACTTTCCCCCACAACAGACTGGCGACTCCGCTGGGGAGCGTGTCTTGTTGGTAGCTTGTGTTTCTTGCTATTCATTTCTTAAACAAGAGTACCGAATCGAACTGCATGCGAGTCCTTCGAATGCAAAGTAGAGGGCAGCTACTCTAGCCCAGTGCTGGGCCTATTTATGATTCGAAGAGCAGATCCACAAGGACTCTTTTTAGCTCTTTGTGATAGTGTTCATCTTCCTTTAATCATCCTCTAGTGTATACTTGACTGACAGCCTCTGATTTGGCCAAAAACCGCTCATTTTTGAGCAAACTGTGACCCGGAATCTGAGAGAGACGAGAGTTGTCTCATCAGTGCAGCTGCAACAAAGGCTACCTGCACTGCAACGCAGGTCCCGAAGGGGCTACCTGCGCTGCATCTCAGATTGACAGTGCAGCACCTGTGCTGATCCAATTTTGCCTTGTGCAGCTGGGATTCCCCACTGTCTGTTGCCCAGTTTTCAGTATTGTTTTTGCAGCCTGTTGTCAACCTGTATACCCAGCTGAAACCACTTCTCTTTACCTTCATTCTGCCTCAGTTGTATGAAGAAACCGTGATTGTTCTTATTGTATTTCTTGCTGTCATTCACAGTTTCCCATAGCGAAAGTGAACTAGTCTTGCTATGACCTCTTGAATCTAGACCTGTGAGAAAGTGTCGTTGTGATTCTAAGAGTTAGTTTATTGTTGTTCATAGCTTCTTGAGCATTTGCTTTCGTTATATGGTTCGAATTTCAGTATTTCTTGTGTTGAAACGAGTGAATATTAAGGTGTTCTTTTGATTGTTGGACAAACACTTGTTGCGTTCGCTTGAAATTGAATTCGAAATTATACAACAGCTTTCTTTTTGTAATACATCAACATTAAGGAAGAAGAAAAGAAATACTTGCATTGTGCATGTGCATTTTGACAGTTTGCATGTCGATTTAGGAAAAGTGCATCAATGTGTGCTCTATGATCTGTTTGAAAAGATGATGTCTTTCTTTTCCTTCAGTAGTTAAGGTTTTCATAAGTTGAAAGAATTGAAAAAGCTTGCTTATCATTCTTAGACTGCATTTAGGAGTTGTATCATACATCACATGGTGATCCGTAAAGGAAAACTGCTAAGCAAGATCAACCTAAAAAGAACTGAATTTATCTAACAACGCTTTGAAACATAACGAAACACAGTAGAGGTCTAGGTAGAGACGTGAACCGGCGTCGTTAAACATAGTGACTGTTGATCTCTACGAAGGTGGGTGATTCCTCCTGAGGGACGATAGCACTAATACGGACTTGTGCCCCCGCGTACCGTCGCGTATATTGGGGGACCCCTATAGGAACAAAGCCTTCATCCATAGGAAGCCGTGTCGGCCGCCCTACTGATCGCGATGCAGTGAACACAGCATTCACGAAGATCGACCACTCGTACCATAAAACGTATTCTGTGGTTTCGCAAAAGGTTTGGCACACCCTTGCCTAGAACTCCAGAGTAGTTTCTTTTGGCCTTTTTCAAACTCTATAACTGAAAAAGTCCATCCGAGCATTTGTCACTTCGGGCTCGTTAATACATCGAAGGAGACTAGAGTCATCTTTAGCTTTTTCTCGACTCTTAAAAAGTGAAAAAGCAAGTTGTGTCTTAAAAAGCGTCGTCATATAAAATTCATTCTAAACCGAACATAATCACCCCTAATTCCTACGTTGATCTTAAGGTTGAGAACATGGAACACACCAACCAAGGGATTCCACAGCATGGGACCCCTAGCCCTTTCTCCTCTTGGGGAGAAGTTGGTGCGCCCCACATGGCCACATTGTCGCTTCCAGGACTGACAATTGGCCTGCCAATTTGGCTATTCTCAACCGCTGTAGTTCAGACCACCACGGTTCCTGAACAATCGATTCAACAGTTAGACCAGTCTAGAGCTACCCTCCAGCCTTCCACTTCTTGTGAGCCTTCCTCCGATCCTTCTTCTTCGAAAGGTCAAGCCGCCAAAAGCGGAGCTCCCATAGAAAAGAAGAAGGAAAAGAAGAAGAAAGAAAAGAAGCAGAAGGAGCCAAAGGCGCCTGGGGGCAAGCAGAAGGTATCTAACGAAAACCCACACACCGCACGGACCGGGCCCAAATCGCCATGTGTCATATGTAGAGGGAACCACTTCCACAGTGATTGTCCCAGTATTCCCCGGATACTAAGGGACTGGTCCCCTCGTTTGCACGATTCGGAAGCGTCAACCTCTGACAACCAGGTTGAATGCTTACCGTCGACCAGCGAAAGTGAAGGTCCTAGACGACGAAGGGGAATGAGATTCCCCTGCGAACTGTGTGAAGGCAATCACACCCTTCGCTGTTGTCCCTTTTTAGACAAAGCCAAGAGAGTTTTGGAAGATCAACCAGTGGCACCGATGCTACTTCCTCCTGGATATCAAAAACTCGCGCCAGGTCCTTCGTTGGTCGAAAATACAGCTGTCTTGCTCAGAGGGCCAGCTAAAGTGTCAGTCACTGAAAGTGAACCTACTGAATCTGGACCGGACGAAAGTCCAAAGGTCGAAACGACAATTGACCCGGTTCTCCCTTCAGAATTTTCATCTTCAAACACCACAGTCACTGAGAATTCATCTTCAGTTGACACCCCCGCCGAAGAGAATAAGGATGACACCGTCCATATTCTTTTCGTCAACTCCGATTCTGATGAGCATCTGGGCAAAGCACCCACTCCTTTATCGCAGGAAGGAGCATCGTCAAGATCATATCCGGCCGTATATTCGGTCCCACCACCAAGCAACCTAGTTGTGTCCTTTGATTGGAACCAACTAGGCAGACCCCGGTTACCAGCCAGTATACCATTTAGAATTATAGTCCAAATATACAAAATGGTGATGGCTGGAACTATCATTGATGAAGGGGCATCTGTGAGTATCCTATCCTCTATTGCTTGGAAAGCACTGGGTTGCCCGGCGCTTTTGCCCGAGACAAGGCGTCTCTCGGGTTTTGACAGGGGAACCAGTCGACCATTAGGGATTCTACCTAATGTGCCTATTACTTTGAAGGGGAAGGCCGTCAAGATGAATTTGATGGTCGTCCAAGGACCCTTGGATTATAACCTACTCCTTGGACGAGACTACATATATTGCATGGAAGCAATAGTCTCCTCACTCTTTCGAATAATGTGTTTTCCACACGAAGGAAGAATGGTGAAGCTCGTAGACCAACTTTCATTTCCGGGATCACGCATCGCAAATAGTCACATACCTATCCTCAATGGTCTTTTCGATCAAGAAAGGTCTCTTCCCCCGGTTCTTCTTCCTGATGAATGCGAGTGATTCGGGAAAGGAACGCAGGAGCCCAGGGGGCATGCATCCTGGTCTGCTCTGGAGGCAGAAAAAACCTTGGGTGTAAAGTAGAATTTCCGCGGGAGAATATGACTAGTCCGTACCCCATCCCCCCCTTCATCTTTGAGAATCTTCCTCTGAGCCATCTTCATGGAGAAGAAGGACAAGAAGACAAAGAGAGACTGGGAATCTCAGAAGGGGCTGTTAGGAGTGGGGTTGTTCTAGAATAGGATTCTTTTGTCAAGGTTACTTGTTTGACAAAGGTCATTCACCTTTGTCTAGATATGTAGGCTCTACCAAAGAAGGGGATCCGTTTGCGGCAGCAAGTAGTAACCATCTTTGGGTAAAAGGCAAGCCTCACCCATTAAAACAAATGTTTTAGAGGATAAGTAGGGGCAGCCTCCAAAGAAAGAGATTCTATTGTTGCAACAAATTGTAACCATCTTTGGATAACCTAATGATAGACATCGCCGAAGAGAGTTTCTGTTTAAAATAATTAACAGAACAATCTTTGGGTAACCAGAAAGAGGTAGGCCTCTCCCGGTAAAACAAATGTTTTACCTGCAAATTGAGGGATAACCTTGAAATTAGACTTACACCTGGGGGCATGCAAACCTCTTGGAATGCAAGCACGGGCGGCTATTTTGTTTTTTAGTTTTTTAGGTCTAACCCGTTAAACTCGTAGGATTAGCTGATGCCCAGCTTGCATAAAGAGAGGATATGGAGCATAGCTTCGTGAGATAAAGCTCCATAAAAAATAGCTATCTCACACGAGACCTTCCTACTTTATGACTGGTAAAACGAGCAGTTTTGGCAAAGTTCATGCTCGTTAAAAAATAAACGCAAAACCGAGCAGTTTTCGCAAGGGTTCATGCTCGTTAAAAAATAAACACACATGTGAGCAGGCTTCCCCCCAGTGTTCAAGCTCATTCAGAAAAAATGAACCGGTAAATAACCATTTGAGACCGTAAATTCATTAGCCATAAAAGCCTTGGTCGTGTTTGTGCACCGTCACCTCCACTTTTCCTTTGGCCGATCATTCACATCCACTTGATTGTTTACCTATTTTGAGGAACAGCTGCGAAGAGTGATCCCATTTAGCCATCCTTGTAATACTGCCGTGATTGGAAAATTCCAACCTGTACCTGGAATCTGCTGCTATCCCTGTTTATCACTCGTTCCTCAAAATACGAGTCTTCTTTGAGCTCTTTTCACTGACTCGTAAAAAATGAAAAGTTTGCCGAGTTTTGGCCTTCCAGCTCGTTAAAAGGACCGGAAGAGCTATCCCTCCTCTAGATTTTAATCTTTTTGGACCTAAGGGATTATTGCACAAAAAGATCGAGCGCTTGTCTGGTTCGACTCGATAAAGATATCGAACATTCATCCCTTCTGTATTGTTTTATACTTTTTCGGACTTAAGGGATTAGATGACGAAAAAGGACCCCTGGAGTCCACTTTATGTACCCTTTTCAGACTCTCTAAAAATGAAAAGGACCGAGTTGTCTTTGTCGCTGGGCTCGTTAAAAATATTAGATAGCGACAAACTTGTCTTTAGACGAGAACGAGTTTCCCCATCGTTAGGCTCGTTAAAACATAGCGATGGGCTTGCCCGAAGGGCAGGTTATAGAACAAGCATATGTTATCCTCCTCAAGCTTGACAAAAATAAAGAGGTACTGGTCAGAAATGACTGGGGAAAATTGGGAAGAACCTCAAAGCTTAATGGTAGCAAGTCGCTCTTGAACATGACACTTTTGCCTCCGTAAATATCGGGTTGGGTTATTATCATTCACTGGTCCCTTCACCATGGTCTCGCCATACCATCCAAATGGGGTAATGCTACCGATCCATCACATCAGTGTCGAGATATGTTCAAGAGATGTCATTCAGAAAGTGTCAACTGGGTCCCATCCACTACCATACATCATCTTTCATCCTTCCATGACCGCCACCCTGGATCATATTTCACAGATCGTTTTCACCATCATCACTAGTTCCGTTCCGTGTCACTGATGTGGGATTCATTAAGGCCCTCCTTTGACGGATCGCTTCTTGTCGACATCAGCTCACTATCCAAGAAGTTGATCTAGGAACACCCCCTCAATACTTTGAAGCTTGCATGCCTCAATGGCAATTTTCTCACTTCCGGCGATAGGTATACATTAATGACCTTCGACCGGGAGACTTTGCGTGGTGTTCGACGTCAAATCCTATATTCACGCCACGTGAATTGTGCTGCAGTACCTTGAGGGTCATCATCATTATCGGTGATTCCTCTCGCGCTTGTTAACAGTTTACATTATTGACTGGTAATCAAGCGATGTCTTTCCATGTTCGACTCCAAGAAATTCTCACATGGATCGACTTGTACTTAGTGTGAAGATCGGAAGTTTGAAGACCCCGGATCTAGTTTCATCCATCCGGGCTGCGATATATATTCAGGAGATAAAAACATAGACATGTGCAGCAGATGATCATCCTACTAAAAGGATGATAATTAAAAGCAGAGAATTATCAGTCTACTATCAGACGATCGTCTGTTTATGTACAGCAAATGTATTTATAAAGCTGAGCATGGGAAATGCCCGCATCAGCTAGATCATGAAAAGAAAGTATGAAAAGATAATGTATTGTATTGTATTTTGTTACAGGTCACCTCCCGACGATTGAATGAACTTCGGATCCTCCTAATAAAGCATTTCACCCGATAAACGACCTCATACTTTAGGGGGCAACTGTTATAGACATTTTTGTGCCTTACAGCATAGAGCATGAAATGTCAATAATCTAAGGGATCCAACGTCCCTAAACAAGTTGTTCTTACCCTTAGAGGAACAAGGTCAGCAAACCACAGCACTGCAAGTCAGTTCTCCACTGAAAAACACTCAAAAACAGGTCAGTTTTGGATCATTGCAGCTGCTCCACTAGGCATCTGCGCTGCATAGCAGGTACAACAAAGGCTACCTGCGTTGCATAGCAAGTAGAACAAAGGCTACCTGCGTTGGGCGTACTTGGACATGTGGAGGAATCTTTTTCTCAAAGTGCCAGTGCCCAGGAAGCTTCTAAAAAGACACTTGATGATAAGATTCGCCTAATGATGAGTTAAGAGCTTCTAAAACTCCAAGTGGAAGACAGAAACTCCAAGTGAAGAACTGAAGAACAACTGGAGTTGAAGAGGACAACAAGTCACACATCAAGCTGACTTATCTTCACTCCAAAACTCTATATAAGGATCTCATCCCATGGGATCTGGAGGCCGGAATTTAGTGCAAAGAATTGTTGTTGGTTTACAGTTGTGAGCATTGGGTGATTGCTTGAGGGAGGTGAAGAAGAGATTTCTCTCCGTCGGGAAGGTGATGCTGGATTGGACCTCTCATGGTTGTATCACCGCCTGAACCTTACTTCCATATATTAATAAAGCTTTTGAGGTTCTTCTATTCGCATGTGTTTCAATGGTGTATTGTCTTACTTGCGTCTTTGATTTATGCTAATCCTTGAATCGATTATGAATGCATGCTTCTTGTAGTTTCCTTTCTTCGTCTTGTTTGCAGGATCTCGTGTAGCTGGGCCCGTGAAAAGACTTGGAGCTGGGAGCAAGCGGCAATCAAAGGAGATTGGATCGACCATTTGCGCAAGACATCGGTAAGTGGATCTCTTCCTTTTATCTCTTGCATGTCATAAAGAAGAAACTTTAGATAGCTTTGCTTTCAGCTGTTGCTAAGGAACTGTCACCCTTAGAGTGGGTTAGGGTCATTCCGAGTTGGATACTTTCCCCCACAACAGGTGCGACATGGACAATCATTTCTCTAGGCCCCCCTGCCCCTGGAGTGCAGGAAATGCGAGGAGCACATCCGCATGGAACACTGTTAATATGCTTAATAGTTGATGTGAAACTCCATGAACTAGGCTCTCTAATGATACTTCTAATTGATCCTAACATAAGCTATGATAAACAAGAACATGGCCCATACCTTTCACCTGATGGTTTTCCATGTATAATCCTAGTTGATGTAGCTCTAGAGATTCAACTCCAACTACTAGCACCTACTTCCTACACATAATAAGACAACAAGACCAACCTGAAACCTTCTTAAGTAAGAGGAATGTCAAATACCCCTATATCTAACCTAATCTACTCAAGGAAGAACATATCTACCATTGAATTGCATACAATACTAAGCACAAATGATAATGGAGGGGGAAATAATATAGATCTATATTCATAAATGAGAAACATTACAACCACCAAGCTTTTACCTTGAGTTCCTAGTTGAAGGTTCCTCTTAATCCCTTGCTCCAACTCCTCCTTGACTCTCACACAAGCATGAGCACATTGATCAATGAAGTCTAGTGTGGAAGAGATTCTTTCAATTGTAGCGAACACAAGTTTATCAGAAAATTTTCCGCATTTCTCCCTCAGGATGCCAAACATAAGTTTATCTTAAAATTTTCCTCCTTTCTCCCTTGGTATTCCTTCCTTATATAGATTGATAGAGGAGGCTAGGGCATGTATCTATACACCTACAACTTAGTGGAATTTAAGTCTAATACAAGTTTCCAGACCCAGGTTAATTAAGCAAGGAGGCATCAAGTACTCCATTGTGAAAGTCATTTCTAGCAACAAAAGAAAGACCATCAAATATGCACTCTTCTCCGAATTTTTAAACTCTGGCATGTACATTATTGATATATATATATATATATATATATATATATATATATATATATATATATATATATATATATATATATATATATATATATATATATATATATATATAAATTCTTATGGAGGGACTTCTCTAATGATGCAAGGCATTCGCTCTCTAATGAGACTTCTAATTGATCCTAACATAAGCTATGATAAACAAGAACATGTCCCATACCTTTCACTTGATGGTTTTCCATGTATAATCCTAGTTGATGTAGCTCTAGAGATTCAACTCCAACTACTAGCACCTACTTCCTACACATAATAAGACAACAAGACCAACCTAAAACCTTCTTAAGCAAGAGGAATGTCAAATACCCCTAGATCTAACCTAATCTACTCAAGGAAGAACATATCTACCATTGAATTGCATACAATACTAAGCACAAATGATAATGGAGGGGGAAATAATATAGATCTATATTCATAAATGAGAAACATTACAACCACCAAGATTTTACCTTGAGTTCCTAGTTGAAGGTTCCTCTTAATCCCTTGCTCCAACTCCTCCTTGACTCTCACACAAGCATGAACACTTTGATCGATGAAGGCTAGTGTAGAAGAGCTTCTTTCAATTGTAGCAAACATAAGTTTATCATAAAATTTTCCTCATTTCTCCCTCGGGATGCCAAACATAAGTTTATCTTAAAATTTTCCTCCTTTCTCCCTTGGTATGCCTTCCTTATATAGATTGATAGAGGAGGCTAGGGCATGTCTCTATACACCTACAACTTAGTGGAATTTAAGTCTAATACAAGTTTCCAAGTTCATGATGTGGAGTATCCAACACACAATATTGATATCCTCAAAAATGGTTGACTCTAAAAGGATCTAGGGGTAGTCACATGCTACAACCGGTGTAGTAAGAAATTGATAACACCTTATTAATGGCACAACATGAAACCAATCACACCTTGATAGTGGTGCAAAGAGATACTATCGTCAACAATTGAGAATCCAAAGGAGAAAGGCCTACACTCAACACATTTTTTTAAAGATTATTTTAATGTTTCCAATATTGTTTCTATATTTAGCAAAGGGGGTCTGAAGGGGTCCCCTGTGTCCCAGACTTTGCCATCCCTTGCACTGCCACCTTAAATTGTGAGGGTCTCTTCGGGAATCCCCTGAAACCTGTTTCGTTGTCCCTTATCTGACCATCCTCTGACTGTTGTGAAACATAATTGCACATAGAAAACCTCCAAACAAAATTTCTAACAGACAAAATTGTGCTTAAAAAATTATGAGATGTGGAACTAGGTAATGACTTGTACCTCAAATCAATTTCTGAAATCTAGACATCCTAGAAGGTGAAGTTGATATTATAATATAGTTCACAGTCTGTTGATGAGTACCAACCATATATAATCATGATATAGGCTTCACTCTAACTTCTCCTTATCAGATTTGGAGGTTTGAGGGGCTCAGGAAAATATGACAGCAAGATGTGGGGTGGCCTCCATCCAAACTACTAGTTCATATCCTTCCACCTGCTTCTTTGAAAGGATGTAAAATCAATTACCCTAACCTTAATATGAAATGTGCAAGCAATATGGTAACTTTTTCATGCATATTGATTTACACCAACTTCATACTGGTGAGTCGGTGACTGATATGTTTGATGTTGCATTGTTCTGAAATTAGCAACTACAATAATTAAGGTTTTTCTTATGGTTGTTATATGTCTAGAATCTAGATTTTCTTTTGTACTCTTGGGAGATGAAATTTTCAACTTTGTACTCCCAAATGGTGCACCCAACCTTGCTCCCACAGTGGTAACTAGATATCCACTTCACCTTATCTCAAGAATTTCCTCAAGATCCAGACCTAGTCAGGATTCCTAGTTATGAACAAATTTGCGGTTGTTTAACAACATTCATTAAAATTCTAATGCAAACTGTAGATGGAATTACAAATGCTCACATAGAATTCCCATTTAACACATGCAAATTTCATTGATTCACCCACTTCTTAGCATGATATATGGCTACACAAATGTAAAACAGCAAGGGAATTCTACAACAAATCCACATGAAATTTACTCATTTAACAATGGATTTCATGCTAGATCATGCCTACATTCAAATCCATGAGGATTAATATTCTATTTTCTGAACAAAAATCAAAGAGTCACTAATCTTTCTAATATAATTTATCCAAAAAATTGACTGCATGGAATGGGAATGATTTAAAGCCCATCCATAGATATCTAGCATGGATATGTCTCTACCTTTCAGCCATTTGTCTTGGCTATTTTCTTACTCTGGTATATCGTATGAAATAGGATTTCATGAATTAGCTGATGCTAACCAGTTATTGAAGCTTGGAGGCTCTGATTTTCATGGAAGAGGTGGCCCTGATGAAACTAATTTAGGAAAAGTAAATATTCCAGATTCATCAATGCATGAATTTCTCAAGGTAGCTCAGCCTATTTGGCATGAAGCTATTAGGAATATCTTACTCAACTTTGCAGAAGAGAGCAAGGGCATTGGCTTTGATTCCTTTGACAAGTACAAGTGTTTAAAAGGTGACATGCATCTCAGAAATAATGCTCTTGGTGACAAGGAAGAGATTGTAGCTTTGCATCTATCTTCTTGGTTGACCAAAGAAGAAAGGTTAATCCTTGAAGAGGAAGTCGTCAAACTAAAAATTTCATAAATTTGTTATTTGTGATAAGGGAAAGATACTTTTGTTGTTAGTAGATAGCCTCCAATGCTATTCTATGATAATTTTATGAATGTTGCTACATGGGTCCACATATGATCTCCTTTCACTTGTTGAAGCCCTGCATCAGGGCTAGTAAGATGTTCACTAGTTTACAAATGTCAGACATCATTTAAATACATCAAATTGTTATGTTTTCATGAAATATAGGGCGCGTTTACTAGTACGTAGGATCCGGCCTACTGAAGGCTACTGATATAGGTATGAATCAAGTGTTGTCCTTGATGGCAACTCACTCAAATGACAGATCACAGTTCATACTCACAAAATGAAGAAAGAAAGGTATACGCAGGTTCACTATATACAAGGGAGCGTATAACGTACACACACACTTTCACAGAAGGAAAGGCGCGTACATGTCAAAAAACTAAGTTTTGGTCCGTGGTATTTGTTCCATGGTATTTGGTCCGAGGTATTGACCCCAGGTATTGGTTCCAAGGTATTGGTCCTACATGGTTTTGAACCATGGTATTGAGAGAGGCCTAAACCTATATAAGGAGAAGAAGATCATTAGGCCAAAGTGCAAGTGTGCAAGGCTTGAATATCTAATGAAGTGTGAGATCTAGTATGCTAGTTATGGGTTTGTGATGCTTTGCTTGATCTGAATCAAGGATGCACCTATGCAGTTGATGATGGTTCGGGATCATAAGGCTTGGAATGTATTATCATTATGTGGTTTGATCATGGATAGACTAGATCTGAATTATTGGCACGTGTTTTATTGAATAAATGTTATGATTTGGGTATGACTGATGTTTGGAATAACTACAAAGTTATGGGTAAATATTTGTATATCTGTACGTGGGTTGACTTTGGTAAAAGCGCATATACATGCTGGTTTGGTTCATAAAAGTAGCATATACATTTTGAGATATGATATTTAAAGTTGCAGTTGAATCTGGTTATTGTTGCAGAGTTTTGTGGTCTGCTCTGTGTTCTGGTGACTGTGTTTTGTTGACAGGGTTTCAATGATTCAGTGTTGGGTGATTCAGAGATTGATGATGCAGGTATAGTTGATGGTTGTATTGTATTTGTGCTTCAATGTTGTTGATGGGTCCAGTATGAAAATTGGATGAAACGTGGCCTTCATATTATGGTGTTGTGATGAATCAAGAAGGTTGTAGCCTTCAGTAGGCTGACGCCTACGTACTAGCAAACGGATCGGCTAGTACAAGAGCTAGGGTGTTGTAGCTCCCTTCCAGTATTAGCAGGAGAACGAGAGAAGGTTGTAGCCGTCTGCAGGTGGGTGTCTGCGTACTAGTATGAGTCTGTGCCAGTACAAGATTGTAAACAGGTTTTTCTTATCTTAATGAAAATAGCAGCAGGTGGTTTTTGTCCCACATTAGGTTTCCACCTTATATCATGGTGTTCATGTGTGCTTCTTATGTGTGATGATCTGTTTTGTTTTACTGCACCTGTTTACTGTTCATATGGTTAATGAAGTTCTAATGCATTGATTAAAGATCAACATATAATGGATTAACTGAATCATAAGTTTACTGGATATACGCTAGTTGCATGTACACACGAGTTCCCTTAACTGAAGTAGTGTATATGAATCTAAGTATGGAAATGAAAAAGTTAGTGATTTTCTAATACTAATTCACTCCCCCCCCCCCCTCTCAATATTATTTCCAACAATTGGTATCAAAGCAGGTCTTTTGGTAGAAGCTTGATCGCTTGAAGGAGATCCGTAGAACAATGGGAAAGAAAGCACGTCATAAGAAGAAGACAACTCAAAGGAAAAATGATAGTCTGCAGTTGAGTGGAAGAAAGTATTCAAATTCTAAATCACCTTAGATTGAGGTGAGCAAGCAAATGAAGCATCAGATAAACTCATAGATCAACAAGATCTATTTAAAAAAAGGGAGAGTGCCCTCAAAGAAGAAGTTATCAGCGTAAAAGCTCAACTGGAGTGTGCCTTCAGAGTACGTCAAATAATGCAGGAGCAAAATGAAGAACAAGAAAATGAGATTCTCAAACTAAGACAACAAGTGGAAGAAGGAAGAAAGTCTGAAGAAATCTTTAAGAAGCAATATCTAGAAAAGGAAGAACAACATCATGTTGAGGTAAATATCTTGAAAGGTAAATTAGAAGAAAAAGATAAACTATTACGATTTCAAGACAGTACTAAGATTTTGGATGATATTCTTAGTAGTAAAAGGTCACCTGCTATCAAAACTGGTCTTGGTTTTTATGAATCTGTTGAAGGTGAATCTAGCTCACAAGGTGAGACAAGGAACTCTAATGCAAAATCTGAAATGCTCAACAAGGAGATGAGAGGTCAAACCCATCAACAACCAAGGAAAGATAATCTTCAAAGAAAATATTTTGCTCCTAAATATGGAAGTGATAGATGGTTATTTCCTCCGATGAATAATGTTGAATGTTATGTATGTCATAATTTTGGACATGTTGTAGCCAGATGCAGAAGTAGAATGGTTCAATACCATCACACAGAAAGATCATCACGTTCCAGGTACTTTAAGGGATATTGTTTTTCTTGCAATATGTTTGGTCACAAAGCTATTGATTGCTACAAAAGGAATATGAAACATGTAATATGTTATGCATGTAACAAGCTTGGACATATAGCAAAGGAATGCAGGAACAAAGTACGGGCACCATACCAAAAGGAGAAAACATCATCACAGTCGAAGATATGGAAGAAAAAGGAAGTACAGTCAGAAAGATGTGGCATAGCAGAGTATATAGACATGACAAACTCAGAGGGAGCTGAAAGTGTGGAACCTAAATGTTCTAAATCTCATACACAAGTTTCATGAAGACAAGTCATGTGTATACGCAAGTTTGAAGCTGAACAGTTGCGTATATGTTGGTTTGAGGAAAAGCAATGGGAGAGACTCAGGAAAAAGGATCTGATATGATTCAATCCATTATTTGCTTTGTTTGATAATGGTTACAATCTACTGATGATGTGTGGAAATGTGTTGGTACTCATAAGATGTTGTTTAGAAGTGTTTTTCATCCTAACTTGATAATAATGATGCCTCGATACCTCTTACTGATGTACGCATGATCAAATCTGACAGTGAACAGCTGGCACAGGTTCAAGGGGAGCATATGCTTCAAATAATGCATTTTTGGCATTATGGTTAGAAGTATTTGGTGATAATGCTTATGTGGCTAAATGATACATCTTGCTACTTATTGTTGGTTGGTGAAAAGAATGGTATTGCAAGTTATAGGTTGCTAATGTTGATGAGAGATGCTTATGGTGCAGATCATATGGTGTATGATAGTTGCTGATGACTATCATGGTCTTGTTTAGGTCATTGGTCTTTGTTAAAAATGTCATGTATTTCTTTTAAAGACCCATGAGTCATATGATGTAATTTGTAACCCTAGTTTGCATGGGAAGGATGATGTAATAATGTCTATTTCAGTCATGTATAAACATTTGGTATATCCCCACTTGGTTGGGTGGATGAGTCAAAATGGTGTATCCCCACTTGGTTGGGTGGATGAGTCAAAATGGTGTATCCCCACTTGGTTGGGAGATTGATGTATGTATGAGTCATTGGTGATAGGAAGGTCATACTCACTTAGTTGAGTTGTAGAGTCATGTTATTCTTTTGAAAAATATCTTTGCAGACTCTGCATGTGCTCAGGGGGAGCATGGACAGATTGGTACATCTTGGCATGTACAAAGGGGGAGTTCGATCAAAATGTGCTCAGAGGAAGCATGGGCGGATTGGTACATCTTAGCATGTGCAAAGAGCTCAATCAGAGAATTCAGCATGTACTCAGGGGGAGTATGGACAACAGAATGTATATCAAGGGAGAGAATATCTTGGTCTGCCCTTTGCCATTGATGTCAAAGGGGGAGAGTGACTTGGTGTGGTTGTTGCCATCAAGTCCAAAGGGGGAGATTGTTGGCATTATGATATAGGTATGACTCAAGTGTTGTCCTTGATGGCAACTCACTCAGATGACAGATCACAGTTTAGACTCACAAAATGAAGAAAGAAAGGTATATGCAGGTTCACTATATACCAAGTCGCATATATACGCAGGTTCACTATATACAAGGGCGCATATAATGTACACACGCACTTTCATGGAAGGAAAGGTGCGTACATGTCAGAAAACTAAGTTTTGGTCCGTGGTATTTGGTCCATGGTATTTTGGTATTTGGTCCATGGTATTTGGTCTGAGGTATTGACCCCAGGTATTGGGTCCAAGGTATTGGTCCTACATGGTTTTGGACCATGGTATTGAGAGATGCCTAAACCTATATAAGGAGAAGAAGATCATTAGGCCAAAGTGAAAGTGTGCAAGGATTGAATATCTGATGAAGTGTGAGATCTAGTATGTTGGTTATGGGTTTGTGATGCTTTTCTTGATCTGAATCAAGGATGCACCTATGCGGTTGATGATGGATCAGGATCATAAGGCTTGGAATGTATTATCATTATGTGGTTTGATCATGGATAGACTAGATCTGAATTATTGGTGCATGTTTTATTGAATAAATTTTATGATCTGGGTATGACTGATGTTTGGAATAGCTGCAAAGTTATGGGTAAATATTTGCAGATCTGTACGCAGGTTGAATTTGGTAAAAGCGCATATACACGCTGGTTTGGTTCATCAAAGTAGCGTATACATTATGAGATATGATATTTAAAGTTGTTGTTGGATCTGGTTATTGTTGCAGAGTTTTGTGGTCTACTTTGTGTTCTGGTGACTATGTTTTGTTGACAGGGTTTCAGTGATTTAGTGTTGGGTGATTCATAGATTGATGATGCATGCATAGTTGATGGTTGTATTGTCTTTGTGCTTCAATGTTGTTGATGGGTCTAGTATGAAAAGTGGATGAAATGTGGCCTGCATATTATGGTGTTGTGATGAATCAAGAAGGTTGTAGCCTTCAGTAGGTCGGCGCCTACGTACTAGTAAACGGCTCGGCTAGTACAAGAGCTAAAGGGTTGTAGCTCCCTTCCAGTATTAGCTGGAGAACGAGAGAAGGTTACAACCTTCTGCAGGTGGGTGCCTACATACTGGTATGAATCTGCGCTAGTAAAAGATTGTAAATAGGTTTTTCTTATCTTAAAGAAAACAACATCAAGTGGTTTTTGTCCCGCTTTCGGTTTCCACCTTATATCATGGTGTTCATGTGTGGTTCTTATGTGTGATGATTTTTTTTGTTTTACTACACCTGTTTATTATTCGTATGGATAATTAAGTTATGATGCACTGATTAAAGATCAACATATAATGGATTAACTGAATCATAAGTTTACTGGATATACGATAGTTGTATTAAACACAGTTGCATGTACATGCAGGTTCCCTTAATTGAAGTAGCTCCCTTTGAATCTGTCATGTCTGTATACTCTTCTATGCCACATCTTTCTCACTGTACTTCCTTTTTCTTCCATATCTTCAACTATGATGATGTTTTCTCCTTTTGGTAAGGTGCCCAAAATCTTCTCCTACATTCCTTTACTATATGTCCAAGATTGTTACATGCATAAAATCTTACATGTTTCATATTCCTTCTGTAGTAATCAATAGCTTTGTGACCAAACATATTACAAGAAAAACAATATCCCTTAAAGTACCTGGAACATCATGATCTTTCTGTGTGATGATCTTGAACCATTCTACTTCTACATCTGGCTGCAACATGTCCATAATTATGACATACATAACATTCAACATTATTCATCGGAGGAAATAATCGTCTATCACTTCCATATTTAGGAGCAAAAGATTTTCTTTGAAGATTATCTTTCATTAGTTGTTGATGGGTTTGACCTCCCATCTCCTTGTTGAGCATTTCAAATTTTGCATTAGAGTTCCTTGTCCCACCTTGTGAGCTAGATTCACCTTCAACAGATTCCTAAAAACCAAGACCAATTTTTATAGCAGGTGACCCTTGACTACTAAGAATATCATCCAAAATCTTAGTACTGTCTTGAAATCGTAATAGTTTATCTTTTTCTTCTAATTTACCTTTCAAGATATTTACCTCAACCTGATGTTGTTCTTCCTTTTCCAGATATTGCTTCTTTAAGATTTCTTCAGACTTTCTTCCTTCTTCCACTTGTTGCCTTAGTTTGAGAATCTCATTTTCTTGTTCTTCATTCTGCTCCTGCAGCATTTGACGTACTCTGAAGGCACACTCCAGCTAAGCTTTTAAGCTGATAACTTCTTCTTTGAGGGCACTCTCCCTTTTGTTAAATAGATCTTGTTGATCTATGAGTTTATCTGATGCTTCGTTTGCTTGCTCATCTTCAATCTGAGGTGATTCAGAATCTAAATACTTGCTTCCACTCAACGGCAAGTTGTCATTGTTCCTTTGAGTTGTCTTCTTCTTCAGACGCGCTTTCTTCCCATTGTTCTACGGGTCTCCTTCAAGCGATCAAGCTTCTACCAAAGGACTTGCTCTGATACCAATTGAATTAAACACAGTTGCGTGTACACGTGGGTTCCCTTAACTGAAGTAGTGTATATGAATCTAAGTATGGAAATGAAAAAGTTAGTGATTTGCTAATACTGATTCCCCCCCCCCCCTCGGTATTATTGCTAATACCTGTATCATTAATTCTTTGCTCTTGACTTGCTGCACTATGATCTGTCATCTGAGTAAGTTGCCATCAAGGACAACACCTGTATCATACCTGTATCATAATGCCAACAATATCCCCCTTTGGACTTGATGGAAACAACCACACCAAGTCACTCTCCCCCTTTGACATCAAGGGCAAAGAGAAAACCAAGATATTCTCTTCCTTGATATACATTCTGTTGTTCATACTCCCCCTGAGTACATGCTGAAATCTCTGATTGAGCTCCCCTTTTGTACATTCTAAGATGTATCAGTCCGTCCATGCTCCCCCTGAGCACATTGGCATTATGACACAGGTTTGGCACTATGACACAGGTGTTGTCCTTGATGACAACTCACTCAAATGACAGATCACATTTCAGGCTCTCAGAATGAAGGAAAAAGAAGTATACACAGGTTTCCCTTGACCAGGCCGCGTATACACGCAGGTTATCAGTCCACAAGGCACGTACGCGTATACACGCACTTTCACGAAAGGAAAAGTGCGTACATGTTGGAAAACTTGGTTTTGGTCTGTGGTATTTTGACCCGTGGTATTGATCCAAGGTATCTTGACCTAAGTGTTGACCCCAAGTATTTGGTCCAAGGTATTGCTTCTAAGTGGTTTTGTACCATGGTATTGAGTAAGGCCTAAGACTATAAAAGGAGGAGGATATCATTAGGCAAAGGCACTGGAGTATTGAATATCTTATGTAGAGCAAGATCTAGAATACTGGTCATTGGGTTATGGTGCATAGATGGATCTGAATCAAGGAGGAACTTGAGCGCTTGAAGAAGGATAAGTTCTATTGATGGGTCAAGATCTTAAGGCTTGAAGAGAAGTATCTTTGTGTGATTTTGATCTTTTATATTTGGCACATGTCTTGATTTGTAAATTTGATGATTTGGGTATAACTGATGTATGAATAGTTGAAAAGGGTAAATCATCTTTTACAGATCTGTACGCAAGTTCAATATAGCAATGACGTGTATACACGCTAGTTTGGCAATTCAAAATAGCGTATACATATGTTTTCCTTCATATAGCAACGTATGCACGCAGGTTCGACATATTGAAGTAGCGTACGTCTCATAAGATATGTTTTAGCTACTTCTGTTTACTGTTGCAGTGTTCTGGGTTCAGGTTGGGCTCTGATATCAATTGTTGGAAATAATACTGAGAGGGGGGGGGGGGTGAATCAGTATTAGCAAATCAAACACTTTTTCATTTTCATACTCAGATACATATATGCTACTTCAGTGAAGGGAACCCGTGTGTACACGCAACTTTGTTTAATGCAACTAGCGTATATTCAGTAAACGTATGATTCAGTTAATCCATCATATGTTAATCTTCATTAACCATATAACCAATAAACAGGTGCAGTAAAAGAGAATAGATCATCATGCATAAGAAACACATATGAACACCATGATATAAGGTGGAAACCCAATGCGGGACAAAAACCACATACTACTGTTTTCTTTAATATAAGAAAAACTTGTTTACAATCTTGTATTGGCGCAAAGTCATACCAGTACACAGGCACCCACCTATGGAAGGCTACTACCTTCTCTCGTTCTCCAGCTTCTACTGGAAGGGAGCTCCAACCCCCTGGCTCTTGTACCAGCCAATATATTTACTAGTATGTAGGTGCTGACCTACAAAAGGCTACAACCTTCTCTTTTCTTCTAGGGACCACGTTTCATAAATTTTCAGACTGGATCCATCAATAGCATCAATCAAACATCAAAATATATCTGCATCAATCAATCTCTCTTGCACTAACCAAAACTGAATCAAACAATCACTTCTCTGAATGTTGTAACCAAAATACAGTAACAGTACCAGAACCCAGAACACTGCAACAGAAAACAGAAGTAGCTAAAACATATTTTATGAGACATATTTTATGAGACATACGCTACTTCAATATGTCAAACCTGCATGCATACGCTGCTATATGAAGGCAAACCTGCATATACACTGTTTTGAATTGCCGAACCAACGTGTATACATGCCTTTGCTATACTAAACCTGCGTACAAATCTGTAAAAGATGATTTACCCTTTTCAACTATTCAGAAATCATTTATACCCAGATCATCAGATTTACAGATCAAAACATGCACCAAATATAAAATATCAAAATCACACAAAGATACTTCTCTTCAAGCTTAAGATCTTGACCCATCAATAGAACTTATCCTTCTTCAAGCGCTCAGGTTCCTCCTTGATTCATATCCAGCTATGCACCATAATCCAATGACCAGTATTCTAGATCTTGCTCTACATAAGATATTCAATACTTCAGTGCCTTTGCCTAATTGGTATAAGAGGAGGTCCTTTGGTAGAAGCTTGATCGCTTGAAGGAGATCCATAGAACAATGGGAAAGAAAGCATGTTAGAAGAAGAAGACAGATCAAAGGAACAATGATAGCTTGTTGTTGGAAATAATACTGAGAGGGGGGGCGTGAATCAGTATTAGCAAATCACTAACTTTTTCATGTCCATACTTAGATTCATATACGCTACTTCAGTTAAGGGAACCCGCGTGTACACACAACTGTGTTTAATGCAACTTGTGTATATCCAGTAAACTTATGATTCAATTAATCCATTATATGTTGATCTTTAATCAGTGCATCATAACTTCATTAACCATATGAACAATAAACAGGTGCAGTAAAATAGAACAGATCATCACACATAAGAAGCACACATGAACACCATGATATAAGGTGGAAACCCAATGCGGGACAAAAACCACTTGCTGCTATTTTCTTTAAGATAAGAAAAACCTGTTTACAATCTTGTACTGGCGTAGACTCATACCAGTACGCAGGCACCCACCTGCAGAAGGCTACAACCTTCTCTCATTCTCCAGCTACTACTGGAAGGGAGCTACAACCCCCTAGCTCTTGTACTAGCCGATCCATTTACTAGTATGTAGGCGCCGGCCTACTGAAGGCTACAACCTTCTTGATTCATCACAACACCATAATATGAAGGCCACGTTTCATCCAATTTTCATACTGGACCCATCAACAACATTGAAGCACAAAATCAATCACCACTGCAATACAACCATCAACTACACTTGCATCATTCATTTTTGAATCACCGAACATTGAATCACTGAAACCCTGTCAACAAAACATAGTCACCAGAACACAGTGCAAAACATAGAACTCTGCAACAACAAACAGATCCAACTACAACTTCAAATATCATATTTCACAATGTATACGCTACTATGATGAACCAAACTAGTGTGTATACACACTTTTACCAAATCCAACCCGTGCACAGATCTGCAAATATTTACTCATAACTTTGCAGCTATCCCAAACATCAGTCATACCCAGATCATAACATTTATACAATAAAACATGCGTCAATAATTCAGATCTAGTCTATCCATGATCAAACCACATAATGATAATGCATTCCAAGCCTTATGATCTCAATCCATCATCCATCATCAACCGCATAGGTGCATCCTTGGTTCAGATCAAGCAAAGCATCACAAACCCATAACCAGCATACTAGATCTCACACTTCATCAAATATTCAATCCTTGCACCTTTTTCACTTTGGCCTAATGATCTTCTTCTCCTTATATAGGTTTAGGCCTCTCTCAATACCATGGTCCAAAACCACGTAGGATCAATACCTTGGACCCAATACCTGGGGTCAATACCTCGAACCAAATACCATGGACCAATACCATGGAAATAATACTGAGAAGGGGGGGGGGGGGGTGGGGGGCGTGAATCAGTATTAGTAAATCAAACACTTTTTCATTTTCATATTCAGATACATATACGCTACTTCAGTTAAGGGAACTGACATGTACACGCAACCATGTTTAATGCAACTAGCGTATATTCAGTAAACGTATGATTCAGTTAATCCATCATATGTTGATCTTCATTAACCATATAACCAGTAAAAAGGTGCAATAAAACAGAACAGATCATCATGCATAAGAAACAAATATGAACACCATGATATAAGGTGGAAACCTAATGCGGGACAAAAATCACCTATTGCTATTTTCTTTAATATAAGAAAAACCTGTTTACAATCTTGTACTGGAGCAAAATCATACCAGTATGCAGGCACCCACCTGCGGAAGGCTACTACCTTCTCTCGTTCTCCAGCTTCTACTGGAAGGGAGCTCCAACCCCCTAGCTCTTGTACTAGCCGAAATATTTACTAGTATGTAGGTGCTGACCTACAGAAGGCTACAACCTTCTCTTTTCTTCCAGGGACCACGTTTCATAAATTTTCATACTGGATCCATCAATAACATCAAAGCACAAAATCAATCACCATTGCAATACAACCATCAACTACACTTGCATCATTCATTTCTGAATCACCGAACACTGAATCACTGAAACCCTGTCAACAAAACATAGTCACCAGAACACAGAGCAGAACACAGAACTCTGCAACAACAACCAGATCCAACTGCAACTTCAAATATCATATCTCACAATGTATACGCTACTATGATGAACCAAACTAGCGTGTATACGTGCTTTTACCAAAGCCAACCTGCATACAGATCTACAAATATTTACTCATAACTTTGCAGCTATTCCAAACATCAGTCATACCCAGATCATAACATTTATACAATAAAACATGCGTCAATAATTCAGATCTAGTCTATCCATGATCAAACCACATAATGATAATGCATTCCAAGCCTTATGATCCTGATCCATCATCCATCATCAACCACATAGGTGCATCCTTGGTTTAGATCAAGCAAAGCATCACAAACCCATAACTAGCATACTAGATCTCACACTTCATCAGATATTCAATCCTTGCACCCTTGCACTCTTGGCCTAATGATCTTCTCCTTATATAGGTTTAGGCCTCTCTCAATACCATGGTCCAAAACCACGTAGAACCAATACCTTGGACCCAATACCTAGGGTCAACACTTCGGACCAAATACCATGGACCAAATACCACGGACCAAATACCACGGACCAAAACTTAGTTTTCCAACATGGACGTCCCTTGCCTTCTGTGAAACTGTGTGTGTATGACATGCGTGCCTTTTGTTCTTCTAACCCACGTGTATACGCTACTTTGCATCAGTGAACCTGCATATACCTCTCTCTGATCATTAATTCTTTACTCTTGACTTGTTGCACTATGATCTGTCATTTGAGTGAGTTGCCACCAAGGACAACACCTGTATCATACCTATATCATAATGCCAACATGTCAGACATCATTTAAATACATCAAATTTTTATGTTTTCATGAAATTCAGAGATACATCAGTAATGTTATTCTGTCTTGGAAATACTAAATTATTTTGTTTTGAGATCACCCAATTTGAGTTGTTCATTGCATCCACCACTTGATCCTTTAACAAACGTTTGAAATTAAAAGCGTAATAAAGCTCTTTTAGCTGATTTCTAGAAGAATATTGCTACAATTCAATGAATATTACTATGATTAAACTAGATGTTGCACTGGGTACCATAGGCCTTGTAATAGGGTTGTACTCCATTTCAGTCTATGGCAGTAGAATAATTTTTAACTACTCCATGTACAAGGACATATGATATAATATATTACCCACATAACTATAACTTCTAATATTCTAATAGATCATGTAATGAAGAAATATTTATATTTGAAAAGCTATAGACCCACATCGTACAACTTGATAATTAACATGAATTTTGAATCTATGACTTTTCACAACGCTCTGTTATTATTTGGTTTCTAGTCGTAGTGACAATCACCTAGTTCTAGTTGGTTTGAGGCCCTTGGTAAGGATCCTCTATTCATATAATGGAGTAAACAACCTACTTGTATATTGATTTCTATTGGATTTAGCTGGTTGAATGCAACATGGTATATATTAATGGTCTTGGAAAGGGAATTTATGGTGCAACTGCAAGAGTAGAGAATGTTTTGGATGTTGCTTATATCACACTCAACAAGAATTATTTACTAAGTTACATGAATTTTTTCTTTCTATATTTAGATGTAAGGGATTCATTGATTTTCCTTGCTCCATGTGATGATATAGCTTCATTCATATATTGTGCCCTTTATCAAAACATCATTTCAATTGTCAGAAAGCTTAAAGCAGTTGGCCTTCATGGAATCAAAGTATATAGAAGTGATGGAAAATAATTTGGTAAGGTCTTTGATGTGTATATGTTTTGACTATTCTGATTATTTATTTAGGAGCGAGCTTTGAGAATGCTCGCTGCATTTTCTTATGTCTTTGTAGTTTAAATTCGATTTAATCAAAGTTAAAACCCCTTCTCCTATAAGTAGTTGCATCTATGATTACCCCATCATCAGAGAAACTTTACTATTT
This sequence comes from Pinus tabuliformis, assembly GCA_031772625.1. NCBI lineage: Eukaryota > Viridiplantae > Streptophyta > Pinopsida > Pinales > Pinaceae > Pinus > Pinus tabuliformis. Next base: position 842,619,588 of record CM062812.1, read on the forward strand.
GGTTTGAATGTATTATATCTCTACCTTTCAGTCATTTATCTTGCCTATTTTCTTACTTCAGTATAATATTTTTTTCTTACTCTTGTATAATATTTTTTTCTATAGGGGCATAAGCAGATATTAGTTCTATGATGTAATCTCTAAAATGTGGTGGAGGAATACCATGAAGAGGTTACTGAAAAAGGTATATCTATTTTCTTTGGGTTTCCATTTTGATTTTCATTAGCAGTATCATCCATTGAATATTAGTGTAAAAAATAGGCTTGGGTTCCCTTCTTAATCATATTTTCCAAGGATTATATCTTATTTCTTTGAGTTTCCATTTTCATTTTCATTAACAGTATCAACCATTGAAAACTAGTGTAAAAAATAGGCTTGGGATCCCTTCTTAATCATATTGAAGTATTATATCTAGTTACTTTGGGTCGCGATTTTGATTTTCATTAGCAGCATCTTCCATTAAATACTAGTGTAAAAAATAGTTGGTTTTTCGATTGGTGAAATTCTTGCCAAATTTATTGGCATCCCCTTGGTCTCAAATCCCCTACATATGATTTGCTGGAAAAATGTCTGAGACAAAATTTCAAAGAGGCTAGCGAATTGGACATTTTTGTTGTTGAATATTTCAAGAAGGGCCACTCTATTGAAGGTTTTTCTTCAAGCCATTCTGGTGTTCCAATTATCGATCCTTCTATCCTCAAAAGGAATTTACAAAGACATTGTTGCTATATTCAGAAAATTCATATGACATGGAGCTCAAAGTATCAGAAAATGGACACTTGCTTCATGAGAGAAGCTTTGTCTTTCGAAATGGGGAGGGAGTCTAGGAATTCAATACCATGAGATGCTTAATATGGTGATGGGGGGGAACTATGGTGGAAATGTGTACTCATCTAGCATTGGTAAGTTGGCATCCGTATTGTCATTGGAAATAAGTGATTCACCCTTTCTTCCTTGGAGAAAAAATTCATCCTTCACTCAAACTTGTCTATATGTTTTAAGGGGTCTTGCTCTTCGCAATTTTCTATTATTGGGGTTATGCTATGTAATTCTACTCAAAATAGGTTTTTGACATACCTCAGGTAGATTTCATTTTTTCTATGCACTCATCCTTGTAAGGTTATGTAAGGATATTACCTTGATGAACTTTCCATGTGAAAAATGCCTTAGTCATCAAGCTCTTGCTCTATTTCTTTATGGATAGTTGTATATAGATATCCCATATCAAACTTTCACCTTGACAGCTTATCCCTATCAATTGCATTAGTTTTTGTTTTTGTTACTCACCTAGTCTTATCAAATAGAATGATCACTTTATTTTAGTGTTGTCCAAACATTAATGGCAATTCCGCAATATAAAATGTGTCTGATTTACTACATTCATGTTCTTATGAAGAGCATCCAATATGTTTCTCCTGAATGTCTACTCAAGACCTTAAATTTGGCATATGTCTTGATCCCATGACATTCAATCTTAATCTCAATCAACCTTGCAAAAGGTTTACATGTGTGATTGGTTGTTGAATTGTCACTATACTATGAGACAAAGGTGGTTGGCCATGTACTTCATCCCAGTAGATACAGGAAATAATATTGATCTCAACCCCTAGGATGATGACTGCTTCATATATTAGTGTCCTCATTGGAACCTAAAGGTCCTTTCAAAAAAAAGGTGTTGACCTTACATACTCTTACAACATAGAAACCTAGATCTCATCCGAGTCAGTATTGAGAAGACAATCAAGGAACTCATAAATTGTCTTCAAATATTTCTTGTCTTGAGACAACACTTGTAATTGATCATTAGCTCTTGTATCTTGGTTTCCAATGCTCCTACCTTCTTTCTCTCAAGGTGTGGTTTTCAAGCTTTTCCCTTTGCAAATTTTTTGTATGCTCAGATGTATTTGAATGTCTTCTTTAGTGTTCTAATTCTCTTTGTGAAATATTGGTCTTCCTCATCTAATATTTTTCTTCATCAGACTTAGGCAGTCCTTCCTCATCTACTAATGGTTCTTTGTTAAATTTAGGTAGTCCATATTTGTCAGTTTTTGATTGAGTTGTGATAAAATCTTCCTTGTGATGGTCCTTGTCTTCAGCTACTTTAATAATTTGGCAATGTGTGGGTGTTAGTTCCCTAAATCTAGGAAAACATTTTATGTCAAGACTACAAAAGTAACAACTCGTCCTAGGCTACTAAAAGTACCATTAGGGGTTATGCTTTTGAATTTATTGTGAGTGAAAAACTTGCATGCCTTCATCACTCTAACCATGTTTATCATTGAAGATATTTTTACTTGGGTTTGCACTTAGAAGATATTATGATCTTGTTGTGGATCCTTGTATTGGTTTCCCAATGCCCTTTTTGTTTTGAAGATCTACCTTGATTTTACAATTATAACTTACAATGGTTGCAAGAGCACTTATCCATACAACATATGCAACAAAAGTTAAATTTGTTCAACTTCTTTTGGTTATATTTGAAAAATCTAGTTTTTCTCATCCTGATAGGGAAATGTTTGTAGATGAAGATTCCATCTTAGCAACTCTGTCACAAGGAAATTCTGTATATTCTGTTGTTTCTCAGTACAAAATCAAGCAATTTTTTTTTAAACTCAACATTGGTTGCATTTAGGAGCAAAGAGTTGTCTCCATGTCTTCTTCATGCAAGAAAGTTGTATGGTTTTTAATGATATTAATCTCGACTGAAATCATCGATACCTCGACACTAGAATGCCAAAAGTTCCACTAAAATACAATACCATATCTCTCCAAATAGAAACAAATCACATGGTAACGCCCACCCTGGGGCTCGAATCCACAACCACAAGGTTAAGAGCTTTACGCTCTACCAACTGAACTAGACGAGTGTGCTTTTTCAATAGAGAATAACTTTTATAGTGGGAAGTTTTTCGTGCATAGACTTGACACAGTCTATTTCCCTCTTTTTGGACATTCTATAATATAATGAACTAAGTCTTCACACATGGATGTGGTTGAGAATTCCACATAATGGTTGTGAATACCTAGGCTTGAATACCAGTAGCCACAATTCACATCTTTGGAAGAGATGGCGATTTTTTCATTTTACTGCTTGTAGTTTGTGTGGTGAGAATTCCGCGTTGTGGCCATGAAGAGCTGGGCTTGAATCTTAGCAGCCACAATTCGCATCTTTGGAAGAGATGGTGATTGTTTCATTTTTATTGAAATTCCACATATCTGAAAATTGCATCATAATTTCTGAACAGAGTATGTAATTTGAAGGGTACGAGGTTCAACTATCCTATTTGGAAGAACACGGTTACATGATGCACTATTGAATATCAGTGAGTGGGGCTCTATCTCTTGGCTTCATGTATAGGTTAAGGCAGGTTTCTTTTTAAAAGCATATGATTTTTCTGTAGGTAGCCTTAGGTATGATTTACATGTCATATTAGCTTTTTTGGGATATATATATGGGTTCAAATGTTTTTTTTTTAATCTGGGAGTAATTGTTTATGATTGGTTAAGAGTTTATCTCCTTCAAAAGTAAGTAAAGAAGCAGGTCATCTGCCCATGATGCACAAGTATCTAGAAAAGTGGAAATTTGTCCCTTGCAAGGAAATTAGTTATTTCATGTGACATGGTTTTCTTGGATTGCAATGATGCGCTCTCACACTTCCAAGCTAAAAGATATGAGTTGCATAGAGTTACATGCATTGTGGGATTTTCGTCGTGGTAATTATATGCAGTTATTCATAGAAATTGTGATGAACTTTTGATATCTGGATTGTGTTGTCTCTATGAACTTGCACAAAAAATTGGGAAGCATAACAAAAGAGAAGCTCCTTTATGCTTCAAAGTGTAAAGGAAAAAAAATTACAATGTAAATATTACATATGGTCATTTGTGCTTCAAATGTCTCTTCGTGTAAACATTGCATCCAAAACAAATTGTTGCTCAGTTTGCTTCTTCAACCCTCCCAAAGTGTTTTTTTGGTGTAGTCATCTCTTGCACGAATTGAGCAAGTCGACAATTTCCGATTTTCTAGATTTAAATGATGTTATTTATAATACTTCCGAAGATGGTTCAATTGGTAAAACAATGAGCCCTGATAACAAGTTGGTTCTCAGTTTACTGAAGTTCTATCAGTAGAGACAAACATCTTATTTGATTTTGCTAGTCTTTATTATACTATTTTTAGCCAATATTGCCAAGGCTATGAAATACTTCAATAGATTAGAGAAACCATGTATAAAATCTCATCTTTAATGTAGATTTGGAGAATAATTTAAGGGTAATTGTGTGCATGAAATTTGAAACATTTGGGGTTTTTACACTTATTTCTAATTTCCCTTATTCTGGTGAAAACAAATTCTAATTTTTATATTTTTTGGTGGAAAGAAATAGTTATATTTTGCATAAGAAAAGTGTTGCAGCTTCACTGGTCAGCATAATAATACAAAAGGAACATTATCTTACAGTCTAAGTATCAAAAAGATTTTCAAAAGTTGTCCTCCACAGAGGATTCACTATTTTTACTTGTATATATTCTATAAAAATTGCCTAATATTACATATGTTTTGCAATACATAACAACCAAAACTATTAGTAAACATGCATATTATTTTCTTTCTCATTTTTTTATAGAGAGTGTTAAGAACCCTGAGTAGCTCCAACCATATCCCTACAAGGCTATGCAAAGCATGAAGTAACTGCTATATAAAAATCATAAATATATAGATAAATTTCAGCATAAAGTATTCATATAATTGAAGTGAAAATATAGTCGGAAACCACTGAATTTTATTAATAAATGAAAGTACATCCTATTGTTCGGCTAGTTCCTGCAAGAACTATTAGCCAGAACTTACTTCAAAAATGTTTATGACATAAAATGCTCGTACAAAAACACTGAAAGGGAAAAGATAAGGCATAACAACATAAAGAATCCTTATAGGGTCATCATGATATGATTAAATCAACAAAAGCTTCTCCGCAAAAATAAAATTAGCTATTACCACTAACATTAAATGAAAGACCTTCTATAAGCACAAATAGATGCATGAAAGAAAGACAACCTGAAAAGATCACAGAAGTAAGGGATGAATCTACTTTCCACCTTATCACTCCTCAGAAGAAAATTGATACCACCAAACAATTCAGCCTCTTGTGCTCACAGAAATAGTAAATCAGAGGAAAATAATGACAATTTTCAGAACTTATGGATACATTTCCTCATAGAGTATGGATTATTTCCTTCATAGTTTTCTTCCCTTTTGTACCCTCTAGAAATAGTTAGAGAGACTAAATGTTTTCGGAATTAGTTTCTCTTCAGTTTAATTTTTTTTAAATATATTTTACTAGCATTCAGGAAGAAGAATTATAAAGGATTTTATTTTTTAATAAATTAACTTTTTAGAATGCAATTTTTTAGTAGGTAAGCCCCTCATACTTTTCATGAACTTAAACCACCCTTGTGACTCCTGACATGAAAATGTGCAATCATAACGACATCAAATAATAATATGAATTAAATAAAATTCCCCATCATTTATATAGTATGATCTGAAAAATATTCCTTGTACCCCCAACATGCATATCGTAAAAAATAAATATATGTATCATGAAAAGCATTCACCACATATGACTTTAACATAAAAAAACCTTGTGCCTCCCCATATAAAAATGCATATGTACAACCATAGTAAAAATCAACATATGAACATACTATATTAGCCATATAATCTTCACTTGTAACCCCATAAAAATAGTATGTTATCAAACATATACATTCCCAAAAGTATAATGTTGTCAAAAAGTAAACCAGGCTGAAAACATCCTGTAGAATAAAAAATTGCATGTTGTAAATGCATTGTGAAACATATATTGAAAATATAAAATTGTATGAAGTTAGTAAAGTAAATATGTGCCTCACATAAGCGAAGCATGTTCAAGATCTCTAATATATTTATCATCAAGTTTTTTCCCTTATTGTCTTTCATTTTCTCCTGAGCATGTATCTCTAGAAACATATCCTCGACAAAAATCTCTCTTGTTACCCGTCTCGGAAGCAGAGGTGTGGGAATGTGATGAGGTAGCCTCTGATGAAGAAAGTGCAGGGGTTGGAGGAAGATGAATCTTTGCTACAACTATGCAAGGGGGCAATGTATGATGAGAAACAGATGGCCATCATGTGTGTCCAGAAGGTTGTGCAAGGTTCCATCCATCAAATAGAGATGGTTGTTGTGGCTCTAAAGGTTGTTGTTGTGGTATCTCAACAATGCTAGGATGTGGTAGTGGCATGTTTTGAGATGGTTGTGGGGTTGGTTGGGGTGGTAGGCTTCCCAGATAAAGGTGCCCCATTTGAGTCAATTGGTTAAATTCTTTGGAATCGACATCAAAATGGATGGAAAATAGGATCCTTTTATTACGGTTTTGTCTCCACAAAGCATTCTCACATCTGCCTTGTCCCCTTCTATTATTGTGTGATCCTCTGCTATGAAAACTCATGGTATATCGTAGCCATAATATTTGTTTTACCATGTGTGTTTTCAATCATAAGATAACAAACAATGAAATAAATATGATCTAAAGTCATATTTATGTAATTGCAAGGGCGTGTGTTAAAATCAGAACATGGTATCCAGGGGAATGGATGGCTCATGCACATTAAAGTAAACATACTAACAAATGGTTTTCAGATATCAAAACTTAGGGTAAAGTCAAAATGCCAAATACCAATCTACATGTAAGAGTACGTTGTAGTTTTATCCCTAGGGCTTCATAAAAAAATAAGAATGGAAAAAGAGTGCGTGTAGGATTTATCAGCAACATGAACAACAAAATATCACTTGTTATCATGAATGATAGCCCACAATCAGAATCCCAACATTTTACAAAGGCCGTGGGTATTTTAAATTCATGTTGAGCATGGGAAGCATTAAAAATTAACATGTTGAGTAGGGGAGACCGTATCGGTGCAAGGAGGTGGAAGTTGAGAATATGGCTAGGTATAGGCTTGCTTACAAGGTGTATATATATAGAGAGAGTGTTTTGACATTGAACAAAGACAATTTATGAAGAATCGGTGGGGATTTTTATAACACATTGTTATATGTTTGCAAATGGTATAATTCATTTCTTGGTATTACAGAGTATTCATACACAACATGATTTTTTTTTTTAATTAATTTTGTTTGATATGACTGGATTACTTATACAATGTATGCAAGTCAACGAACTCTTGTTATTTTCATGCAAGCTTATCAGGTTGATATGTGCTCTGGCACAATATAAAATAAAGATACCGATGTTGAATGAAAAACTTGGATTTGACCATGGCATGAAAGTGGAGCCAAAAGATGAATTTGAAGTGCTTACATGGATGATGCACAAGCCAGGGAGGGCATTACCACGTGCCAATCCAATCACGGAGATGAGTGGTGATGGTGTGTTGGGAGGAGTTGGTGGTATCAATGTTGTTCTTAGCAAACCACATGGCGTTGTGTATGTTGAATATAGTTGAAGAAGATTTTCATCCATGATGATTTGTGTGATGTATAACCTTCAACAATGGCAACAATTGCACTGTATGATTTTCCATGACAATAGTAAGAGCACTTTGTTTTGTAATGGAAACATACAATCATTTTGCAAGAAATATGGTGAATATGAAAAATGCTAATGGGACTTGGAAATGGTGCTTGCTACAATTAGTATGGTGCATCAATAATAAAGAGGATGATGAAATGGAGTATATAGAGAAAGTGTGAAATGGAGGATAAGACATGGAGTATGAAGATGATGATGATGATTCTTGCAAATAGAACTTGCAATAGGATGTACAATGTTTATTTGTTGTGATGATTTTTGTATAGGTACATTAATCCTTCCAATTGTTTTATTGGTGTAGGTATCTTGGAATGCTTTGTTTCTCAATCTAGTTTGAGATCTTCATTAACCTATTGCTAGTCATATTTAGTGCCTGTGTACTTGAAAACACTTATGAACCAAAAGTTTTTTTTCCTCCTTTTTTTCCTTTGTTTTTTCATTTTTCCTGTCAAGCTATTGTTGCCATTTTTGGTTTTCACTAGTGCCTTACCCCATTTATCCTAATAGGGTTTTCATGAGGAGGAATTCCTTTATTGTAGACTTAAGGTTGCCTCCATGGTGGTTTTCAGCCAAAGGTCTATCCCAAGTGCATTAATGAGGTTTCCACTTGGATATTATATTATTATTATTATTTCTTTTTCATTTGCAATGTTTCTGATATCTAGGTGGCTTGAGAGCATTTTTACTCTCAACCACACCAAATTGTTAGGCTTTGAATATGGTTGTGACTTATTCCTTTTATAGAGGCTTATTGTAGATATTTTCTAAAGAGCGACTGCAACAACCCTTGGATTTCTTAGTGATTCGCCATTTTGTACTAGTGATTCACCATGATTTTACAAGATAATATAATTTGGTGAGAGATTCGCCAAAAAAATCATATATATATTATTAATAAAATCGCCTTCCATTTTTCCTATGTATCATGGAGATTCGCCCATTTATTATACATATAAATTTAGGGAGCCTCTTAAAATTTTCCTTGGTTAAGAGCAATGGTGGAGGCTTAGCCCACTGTCACCACAGCTAAGTTTCCCTACTCTTTACGGACTTTCACCGATGGGAGGAGTCTCGGTAGTGTAGGGATCACTTGAAAAGTATATGTCAATGGATAGGTGATAAGTGACCATAAAAACCCTTTCTCAAGGATGGAGTGAAGAATGGTACTCGCTTGCTCTTTAAGCAAGGGACTTGGTCCACCAGGAGTAAGGGGTGAGGATTGGAGGGTTGATGGAGAAAGGATAGGCTTATAAACAAGGTTCTCAATCCCTATAATCCTTGGAAACTTGGATTCCCAAATGGTCCTTGACAAATAGCCTTTATTGAGAAGTGGGACCACACAGAGCCAAGTTGACCCAACCCAGGTTCAAGAATCGAATGCAGCAACCAATGATGTTCCTACCTTGTACAAGGTGAGGGGAAAGGGCCAAACAAGAATATTTACTTCAAAATGTTAAATTGATCTTATTGAGGTCTAGCCTTGGGGATGCCTAAGCAAGATTCAATCATAGAACTAGGGCTTAAGATTCCCAGAGATTACACCTTTAGAATTGTCTCAAATTTAGAGGAGAGGGAGGGGACCCACCAGCGCAGTAGCCTATAGGCGATTGAAATTTTTCCTTGGGTTAATTCCTGGCAAATTGATGCCCTAGGTGACCTAATGGGGCTAGACTTGGGGAAAAGGGGAAAATGGTAAAACGAAGGGTTAAAATGATCACCCTTATAAGGAACCAATGCTTAATTCACTTGGGGATATGGAGTCAAGGATGGTAATGAGTAAGAACTTGGATTCTTGAACAAGGAGGCCCAGAAAGTCAACTTCATCCAATGTAGATAATAAGAAAAGAAAAGCGACCTTCAAGCATTTATACTTTAAAGAAAATGATGCAAGCTTCTCGAGATAAATAATCTCTAGGACATTTCATTCATATAACATTGCCCCATATATTTAATAACTAAAACATGCTCGATTCCACATTTCAATAATGCAGCAACTAACCCTAATTTTAACAGTATGCAGCAACAAGAATAACAATAATAAGACTCACTTGCAACGTTATAGAGTATATCCAACCAGAAATTAGTTTGAATAACAAATCTCAAAGACAAGAGAAATAACCCAAATCCATACATCAAAATTCATCCATCTCCAAAAATATCTTCCAAGGAAAAAGTGCGAAAATTCTCTCTTATTGTAGAATTTCTTGCAAATTCTCTACAAATCTACCTCTGAGATCTATGTAGAAAATCTGACTATAGATTAACTCAATAATGCAATATACCAAAGCAAAATACTATAATCTACTTCTACTATCAAACTTGTGGAAGCTTAAAGATCAAACTGAATCAGAGCTGAACACATATACAAGAAGAAGAAGAATCAATGCACATGAAACACAGAAAATACTCAGGGGAAAGCCTCAGCTAAAAACCCCACTATCTGTATTATCATACAAGGTGGAAATACATCAGAATTATACAAAGCCTTAGCTCTCACAGCTAGCCAGCTCTCAGTACAATCCTCCTGGATGCTCACAGACAATCAAAGCTTCTCACAAGCCTTCCTCTCTGCCCTCCAAGCTCCTATTTCCTTGCGCAGTTTCTCCTAGGTGATCCTTGTGTTACCAAGTGTAATACTGATCACTCACACTGATCTCACACCCTGTAAAACTATGCAATCCTCAATGAACCTTCTTCCTTCTACATGCATGAGTTTCCTTTATAGGAGAAAACATGCAACTGATAGTACATTGTTCATGTCTTTAATCTCAACTGGGTCTTTCTCAGAATAGACATGCATGAGTTACTAATGAGAGAATCTTTAGTTATCTGGAGTACACTAGTTGGATGCATGCATGCATTAACTGACTGAACTCACAATTAGTTCCTCAAATATTTTGGAACTAATTTAACTGGACTTAACTCAGTAAACTGAGCTAACTAATTACAACTCAAATATAACTCAATCTTATCTCATTAATTTAAGGGATAACTCTTGCATGACTTCAAAAAGACTTCTAACTTGAATTTCTCCAACTAATTAATCCATAATGAATTAATTAATTAATTTCAAAGCCACTGGTGAGACTAAATTCAAATTTAATTCACAATTTTAATTCAAGGACAAATTAAAATTGGAATATTCTGGATTTTGTTTTTATCATTTCTTGTTGCTATTTTCATCAATTATTAGAAAGATCCCAAGTCAATTGATGATACAAATGAATGTATCTAACATCAATATATAGCCTCCTAAGGAGTTCGTATTATCTTATGGGCCTTTAAAGATAAAATAATGTGCAAATAATAAACCCTATTGGTGACAAGCCCACCAAACTAGCTCATAATGTAAAACAAGCCTCATAAGGGGCCAAATAACAATGTATGCATGTCATATGGCCCTCCAAAGGCTCAATAACATCATGAAGTTCCATATTGAGGAATAAATTCCTCAAAATATGATGGACAAGGGTATGACCCCTTGTTATCCAAGTAGTAGACATGTGATGCTCTCAGTGGGTTTGAGGGCACATCAATGACCCCATGGGTCTCCATATGAATCATAGATGCTTATAGATCCTCTGCAATGGTCCAAGTGGTGGAATGAATGATGTCATGACATTGTACAAGTGTTGGGACATCTTCCAAGAGTGTGGGGCTCTTGTGGGGGCATGATGGGCATAATGTACCAATCATGTCACCATCATCCCAAAAGTGGATCTCTAGTAGTCTCTGAACATCCATGAAGACTTGTGGAGTGTTGTTTGTTGTTGTGGAGGCCCATGGCTCTCTATGCACACCCTACATGTGTCAATGTGGACCTCTGGGAGTCGAGATCTCATATAGGGAAGCCAAACCCAAATGGAAACCACCTGCAATCCTGCATAAGATCCAATGCATCCCCTAGGCTTCTAATACAATCAGTCATTAGAATAATCGGGTAAAAGAGCTTATAAACCTTGGATAACAAATTGGGCACTTCATAATGGCATGCCCTTCCGTAGTGGGCTTTGGCATGTGCTAGTGTCTCCAAGCTCCAAAGGAGGTTAGCCAAGTACCTTATTAGGTGGTTTCAACCCTTAGAGGGAATAGTATGTCCAAGGTACATCCTTCTAATGGGGGTGGAAAGTGACAAATAGGTGCAATGGAATAGGGAATGAGAGGGGAAACACTGAGCCACATAATGGGGCATAGGGGTAGCTAGATAAGGGGAATCCCACACCTAGGTAAGTAATGTATAGGAGGGAGCAGTCATGGTACATGAGGTGAGGCCTTGATTTTTCCAGCCTTCCTTATATGCCTTTTGCCTTTTATGAATTTTTTTTTAATTAGCTGCTCGAGGCTCAAAGAACAAAAGCATGTTGTGTATAATATAACAGTGATTACCCCCTTTGAGGTAGGGTGGTTCATTGCCCTCCAGGGGTTGGGACAATCATGGGTTCCTGAATGATAAAGGAGGTTCATATAGTGCCTATGGAACTAGGGTGATGGTCATGGATTAGGGTAGAGCTCATGTATTGGCTTTTGCCCATGTGTTAACTAATTTTGTTTCGGCCATCTTTTGCATTTTGTGGTACAATTTCCTGTTAAATATGGCCAATTATGTTTTTTTCTTCTTTTTTTAGTTGCTTCAACCTCCTGGGCATCATTCTAGGCCTAACCCAAGGTGGGGGCAAGAGGATAGGGAGGCTAACCCTATGTGGACCCAGGTGGGGATAAATGATGAATGGGATATAATGAGTGGAAAGGGATTTGCGGGTAAAGGAGTGGGACCACGCACCTAAAGTCAGGGTTTCCCAAGTACTACCACCCTAGAACCAAATGGTCAATAAAGGAGATCCCACAGGACTAAGATCCAATGGGTAACAACCAAAAGAGATCAAGGAGACAAGAATACAAACTAAGTCCACTTTTTCTGCCAAATTCCCCCATCAATCCATACCTAGAAGTATCCATGTTAAGTAAACCGAATACTCAATTATCAAATGACAAGACATACCTTTAGATTTGGGAGGCTCGCCTTCAAATATACGATCAATATAGGTGGGCAAGGAACCACATGGCTCGCTTAGGTGGCAGAGAAGTGGCATAACCAGCTAGTAGGAGGCATCAAGAGGTTGATGGATGTCAGCTGAGGCTCATCATGGCTCATCATGGAAAAAAAATTCTCTTGGGGATATCACCCACAAAGTGGCGGAGGTTGAAGAAGTTGCAAGGTCAAAGTTGCAAAAGTTGGTTAGTGTTGGATCAAGGGAGGACTTGCTGGAAGGGATGACTTGGTACTTGGAGAAGGACTTGGTCTAAGATTGGGTCTTTGTTGTCTCATTGGAAGCATGAGATTCTATAAAAAGAGAAGAGTTTTCCGGGTTTTCCCATTGGAAAGATTTTGCCTTGGCTAAGAGCTGAATTTGTGTCCTCTTTTGTTACTATTTCATTCTTGATATTTGTTTAATGAAAAATCTAACCAAAAAATTAAAATAAAAACTAAATAAATAATAATAATAAAATTCACAAGCAAGTATTAAAAAAGTTTAAAAAAAACTTGTATAATAAGCTGCAGCCTTTGAATTTTCCAACCTCATTGAGGTTCAGCCAGCATTCACTTGAGTTTTCTGCCCAGCCATCATTGACATGAATGAAATGATTAGTTTAAAGGGCTATACTATACCATATAAGCTCGTAATCCTAACCATTGTGTTTGTTTGGGCTAAAAGCATACATGGTGCGCACTATTTCAGTTCGTTCACAAGCTTTAAAAAAAATCATTCGCAAATAGTTGACTACCATGGAGAGTAATCCCTGTGGACTCCTTTTGAAGGGAGTCAACAGTTAATAATTTAATTGCCGAACATTCAGCAAACACATTGCATTGTGAAATTGAAGACAATGAAATAAATTTTATTCCAGACTTGTATCGACTCGCATTCTCCAGTGTGTATGTACACATTCAAATTTAACCCCGACATACATGATTGAACAATTTCTACGAAGGCTTTGGCCGCTGGGCCACTTCGCTCTTCGAAGTCTTTGATTGCCCGAGACGAGAGAGAGCTTAACCCATAAATACCAACTTCTCATTCTGGAATGATCTAGGTGTTGTTAAAAAACAGAGAATTGTGGAATGATATTTCAGCCTTGCTGTGGAGGCAAATTGGTAGCTCTCTGGACGTTAGATGGCATATTTTTTATCCAATTATCCCCATCAATGAAACTCCTGCTCAAAAAGGGTGCAGCCTCCTCATCACTTAGTTCATGAGACCATGAAACTCTTCCTTTATTTGTTGCACCAGGTCCAGAACATTTGTACAGCCCATAAACCACAGTGCTGTACATAAACAATGAAGAACAATTATACTATTAGAACATGATTCTGCTAATCCATGCATAGACGTATGTATTTAATTTGCTGAGATGTGACAGCAGTAGCTTACGATTCTCTGGTGGGATCGTTCCAATTATCCCATCCCTCTGGGAAGATAATGTCGGCAATGTAAGTGAAAGCAAACACTACTCTCGAGTAACGTCCCCATGCCCTGCCGAGGTACATTAACCCACCCCCTGTAATCTTGCAATTTAGAAAGGTGTAGCCCGTGTTTTCACCCGGAGTGGATCTCCTCTGAGCAGTAATTGCGCCATTTAACTCAGGGATCGTATGCAGATGGCATCTCTGCGAATAAGCGACCACCAGGATTGTTTATCAGCTGTGAACTCTGTGACAGAAAATCAATGAAAAACATTTTATTTATATGTAGTTTACCTCGTAGAGAGATTGTCCATCACCGCATATGAAATCGGCTGCACCTTCAATGAAACAGTTACTAAAGTAATGTTTCCCGCTCTCATCCAAGACAGTGTCTTGGTAGCCCAGAAAACGACATCCGTAAAACGCAGAGCGATCTCCCGAAATCCTCAGCGCAACAGCTTGATCGCCCGGACCATATGAATTCTGCGCCACAGCCATATACTTTTAAATAATCTCAACTTTCAAAACTATGCCATAACAACTTATATTATGATTAAAGAATCTCAACTTTCATGACTATGACATAACAACTTATTTAGTGTAGACAGCAGAATTTGGAATATTAAAAATTTAACTAAAGCAAGCGTAAAGTTCTTTCATGTTTTTCAATCAGATTTCCAATCTGTAACCTAGTTATCTTCATGTCAATCAAATTTCCGAAATACCTGGATTGTGATATATCTGGCGATGAAATCCGAAGCGAACACAGACACCGTTGCGCAATAATATGTACCGCCAGTCGATCTGGCACTATCATTCCAAGTGATGACGGTGTTATTGGCGCCGGAGCCACTCAGAATGATAAATGGTTTCTCTTCAGGAATCGTCACTTTCTCGCTGCTCACAATAAGGCACTAACATTTCAGTTTCTCATCCTAAAAACCTTGTTTCTGCACATAATTTAGACTTCAACTATGTTTTTCTATCAAGGTGATATTTATCTTCAGAAAACGATTGATGAGAAATAGTTTTCCAGAATTGATCTGGAATCTATCCGCCACAAGAAGTGAAGTTCATGCATGTGTTTGCTTTCAGATCAGGTCGAATAATCCCATTATTTATACCATAATTTCTGAATGGATCATGAGCATAAAACGGAGGAAAAAATGGATTTCATTTTTGTTTTTTTCTAAATGGGCTAGTGATTTTGTTTAAATGAGGTGTATAATTGCTAAATTTTTTGAATGAGGTGACATAATTGTTAACTAGATGATTTTTTAATGAGGTGATATAGTTGTTAACTAGATGGTGATTTATGGTGGTTTAAATGAGTGTTTTAAAAAAAAAAAATTCTAAAATATAGAAAAATCAACTACAGATAAAAAGAAATTGGAACCCAAATGACTGCTTAAATGTATGCCGCATACAAGCATCCGTTCTCTGATAAATCTATAACATTTCGAGTCATATTTTTCAAGGAAACTCAGCGGGTTCATCGGTTACTTACTTATAAATGCCGGGTTTGACAAGAATTAAGATCGAGTTCGTGTTGTTGGCTGGAACTGCATTGATGGCGTCCTGCACTGTTGTAAAATCGCCATTGCCCTTTTCCTTGGCTACCACTATAACTCTGCCCGCTATATCGTTCAGTTTTCGAGGCGATCTGCTATTCAATTCCCTCATATTCTTCTCTCCACGACTGTCGTGCATAGCATGGCGTTGAGATAACGTACGCATAGAACAGGAAGGTTGAAGACAAAAGAGATGGAGCGATGCAAGAAACAAACTGATAACGGCCAATCTGTTGGCGTTAGACATCATGGAATTATATAACAACCGCACCAGATCGAGGCGAGATTTGCAAGGAAAATTGATAATATTCCGCAAAACACGTAGTTAGATGGGAAGTGAAACATTGCATGAGAGATCCAGTACGGATGAATGGTATATATAAGCAGAAGGCAAAGTATAATCAGGCGAGACACACCGAAGGAATCAATCGCCGCCGGAGAGACCATGACAGCGCAAGCAGAGGTTGCTTTCTCAGGAGTAGTTTGACACGTGGAGGAGGCGGGTTTGTGCGCTCTCCGCCGAATAGCGTGGCCAACAATCTTCTCGTTAAAAGGTTACTTAAAATGTGATTTCCATCACCCCATTTGAAGTAACCTTTGTTTTCGAGTAGCCGTCTTAGCTTTGCATTTCAATTGTTAATGAATTTACGACGATATCTTTGGAGCTTTAAAACTGTGATCACATATCCATAATACTGTTGACTTTGTTGTATTAATTCATAACCACTCTTTCATACGGCCATCCCTCTATCGAAGACGGGTACTATTTTTAGTTAGTTTAGGGTTGTCCATCCCTTCTTTCATGGACATATTATTTTTAATTAGTTTGTAGATTTCTAGATATTTCAGAAATTTTAAAAATTAAAATAAAATTAATTATTTAATTTTAATGTTTTGGGTAGTGTATTTTCCCATCTCTATTTGCACGTCACTTATTATTTTAATTAATTATTTAATTTTAATGTTTTGGGTAGTGTATTTTCCCATCTCTATTTGCACGTCACTTATTATTTTGATTAATTTTTTTTTTTAATTATTTTATTTCTTAGTGGTAGAGTTAGTAGAGTTAGTAGAGTTAATACAACAATGTTATATTTTAAGCGCTTTTGTGATCTATAATGTAGTAAGCAAGTTGACGTTTAGAAACTAGCAATTAAGATATTAGTTAATTAATTAATAAATTAATATATTTTTAATTTTTAATTTCCAATTAAAAATTAGTTGTTATAAACTACCTATTAATTGTTTATATAAATATTTACCTATTTATTAATAATACAAAATTATATATATATATATATATATATATATAATAATTTCTTAATTTTATTTTAGACGCTAAATTTTTCTCGCACCACAATTTTTCTTTGAACTTAGAAGTAACAATATCTTTAATGTTATTTATGTTTTGCAAAACATCATTCTTATATATATATATATATATATATATATATATATATATATATATAATTTCTTAATTTTATTTTAGACGCTAAATTTTTCTCGCACCACAATTTTTCTTTGAACTTAGAAGTAACAATATCTTTAATGTTATTTATGTTTTGCAAAGCATCATTCTCATTGATCTCCCAATAGTTTAGCCAGGCCCTTGTGTCCTTATGCCATCCTCGGTTAAGCCTTAGGTGGTTTTGGCTGGAATTTAAAGCTAGCTTAGGAAGTCTATGATTGTCTATCTTATTGAGCTTGTGCTTGTACAACAGAAACCTGAGCATAGCTAGGCTCTCAATAGGAGAAAGACCTGCTTCTATAAGGAGAATAGGATAGGGTGTATTACTTTTAATTTTCAGGTTATATGTTATAAAACGCTTCTGGATTTGCTCAATCTTCCTCCATGATTCTCTGGAGATGCTGCAGCCCCAAACTTCACAGCCATATAAGATAACAGGAGTGACTAAAGTTTCAAATAGGAACTTCTTTTTATCCCACATTACAAGGTTTGTTGTTTTACAATTATTTTCAAGACCAAAATAAGCTTTCCATCCCCATTGATCCTTTTCTCAATGCTATGGTTCCAGTTGAGCTTATGATGGATATCAATTCCTAGGTACTTGTAAGAATACACTTCCTCCAAGTTATTATTGTCATAAATAAAATTAGCGCAAGTGTCCTTCTTGGATTTGATAATCATAACTTTTGTTTTGTCTGTGTTAACAGTCATACCCATGGTAGAGCAGAAATCCTTAAGAAGCTTGAGTTGCTTATCAAGATCAGAAGGGCACCTTGCCAAAAGAACAATATCGTCAGCATAGAGAAGAAGGATAATGACTATCCCAGCTAAGATTGTGCCACCACATCCTGCTTCTTCTAAATAACCTTCGAGCTTATCGATGTAAATGCCAAATAGAGTAGGGGAGAGGGGGAAACCTTGTTTAACTCCGATGTTACACTTAATATCTTTTGACCACCCCTCATTGTTCTTTAGCTTGGCAATTACATTCTCGTATAGCCTTATAGCAGCAGCTCTTAACTCAAGAGGAACCTTTAGCTCTTCTAACCTATTCCAAAGGTTGTATCTAGGAACCGTATCGGAAGCCTTTCTAAAGTCTACAAAGCAGCAAAATAAATTGGATTTATCATTACGACATTCCTCCGCAATGATCCTTAGCGTAACAAGGTGGTCTGTTGTTGAGTGATGCCTTCTGAAACCTGCTTGGCCTTTAGCCCGCTTACCTTCACTTTCAAGCCATATGCTTAACTTTTTTTCCAGAATACTACCATATAATTTGGCTAAGAGAGGGCTGATCATAATTGTCCAATAATTAGAGGGGTTATTTGTATCTCCACTTTTAAAAATAGGGATAA
Organism: Pinus tabuliformis; assembly: GCA_031772625.1. NCBI lineage: Eukaryota > Viridiplantae > Streptophyta > Pinopsida > Pinales > Pinaceae > Pinus > Pinus tabuliformis. The sequence goes on from CM062812.1 coordinate 842,638,035, forward strand.
TGAGGCTCTCAGTCCAAGGTTTAGGGAACCCTTGCTTAACAGCTTGATTGAAAAGCTTGTGGATGTGGGGGATGAGGACAGGGCCTCCAATTTTTAAGATTTCTGCCTGGTAACCTTCAATGTCCTTAGCTTTCCCATTCGCGAGGCGGTTAACCCCAAACTTGATGTCTTCTAAAGAGAAGACTTCTTTCGTTGTGAGCAGGGTTTCCAAATTATCCATGACGTTAGGAGATTCATAAAGCTTTTTAAGATAAGAATTCCAATCGTGAAGAGCAATTTTATTATTATCCTTAGTCTTTCGAGTCAGAATCTGCCTCCAAAATTTCTTAGGAGCTACCTTAGAGAGGTGTAAGAGATTCTCCTGTCTTTGGCGAATGTACTGCCTCTTTTTCCTTTTAATTAGGGCTTTGTATATTCTTATCTTGTCCATTTTAAGAGAATCATCAACAGCTTCCTTAATTGCTCTCCTCGCATTTTTACAATCTTTGTCATACCAAGGATTGGTTTTTGCTATTTCTTTTATTATTTGAGACTTCAATTGAGAACTTTTTAATAGAATATGAGAGGGTTGTAGTAAAATTATGATATAGGTCTTCTATGTTGTCTATACTAGATAAAGGAGGCAAGTTAGTTTTTAATTCATTTAGAAAGAGGTCCTTTTTATTTTTATCAAATATTAAGTTCTTTTGGTTGTAAGTATTATTTTCTATGGGAACTCTATGCATGACAAAATTGAGGGTTATAAGTAAAGGCCTATGATCGGAGCCAGGCTCGTGGTCGTTTAAGATGTCAAAGTTTATCATTTCGTTGTATAATGGAAGATCGAAAATAACGTAGTCTACCACGCTGCTACCAAGTCCATGGATGCAGGTCATCTTGCTGGAATTGGGCCACTTTTTTAGACCGTTGCAAATTATGAGATCTTGAGCACTATAGAGCTTGACAAGCTCTGACCCAAACAAATTTTCCCCGAGGTCTTCAGAGCTCCTTTTGTACCTACTAGCCAGGGTAGGGTCTTCGTCTAACCAAAGAGGATTAGGGTTGGAACGATTGCTTAAAATAATAGCTTGGTTGTTTGAAGTTCGGGCATTGAAGTCACCTATTAAAAGGATATTACCATCATTCCTTAGGCTAGAAATATCGTTCTCTAAACTATTGTAAGGGTTAGTTTTATCTAGATTCTTCTTCTTATAGAAGTTAGAATTAATGGGGGGGAAATAACATATTGCTATGTAGGACTTTTTATTATTAATGTCTCTCATCTCTATCCAACTAAATTGGTTGTAAGGGTCGTTTTTATAAAGCCTAACATAGGGGGAGATGTTCTTCTTAATGTAACAAGCTATTCCCCCAATGCCTCTACGGGAGGATCGCTTGTTCCATGTAGACCATAGCGTAAAGCCATCTATGTTAGGGACCATAGATTCTTCGTGCTCCCAAGTTTCAACAAGCAAAATAATATCAACATCGTTTGAAATCCAACTTAGCTTGGGGCCTTTGTTCCATGGGAAGCCCCGACAGTTCCAAGAAAGGATCCGGAGCGTGTTTAATTGCTATTGATTACTATCTTTTTGGTTTTTTTCTCGAATAAAGGCTTTTCTATTTCTGATTATTGCCCATTTTCCTTCCTTTTTAGCTTCTTTTACCTTTTGAACCTCTTTTCTTAATTCTGCTTGATCTTCTGGAATGAGATCTTCATTTATGAATATTCTCGTTCCTTTTAGACTTGAGGTTTTACTAAGTATGTTGTGCTTATGGTCAGTAGAGCTCACCTTTATGCGGATTAATCTTCCTTTATTCTCGGTTAATTTCCACAACCTTGTTGCTTCTGTGAGACACACTGTTTCAATTTGTAATCTATTATGTAATTCTGTCTGGACTAAGGCTAAAGTATCCTCATCTTCTTCCTCTTTTAAACCGAAGATTATAAGGTTTAAGGTCCTTTTGTTACGTTCGTGGTCTAATTCTATTAATTTTTTCATTTCGTCTTTAATTGGTTTAATATCTAACTTATCTACCACACTATTTAGGGTGAGGCGGCTATTAACTTTTTCTTCTAATTCTTTAATCATGTCTTTCATTTTAAGACCCTCTAAGGTATCAGCGTCTCCTTGCTGGGATGGTTGGTTAGTATCTTGGTTTTGTTTTTCTATAACATGCAATCTAGTCTCCATTGCCTCCATTTTATTCTCCAGTAGTTCTATTTTATTCTCTATTTGTTTTTGGATAGTGTTTTCAAGAGATGCAAATTTGTTTTCTAGCACGGCTTCTAACTCTTTTTGTAACTTGGCTTCTCTTTCTTCTCTACGTTTCTCTAAAGACTCTATATACTCATAGAGGCCTTGTAGAGTAACTGTGCTAGGTCTGCCCTTGGTAATCTTTGGTAACTGTGGTGAAATATTCATACTTGAAATTATATGAGCAAATATGTATTAGAAAAGAAAAAGATAAGGAATGTGTGCACCTGATATCTGAACCTGATGTGCGAGCCGAGATCTCCAAGCTTTGGATTTATGTATGCGAGCTTTAAAACCAAGATCACCGAATGCGTTTATATCATGCGAGAGACTGTTTATATGCCAAGATCACCGAAACTATATATGCGAGAGACTGTTTATATCATGAGACTTCCATGCGAGAGACTGTTTATATCATGAGACTATATATCATGCGAGAGACTGTTTATATGCCAAGATCACCGAAACTATATATGCGAGAGACTGTTTATATCATGAGACTGTTTATATGCCAAGATCACCGAGACTATATATGCGAGAGACTGTTTCGCGAGACTGTTTATATATCTTCCGCTGCGAGACTATATATCATGCGAGAGACTGTTTATATGCCAAGATCACCGAAAGTCTATATGCGAGAGACTATTTATATATCTTCCGCTGCGAGACTATATGCGAGATCACCGAAACTATATGCGAGACTATATCTTCTGCTGCGAGTTTATATGCGAGATCACCGAAACTGTGTATATAATATAGAGACTATATCATGCGAGAGACTGTTTATATGCCAAGATCACCGAAAGTCTATATGCGAGAGACTGTTTCGCGAGACTGTTTATATATCTTCCGCTGCGAGACTATATGCGAGATCACCGAGACTATATGCGAGATTATATCTTCCGCTGCGAGTTTATATGCGAGATCACCGAAACTGTGTATATAATATAGACAAGATCACCGAGACTGTTTATATGCGAGAGACTTCGCGAGACTGTTTATATATCTTCCGCTGCGAGACTATATGCGAGATCACCGAGACTATATGCGAGACTATATCTTCCGCTGCGAGTTTATATGCGAGATCACCGAAACTGTTTATATGCGAGAGACTGTTTCGCGAGACAAGATCACCGAGACTGTTTATATAATATAGACAAGATCACCCGAGATCACCGAGAATGTTTATATAATATAGACAAGATCACCTGAGATCACTGTTTATATGTGAGAGACTGTTTCGCGAGACAAGATCACCGAGAATGTTTATATAATATAGACAAGATCACCCGAGATCACCGAGATATATCTTCCGCTGCGAGACTGTTTATATATCTTTCGCTCATTGTTTATATATCACCCGAGATCACTGTTTATATGGAGGTCATCAACCCCACCCTTGAAGATCAAAAGTATCTCTCTATTCTAACTAGCTCAAAGAAGAAAATCAATATAGCAAAGATTAGAACGAATTCTCAAGAGCTCCATAGTGAAACTGGCCGCTGGGCAGTTCCTAAAACGCCATGGATGGAAAGGATCTGCCATATTTGTGAGAATAGAAGCATCGAGGATGAAAACCACTTCCTCTTAGAGTGCCCTGCATACAACCACATTAGATCTCAATTTCACAACCTTTGTTACAATACTGACCTTCCTAGCCTTTTACAATGCCAAAATTATAGTGAACTCGGGAGGCTTCTCTCCAAGCTTTTTGAGCATAGGAATAAAATCTTAAATCAAAATAATAATTTGTCTTTTTAGGTCCGATAGATCATTATTTGGTCTCAGCGGACGTTAACCATCATCATCATCATCATCATATATATATATATAGAGGATATAATATATATCCTCTATATATATATATATAGAATATATATAGATATATATAATATATATATATATATATAGAAGATATTTATATTATATATCCTCTATATATATATCCTATTTCTGTTTTTATCATTTTATTTATTAATTTATTTATTATTTATGATATGAAATAGGATTGGTATATAATAATTTAATATCATTAATAATTTCTTATTTGGTTATTTTATATATATATATAATAATTTTGTATTATTAATAAATAGGTAAATATTTATATAAACAACTAATGGGTAGTTTATAACAACTAATTTTATAACAACTAATTTTTAATTGGAAATTAAAAATTAAAAATATATTAATTTATTATATATATATATATATATATATATTAATATATTTGTTATTTATTTGGTTATTATATATATATATATATATATATATATATATATATATATATATATATTTATGTTTTTATCATTTTATTTATTAATTTATTTGTTATTTATGATATGAAATAGGATTGGTACATAATAATTTAATATCATTAATAATTTCTTATTTGGTTATTATATTTATATTTATATATATATATTGTAACCAAATAAGGAATAATATTGAAGAATTATTGATATTAATAACCAATTTTTATTTCTAAAACAAATTAATATTACAAATTAACTCTATCCTTATTCACAAATAATATTTACTAATAATAATTTTATATATATATATACCTAAAAAATGATAATCAAGGTCAAATAGCTGAAATTTAGCTTTTACTCAATTTCCACCCATCCCTATTGAGATTGGCAACATGTTTCTCAATCTCAATAGCCTCTCTTAGCTTCCTATGGTGGAAATGATCAACCCTAGCAATGACCTTTGCATCCTCAATGAAAACATGGTCCTTTGCAGTCTCAATGAAAACATGGTGCTTATATTTTTTAGCATGCTCAGCAAGAGCTGATGAGCGAGATCGGTTGTGCCTAATGTCAGCAACATGTTCCTAGATTCTTTGTTTAATAGAGCGGGCAGTTTCCCCAATCTAGGGAACACCACACGAACATGGGATTGAGTAGACGCCTTTCATGTCCTTGGGTTCAATAGGGTCATCTTTATTCTCTATGATGGCAAACCTCCTTTTGCTATCTTATCTTGTGAATCAAGGCTTTGCTCTCTGAAATTTATGGTGTGCTTAGACTCCTTCCCTGTCACTAGTTGGATTATTGTCTTGGTTGTCTAGAAGTGTTGGGCCTATGCTTGGAGGAAAGTTTGTAGAAAGATGGCGTGACCCTTGACCTTTTCTAGACATTGGGTTACGTACTTCTAGAAATGAAGTGGTAGTGACCTGATCTTGCATGAAAGATCATTCAACCTCTGAGTCCATAAGGAACAATCACTCACATGGGATATTGGATTTTGGACCATAGAGAAAGCCTGGGCATGCAGAGACTTCATGCCACAAGCCATTATGAAACTCACAGGGGTTGAAGGTGGAAGTATTTGGCGGCGTTACCTTGCAATCAACGTGTGAGAATTTTGTTTGAATTCTTTCGAAACCATCACAATGAGTATTTATAATTGACATTTTGAGCTAGCAATTGTTAGTCAGTTACAGGTTTATCTCTCTATTCATGTTCTTTATTGTTATGGCTCTGAGTTCTTATGGTATAAGTCCGATGGTTTCCCTTTAAATTTTTTGAAGGTTCAATGTGACCTACTCTTTGGTGTTTCCTAGTGAGAGGGTGTCTGTGCCTAGAGGTGTTCGTCTATATATTTGGTTTAGTACCCTTCTATTCTTGTTGGCTTGGACCCTCCTGAATTTTATGTATCTCTTCTCTTCTCTTTTCTTTCGTCTTGTTTAGTTTCAATCACCCCAGTTTAGGTCCGTTGTAAGACAATTTCCTTTCTTGGTTTTTTCCCTATTGGTGTAAAATGCCCCAATAACTTATGCATAGTCATAGGGGTACTGGTGGTAGAGGTCTGTAAGGTTGGTTGTGTGCCTAGGACTAGACCAAAGAAGCCACAACTATATTTCACTCAGCTACTCTTGAAATTCACAAATAAATTCACCAACTTAAAACCCTCACCACCAATGACTCTCAGGAATATTACGATTATGAAATCCTAGAGGAAGTAGCCAATTGGGTTCTTGACCCTGGTCATACGAGGGGAAGGCAGAGGCAATATATGAACTTCATCACCCTTCATTGGGAGATGAAAACTCTTTTGGGTGGAGTCTTGAAAGAGAAGCATGAAGACTGTAATGATATCATCTCTTCCTTGAAGGAAGTCAAACAAGTGCAACAATATCAGTGCTCATGTTTGGCTAGCTTGGATGATCAATTCTCTCACTTAAAAACTCATCTTCAATGTGAGCTCATCCACTCTACTCCTACCAATACAAGTTCATAGGACCCTACTCTAGTGACCTCTTCAGGCTCTTGATCACATGATATGTCCTTATTTAGTTATTTTTCTTCTCTATGTAAATCAACCTTTGATAGTTCTAGTTGTTTCCAATATAGGAAATACTTTATTTTGGTACTTGTTATTAAATTATCAGTCAACATATATGGTTTTCCTCATGGTATATTTAGACCAATAATAGTATGAACTATGTTGATTGAGATGATGTATTTTGAAATTTTGAGGTAATGCAAAATTAACTTACAGAAAAAAAACTTTACTTTGTGAAATTTCTAAAATCTATAATCAAATTAAAATCAACACTTTCTAAATAATCTCCTAAATCTTCAATCTTAAGAGAGAAGTAACACTCATTTCCATTCAAAATTTGTTTACACAATATCATAGGAAATGCTTTATATCAGACACATATGTATGAACTAATCATCATATGAACATACGTTGAAATTTAGTTCGAATTTGGTTTGCAATTTCAATTTCAATCATTTGGTTCAAGGCTTGTAGAGTCTCAAGTGTACATTTATCCATCATTGGAAGTACAATATAGGCATGTTTATATCCTTGCCACTCACCAAAATGATGAAAAAAATACAGAAAGGGTGGGAATTTTAAGTAAATTATAAGCCACTCCTACTTTATGACCTCCTAGGATAATTTCAAATCTCATTATCCTAGCCTAAGTAGACTACTCCAGTTGTTGGGATGCAATCACAATTAGTGGGTGAAAATTTTGGGGGGCAGCTAACGTTCAAGTGTCCTCCAGATAAGTTTTGAGGGTCTTTACTTAGGTTGGATACCTCTCTAGGATTTTTCTCCCAAATGATCAACAAAATTATTAGGCCTCTTTCTGGAGAAGCCTTAGGGCAAGTGTTTTTGCGTAATGAGAGTGGATTGGAATCCCAATTGTATAACTATCCACTTGCAGAAGTGGTTGTGTGCCAAAATGTAGATCATCTTGTGATTCCCCCCCCCCCCCCCCCCCCCCCCAAGCAAAATACATGGTTAAAGGAAGAGAATCCCATCAAAGGAAACCAACCCTGACAAAGGGAATCTTATCTCAACAGGTGATGGGTCTTAGAGGGAGGAATAGAAGGATAAGTAAACATGATAGTCTATGTTTTTGCAGCTTCTTTCAAGCACTTAAAGACACCAATCCTGGTAGTGGGGTTGCTTGATTTCGATCCTCTCACTAAACATCAGAGGGGTGGGGGATCGACCCACATAGTTAGCCCTCAAGAACTTGTTGTTGTCATATTATAAGTCGAGTATCCTTTTGTTGCAAGAGAAAATGTGTATTGGGGGAAATTGGTTGATTTTATTTCTTCACTTTTAGTTAGTTGGAATTTTAGTATTTTGGACTCTATAGGTCTCTCGAGAGGTATTTTGATAGCCTGGAATCCAAGGATATGTGACATATCCACTTATTTGCAACCATTTGAAATTGTATTAGAAGGCTACACCAAGTTAGATCAAAGAGCAGGACATGAAGGAATCACAAGAAGGTTGGATCATTTTCTAGTGGTCGATCACTTACTGGGAACAGTGGGGCATTATAGAAGCTGGATAAGTGAATTTTTTGAAGGACTCTTAGATCATGCCCCCATTTTCTTATAACTAGGGAAGAAAGAAAATATAAAGGCGTCGTTCAAATTCAACTCTCACTGGATCAAAGAAATTTCTTTCTCCAATCTAGTTAGATCGAGTTGGGTGTCCTTTGATTTGTCTAATGTAGAATCTGCAATTGAACACTTCATTCATAACCTAAAGAAGTTAAAACAAGAGGTCATCATATGGCATCAGGATCAACAAAAAAGAGAAAATAAGGAGATCAAGGAGACAGAGGCTGGAATCACCCAATTGTATAGAGCTTGACCATCTAGAATACTTTCAGAGGAGGAACTGGAAAAGGTTTGAATTTTGAAATGGAATGAAAAGGCACTAATGGATGAGGAAGAAGAAACTTGGTGGCTTCTAATCTAAGCCCTTTGGCTTGAACAAGGGGACAAGTATTTTCATAAGTTCGCAGAGCACCAAAGGGTAACCAACACGATATGGGAGATGACTATGGATGATGGCTCTCTTATGTATTCACAAGCGGGTTTGAGTAACTTGGCTCTCAGTTTCTTACAAAAATTATTTAAGGAGCCAAAGTTTCCCAAGATTGAAGCACAATTGATCATAAACTTGTTCCCATATTGTTTGATAATGACTCTATTGATGTTCTGAAGAAACCAGTTATTGAGAAGGCAGTTCTACTAGTTCTTAAAAAAGCCAAGAAGGAAAATATCCCGAACCTGATGGATAGATTATGGAATTTTATTTAGAGTTATTCGACAATATAGCTTAGGATCTAGTCATCATCATTGAAGAAATTATAGTGGGAGGAATAATCTTGGGGACTCTCAATGCCACTTTCATAGCATTAATTCCAAAGAAGACCAATTCACTACCTTTCGTGGAGTTTCACCCAATATCTTTATGTAATTTCCTATACAAGTTGAATTCAAAAATTCTAGCTCACTATTTGAAGGAACAACTATCAAAAGGTATATCTAAAGAATAATTTATTTTTTACAAATAGATAAATCCTATATGTTATTGGATCAGCACAAAAACTTCATAGTATGAAAGTCAAGAAACTCTTAGGGTTAGTAATGAAATTAGATCTAGTTAAAGCTTATGGTAGAGTTAATTGGGTCTTCCTAAGACTAGTGTAGCTACAAATTGGGTTGCCTCTTGATATTACTGAATTAATAATGGGATGTGTCACTTCGGAAAGAATTGTGGTACTTGTCAATGGCATTCCAACTCAAATTTTTAACACTTCTAGAGGAATTCGATAAAGATGTTGACTATCACTTTTTTTGTCCTTATTGGTGGTAGAAGGCTTAAGTGTTATGCTCAAGTAGGTATCAAGGTAAGGAAGAATCAAAGGTATACAAGTATCCACACTGATCAAACTCATACATCTTTTTTTTAGGGCATTTGCTTATTTGGACATGGCTCGATTGATGGAAAAGTATTTGAAACATAATTGTACTATAATTGAGTGGTTGCTTAGTCTATTTAAACAATTTCTAATTTACGATTGTAGTTGATTGCTCTATAGTCACTCAATAATTCACATTGTTCCTTCTCCTGTGCAATCTCTTATCTTGGTCAAAAAGACCCTTTGAAAGTGAAAGTACTAAAAAAAACCAAGTTAATAAAAAAGCTAACATATTTTTTTTATTTATCATTTTTTACATTTTCTCACTTAATAGTATTGTTTTTTTTATTGTTTTTTCTCTTTTACCTCTTCTATTTCGAAATTAACTTATAAGCACTACTAGCCATTTGTTGGTTTAAATCCATTTCATATTCAATATCCAAAAAAGGATTATTGTTTGAATACCATTAATTTATATTATGCGAAACAAAGTGAAATAAGATAAAATTTAAAAGGGAGAGAAGTTATAAGTTTAATATCTGTGAACTAGATGATGTAAAACACAGTTACAAATTGGCTAGGATGAGGGAAAAGGATGAGGGAAACTCGTTACGGAAAATATGTAGCCTATTTCTAGAAATTCTATTACAAATAATTAAAATGATTTTTTTTCTCGAAAATATTCGGTTATGCGTTTGGTTGTACGCCATCCAAAATTTAATTGTGAAAGCATAAATATATAAAAAATTCAAAACTTAAAACATTATTTTAATGTTTGAAAATATTATCTTAAAACTATTAAGATATAAAACTATTATAATGTACACTAATATTAGTGTAGGAGGTCGATGATGGCTATTCCTTGTATGAATAAAAAATTGTGAAAAGTTAGGTGAAAAAACTAAATTTATTTAGAACTATATTTTTACTCATTTATTATATAAATTTTAGTTATAGGTTTTTTTTTATCATATAGTATAATTAAGAGAATTTCATTAATTGAAAATATAATTAGTTTTGGTCTTTATTATTGTACTCATTTCAATATGTGTTTTATATAGCAAACAAAAGAAGAAAAGAAAAAAAAATATTATTATTAAAGCATGGGTTTCATACTTCTTATTGATAGTATTTTATATAAAAGCCCGTTCTTTATGCTTCTAGGTTTGTTAGCTCTTAGGATTTATTGTCATGAGTCAGGAGTCAACATTATGTTTATAAGACTCTTCCTAGCAAAAAAAATTGAGCCTAGAAAGTGAAACTTGAAAAGTACAAGCCGACCCTAGCAACTTCAAGTCGACCTAAAGGGGAATTCGCAACTTCAAGTCGACCTAAAGGGGAATTCGACCCCTTGGGAAGGCTATATAAAGAAGTAGTTCGACCTCATTTAGCACTCACTCACCAAGAAGTTCCATCTCATGAGAAAAAAGTTTGATCTAGGGAAAGAAGAGACAAGTAAGGAGGGAAGGTCTAGAAGACAAAAGGAATCCAAGAAGACAAGCAAAAATCCCTTTTTGGGCCCTCTCTCTCTCACACACACATGCGAAAACTAGGGTTTACCCACCTACATAAGAGGTCGAAACTGTAGTTCCTAGGAAAGAGTGCAATCCCTTGTTGCTGGAAAGAATAATTACCCTATAGTAACATCAATGACCTTGGTTGGAGCTGTCTTGCTCAAGGAAGGTCTTAACAAGAGGTTGGATTAGGGTTTTTGCAGCGAAGTTGCAGTTTGCCAAAGTTGCAAGTAGAAGACGTTGGAAGGTTGAAGTTGCAGTTTGAAGTTGGTTGGTGTTGGATCAAGGAAGGACTTATTGGAGGGGCTGACTTGGTACTTGGAGAAGGACTTGGTCTAGGATTGGGTCTTTGTTGTCTCATTAAAAGCAGATTCTATTAAAAAAAAAAGATTTTTCCGAATTTTCTCTTTAAAAATTTTACCTTAACTAGACCCAATTTGTATCCTTTGTATCCTTTGTTATTACTCTTTCGTTCTTAATATTTGTTTAATAAAAATATCTAACAAAAATAATAAAATTCACAAGGAACTATTAAAGTTAAGGAAAATTGTAAAATAAACTGCCACCTTTTAATTTTCCAACATCATTGAGGTGCAGCAAGCATTCACTTGAGTTTTAGGATTTCACTCTGCCCCGCCATCATTGACATTAATGAAATGATTAGTTTAAAGTGCTATAAGTTCGTAATTCTGACCATTGTGAATGTTTGGGCTAAAAGCATACATGGTGCACACTATTTCAGTTCATCTCACCAGCTTCAAAAAAATCATTTGCAAATAGTAGACTACCATTGTGGACTCCTTTTGAAGGCAGTCACACTTAATAGTTTAATTTCCGAACATTCAGGAAACACATTGCGTTGCGAAATTGCAGACGATGAAATAAATTTTAGACAACTTATATCGATTCGCATTCTCCAGTGTGTATGTACACATTCAAATCAAATTTAACCCCGATATAAATGATTGACCAATTTCTACAAAGCCATTGGCCGGTGGGCCACTTCGCTCTTCGCAATCTTTGATTGCCCGAGACCACAGAGAGCTTAACCCATAAATATCAACTTCTCATTCTGGAATGATCTAGGATTTGTTAGAAACAGATAATTGTGGAATGATACTTCAGCCTTGCTGTGGAGGCAAATTGGTAGCTCTCTGGACGTTAGATGGCATATTTTTTATCCAATTATCCCCATCAATGAAACTCCTGCTCAAAAAGGGTGCAGCCTCCTCATCACTTAGTTCACGAGACCATGAAACTCTTCCTTTATTTGTTGCACCAGGTCCAGAACATTTGTACAGCCCATAAACCACAGTGCTGCACATAAACAATGAAGAACAATTATATTATTAGAACATGATTCTGCTAATCCATGCATAGACGTATGTATTTAATTTGCTGAGATGTGACAGCAGTAGCTTACGATTCTCTGGTGGGATCGTTCCAGTTATCCCATCCCTCTGGGAAGATCATGTCGGCAATGTAAGTGAAAGCAAACACTACTCTCGAGTAACGTCCCCATGCCCTGCCGAGGTACATTAACCCACCCCCTGTAATCTTGCAATTTAGAAAGGTGTAGCCCGTGTTTTCACCCGGAGTGGATCTCCTCTGAGCAGTAATTGCGCCATTTAACTCAGGGATCGTATGCAGATGGCATCTCTGCGAATAAGCGACCACCAGGATTGTTTATCAGCTGTGAACTCTGTGACAGAAAATCAATGAAAAAACATTTTATTTATATGTAGTTTACCTCGTAGAGAGATTGTCCATCACCGCATATGAAATCGGCTGCACCTTCAATGAAACAGTTACTAAAGTAATGTTTCCCGCTCTCATCCAACACAGTGTCTTGGTAGCCCAGAAAACGACATCCGTAAAACGCGGAGCGATCTACCGAAATCCTCAGCGCAACAGCTTGATCGCCCGGACCATATGAATTCTGCGCCACAGCCATATACTTTTAAATAATCTCAACTTTCAAAACTACGCCATAACAACTTATATTATGATTAAATAATCTCAACTTTCATGATTATGACATAAAAACTTATTTAGTGTAAACTTAAGCCAGCGAAAAGTTCTTTCACGTTTTTCAATCAAATTTCCAATCTGTAACCTAGTTATCTTCATGTCAATCAAATTTCAAGAAATACCTGGATTGTGATATATCTGGCGATGAAATCCGAAGCGAACACAGACACCGTTGCGCAGTAATATGTACCGCCAGTCGATCTGGCACTATCATTCCAAGTGATGACGGTGTTATTGGCGCCGGAGCCACTCAGAATGATAAATGGTTTCTCTTCAGGAATCGTCACTTTCTCGCTGCTCACAATAAGGCACTAACATTTCAGTTTTTCATCCTAAAAACCTTGTTTCTGCACATAATTTAAACTTCAACTATATTTTTCGATCAAGGTGATATTTATCTTCAGAAAACGATTGATGAGAAATAGTTTTCCAGAATTGATCTGGAATCTATCCGCCACAAGAGTGAAGTTCATGCATGTGTTTGCTTTCAGATTAGGTCAAATAATCCCATTATTTAACCATAATTTCTGAATGGATCATGAGCATAAAACGGAGGAAAAAATGGATTTCATTTTTGTTTTTTTCTAAATGGGCTAGTGATTTTGTTTTAATGAGGTGATATACTTGTTAATTTTTTTAATGAGGTGATATAATTGTTAACTAGATGGTGATTTATGGTGGTTTAAAATGAGTGTTTTTGAAAACAAAATATAGAAAAATCAACTACAGATAAAAAGAAATTGGAACCCAAATGACTGCTTAAATGTATGCCGCATACAAGCATCCGTTCTCTCGTAAATCTATAACATTTCGAGTCATATTTTTCAAAGAAACTCAGCGGGTTCATCAGTTACTCACTTATAAATGCCGGGTTTGACAAGAATTAAGATCGAGTTCGTGTTGTTGGCTGGAACTGCATTGATGGCGTCCTGCACTGTTGTAAAATCGCCATTGCCCTTTTCCTTGGCTACCACTATAACTCTGCCCGCTATATCATTCAGTTTTCGAGGCGATCTGCTATTCAATTCCCTCATATTCTTCTCTCCACGACTGGCGTGCATAGCATGGCGTTGAGATAACGTACGCATAGAACAGGAAGGTTGAAGACAAAAGAGATGGAGCGATGCAAGAAACAAACCGATAACGGCCAATCTGTTGGCGTTAGACATCATGGAATTTTATAACAACCGCACCAGATCGAGGCGAGAGTTGCAAGGAAAATTGATAATATTCCGCAAAACACGTAGTTAGATGGGAACTGAAACATTGCATGAGAGATCCAGTACGGATGAATGGTATATATAAGCAGAAGGCAAAGTATAATCAGGCGAGACGCACCGAAGGAATCAATCGCCGCCGGAGAGACGATGACAGCGCAAGCCAGAGGTTGCTTTCTCAGGAGTAGTTTGACACGTGGAGGAGGCGGGTTTGTGCGCTCTCCGCCGAATAGCGTGGCCAACAATCTTCTCGTTAAAAGCTTAATTAAAATGTGATTTCCATCGCCCCATTTGAAGTAACCTTTGTTTTCGAGTAGCCGTCTTAGCTTTGCATTTAAATTGTTAATGAATTTACGACGATAGCTTTGGAGTTTTAAAACTGTGATCACATATCCATAATACTGTTGACTTTGTTGTATTAATTCATAACGACTCTTTCATACGGCCATCCCTCTATCGAAGACGGGTATTATTTTTAGTTAGTTTAGGGTTGTCCATCCCTTCTTTCATGGACATATTATTTTTAATTAGTTTGTAGATTTCTAGATATTTTAGAAATTTTTAAAAATTAAAATAAAATTAATTATTTAATTTTAATGTTGTGGGGTAGTGTATTTTCCCATCTCCATTTCCACGTCACTTATTATTTTGATTAATTTTATTTTTTTGAAAATTATTTTATCTCTTAGTCTTAGAGTTAGAGTGGGTTAATACAACAATGCTATATTTTAAGTTTTTGTGATCTATAATGTAATAACCAAGTTGACGTTTAGAAAGTACGGGTTAAGATATTAGTTAATTAATTAATTAATTAATATATTTTTAATTTCCAATTAAAAATTAGTTGTTATAAACTAACCATTAATTGTTTATATAAATGTTTATCTATTTATTAATAATACAAAATTATTATTATTATTTTATATATATAAAATAATCAAATAAGAAATTATTAATGATATTAAATTATTATGTACTAATCCTATTTCATATCATAAATAACAAATAAATTAATAAATAAAATGATAAAAACATATATATATTATTTGTAACCAAATAAGGAATAATATTGAAGAATTATTGATATTAACAACCAGTTTTTTATTTTTAAAACAAATTAATATTACAAATTAACTCTATCCCTATTCAGAAATAATATTATATATATATATATATATATATATATATATATATATATAATTATTTAAGCAGTTGTCTATAATGAGACTTTTTGGAAGCCTTTCCGGTGGGTTTTTCCGGTCAAAATCTGGCAGCAATTTATTGGAATGGCAAGTTTGATAGCTAGTTTCTGCACAATCAAGTCGTCCCAGGGGTTTTTCAGGGTGCTGAATCCAAATATGCAGTTAAAAAACCATTTTAACTGCAACAAATCAAGATTTAACCTCAATTTCTTCCGCCGGATTCCGTCACCGGAATCTCCAAAAAGTCGCATTATAGACAACTCCATTATTTAAAAAAGATAATCAAGGTAAAATAGCTGGAATTTAGCTTTTACTTAGTTTCCGCTCATCCTTATTCAGATTGACAACATGTTTCTCAATCTCAATAGCCTCTCTTAGCTTCCTATGGTGGAAATGATCAACCCTAGCAATGACCTTTGCATCTTCAATGAAAACATGGTGCTTATATTTTTGAGCATGCTCAGCAAGAGCTGATGAGCGAGATCGGTTGTGCCTAATGTCAGCGGCATGTTCCTAGATTCTTTGTTTAATAGAGTGGGCAGTTTCCTCAATGTAGGGAACACCACACGAACATAGGATCAAGTAGACGCCTTTCATGTCCTTGGGGTCAATAGGGTCATCCTTATTCTCTATGATGGCAAACCTCCTTTTGCTATCTTATCTTGTGAATCAAGGCTTTGCTCTCTAAAATTTATGGTGTGCTCAGACTCCTTCCCTGTCGCTAGTTGGATTATTGTCTTGGTTGTCTAGAAGTGTTGGGTCTATGCTTGGAGGAAAGTTTGTAGAAAGATGGCATGATCCTTGACCTTTTCTAGAGATTGGGTTACTTACTTCTAGAAATGAAGTGGTAGTGACCTGATCTTGCATGAAAGATCATTCAACCTCTGAGTCCATAAGGAACAATCACTCACATGGGATGTTGGATTTTGGAACATAGAGAAAGCCTGGGCATGCAGAGACTTCATGCCACAAGCCGTTGTGAAATTTGCAGGGGTTGAAGGTGGAAGTATTTTGTGGCGCTACCTTGTAGTCAACGTGTGAGAATTTTTTTTGAATTCTTTCGAATCCATCACAATGAGTATTTAGAATCAACATTTCGAGCTAGCAATTGTTAGCCGGTTACAAGTTTATCTCTCTATTCATGTTCTTTATTGTTATGGCTCTGAGTTCTTATGGTATAAGTCCGATGGTTTCCTTTTAAATTTTTTGAAGGTTAAATGTGACCTACTCTTTGGTGTTTCCTAGTGAGAGGGTGTCTGTGCCTGGAGGTGTTCGTCTATGTATTTGGTTTATTACCCTTCTATTCTTGTTGGCTTGGACCTTCCTGAATTTTATGTATCTCTTCTCTTTTCTTTTCTTTTGTCTTGTTTAGTTTCAATCACCTCAGTTCAAGTCTGTTGTAAGACAATTTCCTTTCTTGGTTTTTTCCCTATTGGTGTAAAATGCCCCAATAACTTATGCATAGTCATAGGGGTACTAGTGGTAGAGGTCTGCAAGGTTGGTTGTGTGCCTAGGACTAGACCAAAGAAGCCACAACTATATTTCACTCAACTACTCCTCTTGAAATTCACAAATAAATTCACCAACTTAAAACCCTCACCACCAATGACTCTCAGGAATATTACGATTATGAAATCCTAGAGGAAGTAGCCAATTAGGTTCTTGACCCTAGTCATATGAGGGGAAGGCAAAGTCAATATATGAACTCCATCACCCTTCATTAGGAGATGAAAACTCTTTTGGGCCGAGTCTTGAAAGAGAAGCACGAAGACCGTAATGATATCATCTCTTCCTTGAAGGAAGTCAAACAGGTGCAACAATATTAGTGCTCATGTTTTGCTAGCTTGGATGATCAATTCTCTCACTTAAAAATTCATCTTCAATGTGAGCTCATCCACTCTACTCCTACCAATACAAGTTCATAGGACCCTACTCTAGTGACCTCTTCAGGCTCTTGATCACATATTTTTCTTCTCTATGTAAATCAACCTTTGATAGTTCTAGTTGTTTCCAATATAAGAAATACTTTATTTTGATACTTGTTATTAAATTATCAGTCAATATATATGGTTTTCCTCATGGTATATTTAGACCAATAATAGTATGAACGATGTTGATTGAGACGATGTATTTTGAAATTTTGAGGTAATGCAAAATTAACTTACAAAAAAAAAATTAACTTTACATTGTGTAATTTCTAAAATCTATAATCAAATTAAAATCAACACTTTCTAAATAATCTCCTAAATCTTCAATCTTAAGAGAGAAGTAATACTCATTTCCATTCAAAATTTGTTTACACAATATCATAGGAAATTCTTTATATGACACATTTGTATGAACTAATCATCATATGGACATACGTTGAAATTTAGTCCGAATTTGGTTTGCAATTTCAATTTCAATCATTTGGTTCAAGGCCTGTAGAGTCTCAAGTGTACATTTATCCATAATTGGAAGTACAATATAGGCATGTTTAGATCCTTGCCACTCACCAAAATGATGAAAAAAATACAGAAAGGGCGGGAATTTTAAGTAAATTATAAGCCACTCCTACTTCATGACCTCCTAGGATAATTTCAAGTCTCATTATCCTAGACTAAGTAGACTACTCCAGTTGTTGGGATGCCATCATAATCAGTGGGTGAAAATTTTGGGGGACAGCTAACATTCAAGTGTCCTCCAAATAAGTTTTGAAGATCTTTACTTGGGTTGGATACCTCTCTAGGATTTTTCTCCCAAATGATCAACAAAATTATTAGGCCTCTTTCTGGAGAAGCCTTAGGGCAAGTGTTTTTGCGTAATGAGAGTGGATTGGAATCCCAATTGTATAACTATCCACTTGCAAAAGTGGTTGTGTGCCAAAATGTAGATCATCTTGTGATTCCTACCCCCCCCCTCCCCCAAGAAAAATACATGGTTAAAGGAAGAAAATCCCATCAAAGGAAACCAGCCATGACAAAGGGAATCTTATCTCAATAGATGATGGGTCTTAGAGGGAGGAATAGAAGGATAAGTAAACATGATAGTCTATGTTTTTGCAACTTCTTTTGAGCACTTAAAGACACCAATCCCGGTAGTGGGGTTGCTTGATTTCGATCCTCTCACTAAACATTAGAGGGGTGGGGGATCGACCCAAATAGTTAGCCCTCAAGAAATTGTTGTTGTCATATTATAAGTCGAGTATCCTTTTGTTGCAAGAAAAAATGTGTATTGGGGGGAAATTGGTTGATTTTATTTCTTCACTTTTAGTTAGTTGGAATTTTAGTATTGTGGACTCTATAGGTCTCTCTAGAGGTATTTTGATAGCCTGGAATCCAAAGATATGTGACATATCCACTTCTTTGCAACCATTTGAAATTGTATTAGAAGGCTACACCAGGTTGGATCAATTTCATTTCAAGATGATGAATTGTTACGGTCCTTACCAGAATCGTCAATTTTTTTGGGAACAAACAAAAGGATTAAATTTGTTGTCAGATTCTTTATGTATTGTTGGATGAGACCTGAACTTTATCACCTCAAGTCGGGAACGTTGGGGAGTTCATTCAATACCAAACCCATTAGCCTAGTATTTTATTACATTATTGGAAGAACTAGGGTTGGTCGACATTGAACCAATGTCGATATGCCCAATGTGGTAAAATAAGAGAGCAGGATATGAAGGAATCACAAGAAGGTTGGATCATTTTCTAGTGGTCGATCACGTACTGGGAACATTGAGGCATTATAGAAGCTGGATAAGTGAATTTTTTGAAGGAATGTCAGATCATGCCCCCATTTTCTTATAACTAGGGAAGAAAGAAAATATAAAGGCGTCGTTCGAATTCAACTCTCACTGGATCAAAGAAATTTCTTTCTCCAATCTAGTTAGATCCAGTTGGGTGTCCTTTGATTTGTCTAATGTAGAATCCGCAATTGAACACTTCATTCATAACCTAAAGAAGTTAAAACAAGAGGTCATCATATGGGATCAAGATCAACAAAAAAGAGAAAAGAAGGAGATCAATGAGATGGAGGCTCGAATCACCCAATTGTATAGAGCTTGACCATCTAGAATACTTTCAGAGGAGGAACTGGAAAAAGTTTGAATTTTGAAAGGGAACGAAAAGGCACTAATGGATGAGAAAGAAGCAACTTGGTGGCTTCGAATCTAAGCCCTCTGGCTTGAACAAGGGGACAAGTATTTTCATAAGTTCGCAAAGCACCAAAGGGTAACCAACACGATATGGGAGATGACTATGGATGATGGCTCTCTTATTTATTCACAAGCGGGTTTGAGTAACTTGGCTCTCAGTTTCTTCCAAAAATGATTTAAGGAGCCAAAGTTTCCCAAGATTGAAGCACAATTTATCGTAAACTTGTTCACATATTGTTTAATAATGACTCTATTGATGTTCTGAAGAAACCAGTTATTGAGAAGGAAGTTCTACTAGTTCTTAAAAAAGCCAAGAAGGAAAATATCCCGAACCTAATGGATGGATTATGGAATTTTATTTAGATTTATTCGACAATATAGCTTAGGATCTAGTCATCATCATTGAAGAAATTATAGTGGGAGGAAGAATCTTGGGGACTCTCAATGCCACTTTCATAGCATTAATTCCAAAGAAGACCAATTCACTACCTTTCGTGGAGTTTCACCCGATATCTTTATGTAATTTCCTATACAAGTTGAATTCAAAAATTCTAGCTCACTATTTGAAGGAACACCTATCAAAAGGTATATCTAAAGAATAATTTTTTTTAACAAATAGATAGATCCTATATCTTATTGGATCAGCACAAAAACTTCAAATTATGAAAGTCAAGAAACTCTTAGGGTTAGTAATGAAATTAGATCTAGTTAAAGCTTATGGTAGAGTTAATTGGGTCTTCCAAAGACTAGTGTAGCTACAAATTGGGTTGCCTCTTGATATTACTGAATTAATAATGGGATGTGTCACTTCGAAAAAATTTGTGGTACTTGTCAATGGCATTCCAACTCAATTTTTTAACTCTTCTAGAGGAATTTGATAAAGATGTTAACAATCACATTTTTTGTCCTTATTGGTGGTAGAAGGCTTAAGTGTTATGCTCAAGTAGGTATCAAGGGAAGGGAGAATCAAAGGTATACAAGTATCCACACTGATCAAACTCATAAATCTTTTTTTTTAGGGCATTTGCTTATTTGGACATGGCTCGATCGAAGAATGGAAAAGTATTTGAAACATAATTGTACTATAATTGAGTGGTTTCTTAGTCTAATTAAACAATTTCTAATCTACGTTGTAGTTGATTGCTCTATAGTCACTCAATAATTCACATTGTTCCTTCTCCTGTGCAATCTCTTATCTTGGTAAAAAGACCCTTTAAAAGTGAAGGTACTAAAAAACTAAAAAAATTAAGTTAATGAAAAAACCAACATATTCTTTTTATTTATAATTTTTCACATTTTCTCACTTAACAGTGTTGTTGTTGTTTTTTTTTTTTTTTTTCTTTTTTTTTCTATTTCCAAATTAACTTATAAGTACTACCAACCATTTGTTGGTTTAAATCCATTTCATATTCAATATCCCAAAAAAGGATTATTGTTTGAATAACATTAATTTAGATTATGCGAAACAAAGTGAAATAAGATAAAATTTAAAAGGGAGAGAAGTTATAAGTTTAATATCTGTGAACTAGATGATGTAAAACACAGTTGCAAAATGGCTAGGATGAGGGAAACTCGTTATGGAAAATATGTACACAGTTGCAAATTGGCTAGGATGAGTTGCAAAATGGCTAGGATGAGGGAAACTCGTTATGGAAAATATGTACACAGTTGCAAATTGGCTAGGATGAGAGGCTAGGATGAGAGAAACTCGTTATGGAAAATATGTAGCCTATTTCTAGAAATTCTATTACAAATAATTAAAATGATTTTTTTTTCGAAAAAAATTGGAATTGGTTATGCGTTTGGTTGTAGGCCATCCAATATTTAATTGTGAAAGCATAAATATATAAAAAATTCAAAATTTAGAAGATTATTTTAATGTTTGAAAATATTATCTTAAAACTATTGAGATATAAAACTATTATAATGTATAGTAATATTGGTGTAGGAGGTCGATGATGGCTATTCCTTATATGAATAAAAAAATTGTGAAAAGTTAGGTGACAAAACTAAATTTATTTAGAACTATATTTTTATTCATTTATTATATAAATTTTAGTTATAGTTTTTTTCCTATCATATAGTATAATTAAGAGAATTTCATTAACTGAAAATATAACTAGTTTTGGTCTTTATTATTGTACTCATTTCAATATGTGTTTTATATAACAAACAAAAGAAGAAAAGGAAAAAAAAATATTGTTATTAAAGCATGGGTTTCATACTTCTTATTGATGGTATTCTATATAAAAACATATTCTTTATGCTTCTAGGTTTGTTAGCTCTTAAGATTTATTGTCATGAGTCAAGAGTCAACATTATGTTTATAAGACTCGTTCTAGCAAAAAAAAAATTGAGACTAGAAAGTGAAACTCCAAAAGTACAAGTGGACCCTAGCAACTTCAAGTCGACCTAAAGGGGAATTTGACCCCTTGGAAAGGCTATATAAAGGAGTAGTTTGACCTCATTTAGCACTCACTCACCAAGAAGTTCCATTTCATGAGAAAAAAGTTTGATCTAGGGAAAGAAGAGACAAGTAAGGAGGAAAGGTCTAGAAGACAAAAGGAATCCAAGAAGACAACGCAAAATCCCTTTTTTGGGCCCTCTCTCTCTCACACACACACATGCAAAAACTAGGGTTTACCCACCTACATAAGAGGTCGAAATTGTAGTTCCTACGAAAAAGTGCAATCTCTTGTTGCTGGAAAGAATAATTACCCTATAGTAACATCAATGACCTTGGTTGGAGCTGTCTTGCTCAAGGAAGGTCTTTAACGAGAGGTTGGATTAGGGTTTTTGCAGCAAAGTTACAGTGTGCCGAAGTCGCAAGTAGAAGAAGCTAGAAGGTCGAAGTTGCAGTTTGAAGTTGGTTGGTGTTGGATCAAGGAAGGACTTATTGGAGGGGTTGACTTGGTACTTGGAGAAGGAATTGGTCTAGGATTGGGTCTTTGTTGTCTCATTGAATGCAGATTCTTAAAAAAAAAAAAAAAAAATTCCGAATTTTTTTTTTTTAATTTTACTTGACTAGACCCCATTTGTACCCTTTGTTATTACTATTTCGTTCTTAATATTTGTTTAATGAAATATCTAACAAAAATAATAAAATTCACAAGGAAAATTGTATAATAAACTGCCACCTTTGAATTTTCCAACATCATTGAGGTGCAGCAAGCATTCACTTGAGTTTTAGGATTTCACTCTGCCCCGCCATCATTCATCATTGACATTAATGAAATGATTAGTTTAAAGTGCTATACTATACCATATAAGTTCGTAATTCTAACCATTGTGTTTGTTTGGGCTAAAAGCATACATAGTGCACACTATTTCAGTTCATCTCACCAGCTTCACAAAAAATCATTCGCAAATAGTAGACTACCATTGTGGACTCCTTCTACTACCATTGTGGACTCCTTTTGAAGGCAGTCACACTTAATTTTAATTTCCGAACATTCAGGAAACACATTGCATTGCGAAATTGCAGACGATGAAATAAATTTTAGACAACTTATATCGATTCGCATTCTCCAGTGGGTATGTACACATTCAAATTTAACCCCGATATAAATGATTGACCAAATTCTACAAAGTCATTGGCCGCTGGGCCACTTCGCTCTTCGCAATCTTTGATTGCCCGAGACCAGAGTGAGCTTAACCCATAAATATCAACTTCTCATTCTGGAATGATCTAGGATTTGTTACAAAACAGAGAATTGTGGAATGATACTTCAGCCTTGCTGTGGAGGCAAATTGGTAGCTCTCTGGACGTTAGATGGCATATTTTTGATCCAATTATCCCCATCAATGAAACTCCTGCTCAAAAAGGGTGCAGCCTCCTCATCACTTAGTTCATGAGACCATGAAACTCTTCCTTTATTTGTTGCACCAGGTCCAGAACATTTGTACAGCCCATAAACCACAGTGCTGCACATAAACAATGAAGAACAATTATATTATTAGAACATGATTCTGCTAATCCATGCATAAACGTATGTATTTAATTTGCTGAGATGTGACAGCAGTAGCTTACGATTCTCTGGTGGGATCGTTCCAATTATCCCAACCCTCTGGGAAGATAATGTCGGCAATGTAAGTGAAAGCAAACACTACTCTCGAGTAACGTCCCCATGCCCTGCCGAGGTACATTAACCCACCCCCTGTAATCTTGCAATTTAGAAAGGTGTAGCCCGTGTTTTCACCCGGAGTGGATCTCCTCTGAGCAGTAATTGCGCCATTTAACTCAGGGATCGTATGCAGATGGCATCTCTGCGAATAAGCGACCACCAGGATTGTTTATCAGCTGTGAACTCTGTGACAGAAAATCAATGAAAAAACATTTTATTTATATGTAGTTTACCTCGTAGAGAGATTGTCCATCACCGCATATGAAATCGGCTGCACCTTCAATGAAACAGTTACTAAAGTAATGTTTCCCGCTCTCATCCAAGACAGTGTCTTGGTAGCCCAGAAAACGACATCCGTAAAACGCAGAGCGATCTCCCGAAATCCTTAGCGCAACAGCTTGATCGCCCGGACCATATGAATTCTGCGCCACAGCCCTATACTTTTAAATAATCTCAACTTTCAAAACTATGCCATAACAACTTATATTATGATTAAATAATCTCAACTTTCATGACTATGACATAACAACTTATTTAGTGTAGACAGCAGAATTTGGAGTATTGAAAATTTAACTTAAGCAAGCGAAAAGTTCTTTCACGTTTTTCCATCAAATTTCCAATCTGTAACCTAGTTATCTTCATGTCAATCAAATTTCCGAAATACCTGGATTGTGATATATCTAGCGATGAAATCCGAAGCGAACACAGACACCGTTGCGCAGTAATATGTACCGCCAGTCGATCTGGCAGTATCATTCCAAGTGATGACGGTGTTATTGGCGCCGGAGCCACTCAGAATGATAAATGGTTTCTCTTCAGGAATCGTCACTTTCTCGCTGCTCACAATAAGGCACTAACATTTCAGTTTCTCATCCTAAAAACCTTGTTTCTGCACATAATTTAAACTTCAACTATATTTTTCTATCAAGGTGATATTTATCTTCAGAAAACGATTGATGAGAAATAGTTTTCCAGAATTGATCTGGAATCTATCCGCCACAAGAAGTGAAGTTCATGCATGTGTTTGCTTTCAGATTAGGTCGGATAATCCCATTATTTATACCATAATTTCTGAATGGATCATGAGCATAAAACAGAGGAAAAAATGGATTTCATTTTTGTTTTTTTCTAAATGGGCTAGTGATTTTGTTTTAATGAGGTGATATACTTGTTAATTTTTTTATGAGGTGACATAATTGTTAACTAGACGATTTTTTTAATGAGGTGATATAATTGTTAACTAGATGGTGATTTATGGTGGTTTAAAATGAGTGTTTTTGAAAAAAAAAAAAATCTAAAATATAGAAAAATCAACTACAGATAAAAAGAAATTGGAACCCAAATGACTGCTTAAATGTATGCCGCATACAAGCATCCGTTCTCTGGTAAATCTATAACATTTCGAGTCATATTTTTCAAAGAAACTCAGCGGGTTCATCAGTTACTTACTTATAAATGCCGGGTTTGACAAGAATTAAGATCGAGTTCGTGTTGTTGGCTGGAACTGCATTGATGGCGTCCTGCACTGTTGTAAAATCGCCATTGCCCTTTTCCTTGGCTACCACTATAACTCTGCCCGCTATATCGTTCAGTTTTCGAGGCGATCTGCTATTCAATTCCCTCATATTCTTCTCTCCACGACTGTCGTGCATAGCATGGCGTTGAGATAACGTACGCATAGAACAGGAAGGTTGAAGACAAAAGAGATGGAGCGATGCAAGAAACAAACCGATAACGGCCAATCTGTTGGCGTTAGACATCATGGAATTATATAACAACCGCACCAGATCGAGGCGAGATTTGCAAGGAAAATTGATAATATTCCGCAAAACACGTAGTTAGATGGGAAGTGAAACATTGCATGAGAGATCCAGTACGGATGAATGGTATATATAAGCAGAAGGCAAAGTATAATCAGGCGAGACACGCCGAAGGAATCAATCGCCGCCGGAGAGACCATGACAACGCAAGCCAGAGGTTGCTTTCTCAGTAGTTTGACACGTGGAGGAGGCGGGTTTGTGCGCTCTCCGCCGAATAGCGTGGCCAACAATCTTCTCGTTAAAAGCTTAATTAAAATGTGATTTCCATCACCCCATTTGAAGTAACCTTTGTTTTGGAGTAGCCGTCTTAGCGTTGAATTTCAATTGTTAATGAATTTACGAGGATAGCTTTGGAGTTTTAAAATTGTGATCACATATCCATAATACTGTTGACTTTGTTGTATTAATTCATAACCACTCTTTCATACGGCCATCCCTCTATCGAAGACGGGTATTATTTTTAGTTAGTATAGGGTTGTCCATCCCTTCTTTCATGGACATATTATTTTTAATCAGTTTGTAGATTTCTAGATATTTTAGAAATTTTTAAAAATTAAAATAAAATTAATTATTTAATTTTAATGTTGTGGGGTAGTGTATTTTCCCATCTCTATTTCCACGTCACTTATTATTTTGATTAATTTTATTTTTTTGAAAATTATTTTATCTCTTAGTCATAGAATTAGAGTGGGTTAATACAACAATGCTATATTTTAAGCTTTTGTTAGTCATAGAATTAGAGTGGGTTAATACAACAATGCTATATTTTAAGCTTTTGTGATCCATAATGTAGTAAGCAAGTTGACGTTTAAAAACTACGAATTAAGATATTAGTTAATTAATTAATAAATTAATATATTATTAATTTTTAATTTCCAATTAAAAATTAGTTGTTATAAACTAACCATTAATTGTTTATATAAATATTTACCTATTTATTAATAATACAAAATTATTATTATTATTTATATATATATATATAAAATAATCAAATAAGAAATTATTAATGATATTAAATTATTATGTACTAATCCTATTTCATATCATAAATAACAAATAAATTAATAAATAAAATGATAAAAACATAAATATATATATATATCTATATATATATATATATATATATATATATATATATATATATATATATATATATTATTTGTAATCAAATAAGGAATAATATTGAAGAATTATTGATATTAAGCACCAATTTTTTATTTTTAAAACAAATTAATATTACAAATTAACTCTATCCGTATTCAGAAATAATATTTACTAATTATATATATATAATTATTTAAAAAAAGATAATCAAGGTAAAACAGCTGGAATTTAGTTTTTACTTAGTTTCCACTCATCCCTATTGAGATTGACAACATGTTTCTCAATCTCAATAGCCTCTCTTAGCTTCCTATGGTGGAAATGATTAACCCTAGCAATGACCTTTGCATCCTCAATGAAAACATGGTCCTTTGCATTCTCAATGAAAACATGGTGCTTATATTTTTTTAGCATGCTCAACAAGAGCTGATGAGCGAGATTGGTTGTGCCTAATGTCAGCGGCATGTTCCTAGATTCTTTGTTTAATAGAGCGGGCAGTTTCCCCAATGTAGGGAACACCACACAAACATGGGATCGAGTAGACGCCTTTCATGTCCTTGGGGTCAATAAGGTCATCTTTATTCTCTATGATGGCAAACCTCCTTTTTCTATCTTATCTTGTGAATCAAGGCTTTTCTCTCTGAGATTTATGGTGTGCTTAGACTCCTTCCCTGTCGCTAGTTGGAGTATTGTCTTGGTTGTCTGGAAGCGTTGGGCCTATGCTTAGAGGAAAGTTTATAGAAAGATTGCATGACCCTCGACCTTTTCTAGAGATTGGGTTACTTACTTCTAGAAATGAAGTGGTAGTGACCTGATCTTGCATGAAAAATCATTCAACCTCTAAGTCCATAAGGAACAATCGCTCACATGGGATATTGGATTTCGGACCATAAAGAAAGCCTAGGCATGTAGAGACTTCATGCCACAAGCCGTTGAGAAATTCACAGGGGTTGAAGGTGGAAGTATTTGGCGGTGCTACCTTGCAGTCAACGTGTGAGAATTTTGTTTGAATTCTTTCGAATCCATCACAATGAGTATTTAGAATCAACATTTTGAGCTAGCAATTGTTCACCAATTACAGGTTTATCTCTCTATTCATGTTCTTTATTGTTATGGCTCTAAGTTCTTATGGTATAAGTCCGATGGTTTCCTTTTAAATTTTTTGAAGGTTCAATGTGACCTACTCTTTGGTGTTTCCTAGTGAGAGGGTGTCTATGCCTGGAGGTGTTCGTCTATGTATTTGGTTTATTACCCTTCTATTCTTATTGGCTTGGACCCTCCTGATTTTTATGTATCTCTTCTCTTTTCTTTTCTTTTGTCTTGTTTTGTTTCAATCACCTCTATTCAGGTCCGTTGTAAGACAATTTCCTTTCTTGGTTTTTCCCCTATTGGTGTAAAATGCCCCAATAACGTATGCATAGTCATAGGGGTACTGGTGGTGGAGGTCTGCAAGGTTGGTTGTGTGCCTAGGACTAGACCAAAGAAGCCACAACTATATTTCACTTAGCTACTCCTCTTGAAATTCACGAATAAATTCACCAACTTAAAACCCTCACCACCAATGACTCTCAGGAATATTACAATTATGAAATCCTAGAGGAAGTAGCCAATTGGGTTCTTGACCCTGGTCATACGATGGGAAGGCAGAGGCAATATATGAACTCCATCACCCTTCATTGGGAGATGAAAACTCTTTTGGGCCGAGTCTTGAAAGAGAAGCACGAAGACCGTAATGATATCATCTCTTCCTTGAAGGAAGTCAAACAGGTGCAACAATATCAGTGCTCGTGTTTGGCTAGCTTGGATGATCAATTCTCTCACTTAAAAATTCATCTTCAATGTGAGCTCATCCACTCTACTCCTACCAATACAAGTTCATAGGACCCTACTCTAGTGACCTCTTCAGGCTCTTGATCACATGATATGTCCTTATTTAGTTATTTTTCTTCTCTATGTAAATCAACCTTTGATAGTTCTAGTTGTTTCCAATATAGGAAATAATTTATTTTGATAATTGTTATTAAATTATCAGTCAATATATATGGTTTTCCTCATGGTATATTTAGACCAATAATAGTATGAACGATGTTGATTGAGACGATGTATTTTGAAATTTTGAGGTAATGCAAAATTAACTTACAAAAAAAAAAAAAAAAATTAACTTTACTTTGTGAAATTTCTAAAATCTATAATCAAATTAAAATCAACACTTTCTAAATAATCTCCTAAATCTTCAAACTTAAGAGAGAAGTAACACTCATTTCCATTCAAAATTTGTTTACACAATACCATAGGAAATGCATTATATGACACATATGTATGAACTAATCATGATATGGACATACGTTGAAATTTAGTCCGAATTTGGTTTGCAATTGCAATTTCAATCATTTGGTTCAAGGCCTGTAGAGTCTCAAGTGTACATTTATCCATCATTGGAAGTACAATATAGGCATGTTTATATCCTTGCCACTCACCAAAATGATGAAAAAAATACAGAAAGGGCAGGAATTTTAAGTAAATTATAAGCCACCCCTACTTCATGACCTCCTAGGATAATTTCAAATCTCATTATCCTAGCCTAAGTAGACTACTCCAATTGTTGGGATGCCATCATAATCAGTGGGTGAAAATTTTGGGGGGCAGCTAACATTCAAGTGTCCTCCAAATAAGTTTTGAAGATCTTTACTTAGGTTGGATACCTCTCTAGGATTTTTCTCCCAAATGATCAACAAAATTCTTAGGCCTCTTTCTGGAGACGCCTTAGGGCAAGTGTTTTTGCGTAATGAGAGTGGATTAGAATCCCAATTGTATAACCATCCACTTGCAAAAGTGGTTGTGTGCCAAAATGTAGATCATCTTGTGATCCCCCCCCCAAGCAAAATACATGGTTAAAGGAAGAGAATCCCATCAAAGGAAACCAGCCCTGACAAAGGGAATCTTTTCTCAATAGATGATGGGTCTTAGAGGGAGGAATAGAAGGATAAGTAAACATGATAGTCTATGTTTTTGCAGCTTCTTTTGAGCACTTAAAGACACCAATCCTAGTAGTGGGGTTGCTTGATTTCGATCCTCTCACTAAACATCAGAGGGGCGGGGGATCGACCCAAATAGTTAGCCCTCAAGAACTTGTTGTTGTCATATTATAAGTCGAGTATCCTTTTGTTGCAAGAAAAAATGTGTAATGGGGGGAAATTGGTTGATTTTCTTTCTTCACTTTTAGTTAGTTGGAATTTTTGTATTGTGGACTCTATAGGTCTCTTGAGAGGTATTTTGATAGCCTGGAATCCAAGGGTATGTGGCATATCCACTTCTTTGCAACCATTTGAAATTGTATTAGAAGGCTACACCAGGTTGGATCAGTTTCATTTCAAGATGATGAATTGTTACGGTCCTTACCAGAATCGTCATTTTTTTTGGGAACAGACAAAAGGATTAAATTTGTTGTCAGATCCTTTATGTATTGTTGGAGGAGACCTAAACTTTGTCACCTCATGTCGGGAATGTTGGGGAGTGTTACACAGTAATTTGTCACCATTTTTCACCGTCCCTGTTACCCCTTTCCCGCACTTTGGAGGATTCATTCCGGGACATGTGAGAAGTGACATAATTTAAAAACACTTACATTATGTTCCCCTAAGTATGGAATTCATGTGCCTTGAAGACGTCTCCTGCAAAATATCCCTGAAAAGTGCCCTTTTTCCATTAGCGCGGGTCCACAATGTACTACTCGCGCCAATGGGGGAAATCCTCAAAAGAGGGCGCGCCAGTTGGCACTCTATCTTAGAGTTACACCCGCACCAACCAAGTTTGGAAAAGATTTTTAACAAACCTGCGCCCGGATATTTTTTCCCTTCAAATAATGAAGTTTCTGAGGATAATGCTAATCTCTTGGATGTCGAGATTCATCATCTATCCCTTACATCTATCCACAATGGCTTTTTGGGGATAATGCCAATCCATAATGGGTGTCTTGATTCATTGTATCTTCTTCCCCTCCTCCATCTATAAAAGCCTGTCCTCGTGCATTTGACAAGCTAGTGATAGTGCTAGTTTTTGAGTGATAGTAAGAGTTTTGGAGCATAGGGAGATTATACTATCAGAAGTCTGAGCTTTGCATTCATAATAAAAGAGAGAGAAAGGCTTGTTGCAAGACATATGTAGCTGTTCGCCCAGCCAGAGGAGGGATTCAACGTCAGAACCTTGGTTGTACTTTTCTCTGTTGATTACCATTAATAAACGACTATCATTATGGTTCTGATCTTATTGTTCATTATGATAATGTTTGATATATATCTTTTCTGACCGATATATGGTTGTATTTAGTGGATTTCATGCTTGTATTCGCTCCGTTCTTTGCATGTGCAGGTATCCATTCGCGGAGATCGTGAGGATCGTGACCTGCTGGAGCAAGGGAATGGGAGTATCAACTCTTCCACGACACTAGCGTTGGAATTCAGGTTGGTTCTCATAATCCACTTTCAATTTGCAACTAGGAACTTGCATGGTAGCGTTGATTGATTGTTGCTAGACCCATTTTGGGCTAGTGGGATCGCCTCTGTCCGCAGAGGGGATTTACCTCTCCAACAATTTGGCGACTTTGCTGGGGACGCTATTTGTTGTTTGATTCGTAAACTTTGGACGGAGCCTGAAGTACGGCCAGGTAGCCTTCGAAACGCTATTGCTCTGCATTAGCAAAGTAGATCAACGCCACTTCAGTCAATCTCCAGTTTGGTTTACGAACCGAACAGCTTGGAGTTTGTCTTGCACTTTGGTTTTCTCTTGTTTGCTTGCTTAGATAAGCTTTCTGGGTTGGATTTTTAAGTTGTTTCTTGCTGCTTGATCTGTCTGGATACTGTCGATCAAACCGTGGACTGCTTGATTTATTTTTAAGCCAGCAAACTTTATTAGCGCGTGTTTTTACCTGACAGTCGCGCCGGTGGGCGCAGGTTGCACAAAAGCAACTCGCGCTAATCCCTTAATAGCGCGAGTTACAGACTGACAGTCGCGCCAGTCCTGTGAACTTTGCCAGTTTGCTTGTTTGGAAGCCTTCTGAACTCATATTTTTGTCTTTCCACATCTTTTTCAGCTATTGGAGTGTGTCAGAGCTCTGTTGACTGATTTTTGACCTTCATCCTTTGGGTGTTTGCCTCTTTCCATCGACCTCATATCCCAGCCCTAGAGCATCTAGTGGCTTTGTGCATCGAGCCTTCCGTGGGAGTTTTTGGTTCTTTGATTGTCCAGTCGACTTCTTGGCTGTTTTTTGCACTTGTCTAGTGGTTATCTTTTTATTGTGTGCTTCGAGCAATCCACCTCTTGTTCGTTTGGATTTCGCTTGGCTTTGTTTGGGCTTAGATCACATCGCTCATTGAGGTTTTTGTGATTCTTCTTGGCTTGACAGATTGTCTTGGTGTTTCAGGCTTGATTCTATTTTCATTGAGTGAAGTTTGTTTGTTTACTCTTTGTTATCATCTCTCAAAATTTGTTTAAGTGCATTATGCCATTAAAAAAAAACAAACGATCTTTTTACATTGCATTAGTTAATGGAAGTTAGCATTCTTCACTGTGCTTAGTAATTAATCATTTAAAAAATAAAAAAGTTTCGTTTATTGCCATTAGTTGCATTAGAATCTTTGTTGATTGTTTGATGATCATTTTGTTTGTTTGAAAGATCTCAACTCTTCTGTAGTTAGCATTCATCGAATGGAATGATATATTTTGGCATATAGTTTGCATTTAGGAAATTGTGAGAGATCACATACGGTAGGACCTGAAAACTGAAACCTAATCAAAGATCAACTGTAAAATGAACTGAATGAATCTAAAAACGCATTGGAACTTAACGCATACATTCTAGAGGTCTAGGCTAGAGACGTGTTCCGGCGTCATTAAACCTAGTCACAGTTGTTTCACATTATGGTTGGGTGATTCCTCCTTTTGTGACTCAATAGTGGTCTAGCACGGATTTGTGCTCCCACGTACCGTCGAGTATATGTGGAGACCCCACTAGGTTATCATCCTTTATCCATAGGAAGCCGTGTCTGCCGCCTTACAAGCCGTAATGCACTGAACACAGCATTCGGGAAGATTAACTGTCGTACGGGAAGTCCTTGGTTTTCATCTGATTACCAAGGTGTATAAGCAGTTTTACGGATTGTTTGGTAAACCTTTTGCCTAGTTCTCCAGAGTAGTCACTTTTGACCCTTTTCGGACTCCCTAAAAGAAAAGGTTCACCTGAGCATTTGTCACTTCGGGCTCATTAAATATCGAAGGAGACTAGAGTCATCTTTTTGTCCTTTTCTCGACTCTTAAAACATGAAAAGGTCAAGTTCAGTTCCTTTGTCTTAAAATTTATTCGGCCACGATTCACATTTACCCGATTAGATCTTGTTTGCGTTAGTTTGAGTAGGGTCCTATCTCGTTAGATTCCCTAGGATTTTGTGAAGTTTTCATCCTGGCGGAATTACCAATTTCGTCTTCTTCCTTTGCCGAGATACCGGTTGTGAGTGAAACTCTTCCTGTTATTCCGAGTATACAACCGATTAATTATCGTGCTCCAGGCGACGAGACTTACGAATTTCATTGGAACCCTGTTTGGGAACCTTCTGAGGACGGTATCCCTTTTTGGGAATACACTTCCCCTCGTGTTTCAGCCCCACTATTTTCTTCCGACGTGGAGGATGTATCCCCTACTTCGACTGAAGAATCCGTTGCGATGAGCGGTGAAATTCCCACCGCAACGGAACCTATACTTGTTAGTAGCACCCTTACTACTGGGAGACTACCTCCAGGATATAAAGCATTAAAGGATGTTATGTCCTCTGGAACTCCCTTCACGAGTTCTATTTGGTCACAACTCGCTTTTCCCACCATGGAGCCTTTTACTCCACAAAGTCACAGTACGTCTGTTACCTCAATCCCAACCATTCCAACGGTATGTGTAGCTTCTTCGACTCCTATTTTCAGTCGTCCTTCGGCCTCTATATTCGGAGTCTTTGATCCTACGTTAAACGTCCCAGCAGAGGGGCCATACAATCAGTATTTGCCACATCTTGGTAGGCCTTTGTCGTCTCAACCGACTGTTGAGATTTCAGTTCCGCTATCAATTGATTGGGGCCCCACCTCTTATCATGGTGGCCAAGTATCGTCTGCGCAATCCCAAAGACCACCTCATCAAGACCAACAAGGACAACCCTTCCAGGGACAACCTTTCACCTCTGGTGGTCCGTCTTTCACCTCTTATGCTCAACCTTCTGGTAACTCAGGTCAATCTTCTATTCAACAAGGCCAACCTGGTATCCAGCAAGGTTATCCTACTGGACAAATTGGTCAATCGTATGTTCACCCTAACCAACCTAATGTCCAGTATGGTCCAACATCTGGACAAGCTGGTCAACCATATGGTCAGCCCATCGTCCAGTATAGTCAACCCTCTGGGCAAGTCGGCCAGCCTCAAATCCAATCAGGCCAACCAACTGCCCAGCCCACTCAGCCATCTCGTCCGTTAAGACAACCCTCAGTTGTGATACAACAACTCCACCCCCAGCAAGTACAACCTTCTGGGCAGGTGGGCCAACCTCAATATCAACAAGGTCATCCTTCCGGCCAGATAGCCCAACCTACAGGACATCCTTCTGGCGCTGCTCAACCCAGTTTTTTGCCCCAGGCTGGACCCCAGACCCCATCCGTCTTCAAATGCAAGTTGGAATTCAATCCCAACCAGTCTATCAAACTCAACCTGTTTCTCAAACTCAGTTTGGAGTCCAGCCACCGATAGCGGATAGCAAGGACTTCCTCTGAGAAGGGCAGCTCTGGAGAACTTCTAATGCGGACATAGCCGATGGAGTCTGAGCTAAGTCCTCAATGATATTGTAGTGTTGTGCAGCACGAGCATTTGGGTTGTAAGAAGATTTCCGGAGTACTCCTTTTGGAGGGGGTCGAATAGGCGTCTCAGTACTAGGTCTCTCGATGTGGAGCGGGCCTGAACTGAACAGAGGAGCACTAGAGGGGACCTCAGGCTCTTTCCCGACAGATGATGGATAATCTTTTGTTCGAGTACTGATGTGGACAGGTATCGTTCCAGCCATAAATACTTGAGAACCGAAGGAAGAGGGAGGTTGAGAGGGGTCAGCCACCATTTGAGTTTGTTGCGAGGGAAAGGGTTCTTTGAGCACCGCAGGAGTCCCGGGAGCGCCTTTCAAAAAACGACTAACTTTGGACCGCCTAGGGCAGTCTTTGGTATAGTGATCTTCATCACAGATAAGACAAGGATACTTGGGTTTGCGCTTGGCACCTTCCTCGGGTGGAGGTTTAGGGGAGTCCTATTTAGGTTGATCTGGCTTATTCTTCCCTTTCCCTTTCTTCTTTCCTTTCGAGGCTTTGTCTGCCGTGGTGGACTGGACGGCATTAACCTCGGAAGTAATATTCGAAGTGGGTGTTACCTGAGAAGTGTGTTCATTCGAAGCATTTGATTTTTGCTTCCCAGGGTTCACGGAATTTTTCTTCGAG
Organism: Pinus tabuliformis; assembly: GCA_031772625.1. Classification (NCBI taxonomy): domain Eukaryota; kingdom Viridiplantae; phylum Streptophyta; class Pinopsida; order Pinales; family Pinaceae; genus Pinus; species Pinus tabuliformis. Next base: position 842,673,119 of record CM062812.1, read on the forward strand.
GACGAATTAACAGAACCAATAATACCGTCAACAGTTGGTGTTGGCAGGGCTTTAGATGTTCCTAGTCTCGGGGCATCAGGCAGATAATCATACAATGTACCAGACTGAGAATAAACCAAGTCAAGGTACTGAGCGCGCGCGATAGCTTGCTCTTCAGTGACACACGCCCCCATGGCAATGTCTCGAGCTATTGGAGGAACAAACGAAGTCGTAAACCAATCGGTAAGAAGTTGGTCGGGAATCCAAAATTTGATCATACATCTATGCCGTCTCCATTCATGGATATGATCAGAGATATGCGTAGCCGTTGTCTGTCTTAAGGATGTCAGGAGGTGTGTACCCGTTTCATATCGAATGGGCAACTGAAAATGAGTGAGGAATGCCATAGCCAACGAGTTGAAATCCTGAAAGGATCCACGAGTGAGCTCAATATACCACGTAGCTGCAGAGCCAATGAGAGTCCTTTGAAAAAGGCGAAGCCGAATCGAATCATCAAGCCATGAATTGGATGAACACCATAAGTGATAGGTCATGACATGAGCTTGAGGATCTTCATTAGCTTTACCATCAAATTTTGGACAGTCACCAGGAATTTTCGTTGGAACCAAAGGCCAATACGGATTATGAAGAATGGGATCATTGGTCAGTTTGGACACATCCGGTAATTCCAAAGTTGCTAAGAAAGGTAATTGAGGATTGAAAGACATCTGGGGCTTCTGGTAGGATGGAGCACTAGGGTTCCAACCAACTGGCGGTTGCCCCCATGGGATTGGTCCGGACAGATTTGGCCCCATAGGGTTTTGTTCGTAGGGATTTTGGTTCTGCCCCCCAGCATTCCATGGATTACCAAACTGTCCTGCAGGAGCACCATACGGTTGCGGATAATTCTGATAAGGATTTGCCTGCAGTTGTTGATAATTTTGATATGGGGCAAACGAAGGTTGCCCTTGAGGTTGTTGGTAACCATACGGTGGCTGGACTCCAAACTGAGTTTGAGAAACAGGTTGAGTTTGATAGACTGGTTGGGATTGAATTCCAACTTGCATTTGAAGACCGGATGGGGCCTGGGGTCCAGCCTGGGGCAAAAAACCGGGTTGAGCAGCGCCAGAAGGATGTCCTGTAGGTTGGGCTATCTGGCTGGAAGGATGACCTTGTTGATATTGAGGTTGGCCCACCTGCCCAGAAGGTTGTACTTGCTGGGGGTGGAGTTGTTGTTGCACAACTGAGGGTTGTCTTAACGGACCAGATGGCCGAGTGGGCTGGGCAGTTGGTTGGCCTGATTGGATTTGAGGCTGGCCGACTTGCCCAGAGGGTTGACTATACTGGACGATGGGCTGACCATATGGTTGACCAGCTTGTCCAGATGTTGGACCATACTGGACATTAGGTTGGTTTGGGTGAACATACGATTGACCAATTTGTCCAGTAGGATAACCTTGCTAGATACCAGGTTGGCCTTGTTGAACAGAAGATTGACCTGAGTTACCAGAAGGTTGAGCATAAGAGGTGAAAGACGGACCACCAAAGGTGAAAGGTTGTCCCTGGAAGGGTTGTCCTTGTTGGTCTTGATGAGGTGGTCTTTGGGATTGCGCAGACGATACTTGGCCACCATGATAAGAGGTGGGGCCCCAATCAATTGACAGCGGAACTGAAATCTCAACAGTCGATTGAGACGACAAATGCCTACCAAGATGTGGCAAATATTGATCGTATGGCCCCTCTGCTGGGACGTTTAACGTAGGATCAAAGACTCCGAATATAGAGGCCGAAGGACGACTGAAAATAGGATTCGAAGAAGCTACACATACAGTTGGAATGGTTGGGATTGAGGTAACAGACGTACTGCGACTTTGTGGAGTAAAAGGCTCCGTGGTGGGAAAAGAGAGTTGTGACCAAATAGAACTCGTGAAGGGAGTTCCAGAGGACATAACATCCTTTAATGCTTTATAGCCTGGAGGTAGTCTCCCAGTAGTAGGGGTGCTACTAACAAGTATAGGTTCCATTGCGGTGGGAATTTCACCGCTCGTCGCAACAGATTCTTCAGTCGAAGTAGGGGATACGTCCTCCATGTCGGAAGAAAATAGTGGGGCTGAAACACGAAGGGAAGTGTATTCCCAAAAAGGGATACCGTCCTCAGAAGGTTCCCAAACAGGGTTCCAATGAAATTCGTAAGTCTCGTCGCCTGGAGCACGAGAATTAATCGGTTGTATACTCGGAATAACAGGAAGAGTTTCACTCACAACCGGTATCTCAGCAAAGGAAGAAGACGAAATTGGTAATTCCGCCAGGATGAAAACTTCACAAAATCCTAGGGAATCTAACAAGATAGGACCCTACTCAAACTAACGCAAACAAGATCTAATCGGGTAAATGTGAATCGTGGCCGAATAAATTTTAAGACAAAGGAACTGAACTTGACCTTTTCATGTTTTAAGAGTCGAGAAAAGGACAAAAAGATGACTCTGGTCTCCTTCGAATATTTAATGAGCCCAAAGTGACAAATGCTCAGGTGAACCTTTTCTTTTAGGGAGTCCGAAAAGGGTCAAAAGTGACTACACTGGAGAACTAGGCAAAAGGTTTACCAAACAATCCGTAAAACTGCTTATACACCTTGGCAATCAGATGAAAACCAAGGACTTCCCGTACGGCAGTCAATCTTCCCGAATGCTGTGTTCAGTGCATTACGGCTTGTAAGGCGGCAGACACGGCTTCCTGTGGATAAAGTATGATAACCTAGTGGGGTCTCCACATATACTCGACGGTACGTGGGAGCACAAATCCGTGCCAGACCACTATCGAGTCACAAAAGGAGGAATCACCCAACCATAATGTGAAACAACAGTGACTAGGTTTAACGACGTCGGAACACGTCTCTAGCCTAGACCTCTAGAATGTAGGAGTTAAGTTCCAATGCGTTTATAGATTCATTCAGTTCATTTTACAGTTGATCTTTGATTAGGTTTCAGTTTTCAGGTCCTACCGTATGTGATCTCTCACAATTTCCTAAATGCAAACTATATGCCAAAATATATCATTCCATTCGATGAATGCTAACTACAGAAGAGTTGAGATCTTTAAAACAAACAAAATGATCATCAAACAATCAACAAAGATTCTAATGCAGCTAATGGCAATAAACGAAACTTTTTTTTTTTTAAATGATTAATTACTAAGCACAGTGAAGAATGCTAACCTCCATTAACTAATGCAATGTAAAAAGATCGTTTGTTTTTTTTTAATGGCATAATGCACTTAAACAAATTTTGAGAGATGATAACAAAGAGTAAATAGACAAACTTCACTTAATGAAAATAGAATCAAGCCTGAAACACCAAGACAATCTGTCAAGCCAAGAAGAATCACAAAAACCTCAATGAGCGATGTGATCTAAGCCCAAACAAAGCCAAGTGAAATCCAAACGAACAAGAGATGGATTTCTCGAAGCACACAATAAAAAGATAACCACTAGACAAGTGCAAAAAACAGCCAAGAAGTCGACTGGACAATCAAAGAACCAAAAACTCCCACGGAAGTTTCGATGCACAAAGCCACTAGATGCTCTAGGGCTGGGATATGAGATCGATGGAAAGAGGCAAACACCTAAAGGATGAAGGTCAAAAACCAGTCAACAAAGCTCTGACACACTCCAGTAGCTGAAAAAGATGTGGAAAGACAGAAATCTGAGTTCAGAAGGCTTCTAAACAAGCAAACTGGCAAAGTTCACAGGACTGGCGCGACTGTCAATCTGTAACTCGCGCTATTAAGGGATTAGCACGAGTTGCTTTTGTGCAACCTGCGCCCACCGACGCGACTGTCAGGTAAAAAAAACGCGCTAATAAAGTTTGTTGCCTTAAAAATAAATCAAGCAGTCCAGGGTTTGATCGACAGTATCCAGACAGATCAAGCAGCAAGAAACAACTTAAAAATCCAACCCAGAAAGCTTATCTAAGCAAGCAAACAAGAGAAAACCAAAGTGCAAGACAAACTCCAAGCTGTTCGGTTCGTAAACCAAACCGGAGATTGACTGAAGTGGCGTTGATCTACTTCGCTAATGCAGAGCAATAGCGTTTCGAAGGCTACCTGGCCGTACTTCAGGCTCCGTCCAAAGTTTACGAATCAAACAACAAATAGCGTCCCCAGTGGAGTCGCCAAATTGTTGGAGAGGTAAATCCCCTCTGCGGACAGAGGCGATCCCACTAGCCCAAAATGGGTCTAGCAACAATCAATCAACGCTACCATGCAAGTTCCTAGTTGCAAATTGAAAGTGGATTATGAGAACCAACCTGAAGTCCAACGCTAGTGTCGTGGAAGAGTTGATACTCCCATTCCCTTGCTCCAGCAGGTCACGATCCTCACGATCTCCGTGAATGGATACCTGCACATGCAAAGAATGGAGCGAATACAAGCATGAAATCCACTAAATACAACCATATATCGGTCAGAAAAGATATAGATCAAACATTATCATAATGAACAATAAGATCGGAACCATAATGATAGTCGTTTATTAATGGTAATCAACAGAGAAAAGTACAACCAAGGTTCTGACGTTGAATCCCTCCTCTGGCTGGGCGAACAGCTACATATGTCTTGCAACAAGCCTTTCTCTCTCTTTTATTATGAATGCAAAGCTCAGACTTCTGACAGTATAATCTCCCTATGCTCCAAAACTCTTACTATCACTCAAAAACTAGCACTATCAGTAGCTTGTCAAATGCATGAGGACAGGCTTTTATAGATGGAGGAGGGGAAGAAGATACAATGAATCAAGACACCCATTATGGATTGGCATTATCCCCAAAAAGCCATTGTGGATAGATGTAAGGGATAGATGATGAATCTCGACATCCAAGAGATTAGCATTATCCTCAAAAACTTCATGATTTGAAGGGAAAAAATATCTGGGCGCGCGTTTGTTAAAAATCTTTTCCAAACTCGGTTGGCACGGGTGTAACTCTAAGACAGAGTGCCAACTGGCGCGCCCTCTTTTGAGGATTTCCCCCATTGGCGCGAGTAGTACATTGTGGACCTGTGCTAATGGAAAAAGGGCACTTTTCAGGGATATTTTGTAGGAGATGTCTTCAAGGCACATGAAGTCCATACTTAGGGGAACATAATGCAAGTGTTTTTAAGTTATGTCACTTCTCACAGGTCCCGGAATGAATCCTCCAAAGTGTGGGAAAGGGGTAACAGGGACGGTGACAAATGGTGACAAATTACTGTGTAACAGATGCCCCCTAAAGCATGAGGCCCGAGAGAGAGAGAGAGGGGTGAAATGCTTTACAAGAACACATGCAACTGCCGCCGGAGAATCTGCATAGAGAGATACAACTGATAGATCAAGTACATAATATATGTGGTATGGTCGCAACCATCCATAACAGAGTACATAATAATCTAGATCCATGGTATGGGCACAGCCATCCGGTTAGGATCGATGAATAGACTCAGGTATGGTCGCAGCCATCTAGTGAATGAGTCATCACAGCCTGGATTCCAACAGACAAAATCCAGGGTCTTGCGCTCCATCTCGACCCGAACAAAAGTACAAGTTCAAGCATGCAAATACATGAGCTGAAGTCGAACATGCATGAACATCGTCTGATTACCAATCAATAATGAAAACTGTTAACAGACGCGAGAGGTACCACCGATAATGATAATGGCCCTCAAGGTACTATGGGTACAATCTATGGCGTGCGATTTAGTGAGATGGCGTCGAACACCCGTAGAATCATTCGATCGGAGGCCAATGATGAAAACCTCACGTCAAACACGAAGAACCTGCCATTGAGGCATGCAGGCTCTAAGGCACTAGAAGGGAGTCTCTAGATCAGCTTCCTGGATAATGAGTTGAAGTCGACAGGAAGTGACCTTGATCGAAGGTGGGCCATAGTGTTTCCCACATCATCGACACGAGACAGAGAAAGAATATTGTGGTGGATCAAAATTATGTGAGCTATCAGAAGAAGGTTGTTATTCTGCAGAGCTCAACTTCTCTTGAACATATCGGCGGCACAACAGTGGAATTGGCAGTATTTGACATCAATGGATCAGAGGTCATGATGACGAGGCAATGAGTAGATGAGAGGTCAAACAGGATTACCCAAATCCACAGAGGCAAGTGAAAAACGAGATGAGATATCCCCACCCAGACACAAAAGCAGACAAGTGCCATGTTCAGGAGTGACATACTGCCGACACGACAATAATTATGGTTCCATTTTCCCCTACCATTTATGGCGAGTACCCCAATTATTTTTATTTACAAGCTTGATGGGGATAGCATATGCTTGTAACGTCATCTTGACGGACTCCAATGTCATTAAGTTTTAACGAGTCTGACAAAGGAAAAACTCGGCGTCTTTTCATGTTTAGAGAGTTTGAAAATCAACAATTGCAGGCAAATCCTTATCAGAATTATCCGCAACCGTATGGTGCTCCTGCAGGACAGTTTGGTAATCCATGGAATGCTGGGGGCAGAACCAAAATCCCTACGGACAAAACCCTATGGGGCCAAATCTGTCCGGACCAAGCCCATGGGGGCAACCGCCAGTTGGTTGGAACCCTCGTGCTCCATCCTACCAGCAGCCCCAGATGTCTTTCAATCCTCAATTACCTTTCTTAGCGACTTTGGAATTACCGGATGTGTCCAAACTGACCAACAATCCCATTCTTCATAATCCGTATTGGCCTCCGGTTCCAACGAAAATTCCTAGTGACTGTCCAAAATTCGATGGTAAAGCTAATGAAGATCCTCAAGCTCATGTCATGACCTATCACTTATGGTGTTCATCCAATTCGTGGCTTGATGATTCGATTCAGCTTCGCCTTTTTCAAAGGACTCTCACTGGCTCTGCAGCTAAGTGGTATATTGAGCTCAATCGCGGATCCTTTCAGGATTTCAACTCGTTGGCTATGGCATTCCTCACTCATTTTCAGTTGCCCATTCGATATGAAACGGGTACACACCTCCTGACATCCTTAAGACAGACAACAGCTACGCATATCTCTGATCATATCCATGAATGGAGACGGCGTAGACGTATGATCAAATTTTGGATTCCCGACCAACTTCTTACCGATTGGTTTACGACTTCGTTCGTTCCTCCAATAGCTCGGGACATTGCCATGGGGGCGTGTGTCACTGAAGAGCAAGCTATCACGCGCGCTCAGTACCTTGACTTGGTTTATTCTCAGTCTGGTACATTGTATGATTATCTGCCTGATGCCCCGAGACCAGGAACATCCAAAGCCCCGCCAACACCAACCGTTGACGGTATTATTGGTTCTGTTAATTCGTCCTCAAAGAAAAATTCCGCGAACCCTGGGAAGCAAAAATAAAATGCTTCGAATGAACACACTTCTCAGGTAACACCCACTTCAAATATTACTTCCGAGGTTAATGTCGTCCAGTCCACCACGGCAGACAAAGCCTCGAAAGGAAAGAAGAAAGGGAAAGGGAAGAATAAGCCAGATCAACCTAAACAGGACTCCCCTAAACCTCCACCCGAGGAAGGTGCCAAGAGCAAACCCAAGTATCCTTGTCTTATCTGTGATGAAGATCACTATACCAAAGACTGCCCTAGGCGGTCCGAAGTTAGTCGTTTGTTGAAAGGTGCTCCCGGGACTCCTGCGGTGCTCAAAGAACCCTTTCCCTCGCAACAAACTCAAATGGTGGCTGACCCCTCTCAACCTCCCTCTTCCTTCGGTTCTCAAGTATTTATGGCTGGAATGATACCTGTCCACATCAGTACTCAAACAAAAGATTATCCGTCATCTGCCGGGAAAGAGCCTGAGGTCCCCTCTAGTGCTCCTCCATTCAGTTCAGGCCCGCTCCACATCGAGAGAACTAGTACTTAGACGCCTATTCGACCCCCTCCAAAAGGAGTACTCCGAAAATATTCTTACAACCCAAATGCTCGTGCTGCACAGCACTACAATATCGTTGAGGACTTAGCTCAGACTCCATCGGCTATGTCCGCATTAGAAGTTCTCCAGAGCTGCCCTTCTCAGAGGAAGTCCTTGCTATCCGCTATCGGTGGCATAGACCCGACCGACTCGGATTTGATTACTTTTGACTTGGAATGCCATACGCAGAGACTGCCTCCCCAAATCGCATTCCTCATACAGGTTATTATTAATTCCAAAACGATTCATCGTACAGTCATTGATGAAGGTGCTTCAACTTGCATCATGTCTGTTGCCTGTTGGAAAGATATTGGATCTCCGACGCTGAGCCAGTCTCCCACAACCTTGGAAGCTTTTGATGGAAGAGCATCTCGTCCTTATGGTATACTCCAACGTTTGCCCATCTCTTTGGAAGGGAAAACGGTCGAAATGGAAGTTGAAGTTGTTGATGCTAATCTTACCTACAACCTCCTTCTCGGACGTAGCTGGATATACGCGATGCAAGCTGTAGCTTCATCTTTGTTTCGTATCATCTGTTTCCCTCATCAAGGGAAGATTGTTACCGTAGACCAGCTGTCATTCTTCGCTTCCTCTTCTGAAGGCAACATCCCTTTTGTGGAGCATACCTCCAAATCATCTGAGAGTCTGGGAGCTGGGCTTTTCAAAGATCCCGCCCTTATGGGTTTTTTTCCGCTCCCACCTCCTAACATCGCTTCCGTCAATATGATTACTACTTGTTCTGATCCGTGGATCCTCCCTCCCACCGACCAAGTAGATTCTTGGGGCGACCATATGCCGTTGAGTCCTGCCAAGCTCAACTATGTCGAAATCATTGCTGCATCGGCTCCCTCTTCTGAACTTGCTCTTTCGAGTAAGATTCTCGATTCGTTCGCTCCATCCTCATGGCTTGTAGATGAGACTTCTTCGGACCCTTTAAAAGAAACATTCCCTTCCGACGAAGCCATTATTGAGACTATGTCTCTCGAGGAACCTCCTTGGCATGATTCTCACCATCGTTCCTCGTTTCTCCCTGCCCATCAGGATATGCTTACTTGTCTCGAGCGGTTTGCTCCTTGTCTCCCAATTCAAACCCTTCAAACACCTATCCAAGTTTATCAAGTGTCCTCTGAAGGAAATATGGCGAACATTACGCAAACCCAGCCCATCGACATCTCTGTGAAACCAGGGATTGTTGAGCATCTTCACAGTGGAGTCACTTGTACTCCGGAGGAGATTCGACTCTATATCAATCTTTTTCACGAATTTCGTGACGTCTTTGCATGGTCCTACGAAGAAATGCCCGGCATTGATCCTAGCATAGTGGTGCATGAGATAATCACGTACCCGGGTGCTAAGCCTGTTCGTCAACGTTTACGCCTTGTACACCCCCGAAAGGCTGCAGCTATTAAGGCGGAAGTAGAAAAGCTTCTTAAAGCTGGTTTTATTTATCCTATCCCACTCACAGATTGGGTCTCCAATATCATACTTGTGAATAAAAAATAGGGTACCATCCGTGTTTGTGTTGATTATCGTGATATTAATTGGGCCTGTCCTAAAGATAATTTCCCCACACCATTCATTGATCAAATTATTGATGAGTGTGCCGAAAGCGAAATATACTCTTTTATGGACGGTTTTTCTGGATATAACCAGATCAATATTGCTCCCGCTGATCAACACAAGACCGCTTTTATCTGTCCATGGGGCACTTTTGCCTATAAGAAGCTCCCTTTCGGTCTCAAAAATGCTGGTGCTACCTTCCAACGTGCAATGTCCTATGCTTTTCATGACATTCGACACATTGTACAGCCATATCTGGACGATCTCCCAGCTCATTCAGCCAAACGTCAGGACCACCCTACTCACCTTCGCGATATCTTTCTTCGCTGTCGACACTACCGAATCAGACTCAATCCTCACAAATGTGTCTTCTGCGTTGAATCTGGCCGACTTCTTGGGTTTGTCGTATCCCGAGAAGGCATCCATTTGGATCCCCTTAAAGTCGACGCTATAGTAAATCTTCCTCCCCCTGCTTCTTTACAGCAATTGCAAAGCTTGCAGGGTAAAGCAAATTTTCTCAGACGATTCGTTCCAAACTATGCCGAGGTGGCTAAAGGTTTCACACGGTTGCTAAAGCAAGATGTCCCTTTTCATTGGGATACCATCGCTCAGGAATCTTTTGAGCGTCTCAAGGGTCTCCTTGTTTCTGCTCCGTTGCTCCGTCCTCCGAACTATCATCGCGACTACACTCTGTATTTGGCTGCCGCCGACACCACTATCGGCATGGTTCTCGTTCAAACTGACGATGATGACACTGAGCATGTTGTATATTATCTCAGCGCCAATCTTTTAGACACGGAAACTCGATATGCTTATGTCGAGAAGTTGGCTTTGGCCGTCGTTTGTGCTGTCCAACGTTTCCGTCACTATATTCTACTGCGCACTACCACCGTGGTTTCTGATTGCAACCCCATGACGTATATTTTGTCATGCCAGTTGCTGGGGGGCAAGTACTCAAAGTGGATTGTCATCCTCCAAGAGTTCGACTTGGAATTTACCACTGCCAAGTCCAAGAAATCCCTTGTATTTGCTGAGTTACTTTGCTCTTTGCCATCTTCTTCCCCACCCTCTCACTCAGAGGATCATATTTCGGATGAGACTTTATTTCTCATTAGCACCCTCGATCCTTGGTATGGGGATATCATTATATATCTGCAAACGTCCTCCTTTCGCCCCGGCATGTCCAAAGATGCTCGGCGAAGGATTCATCATCAGTCTCAACCATACCGTATCATTGGGGACACACTTTATCGCCTCAGCGTCGACTCTGTTCTCCGCCAATGTCTAACTCTCGAGGAATCTAAGCGTGTCTTGAATGACTGCCACTCTGGTGCCTGTGGTGGTCACATGTCCAGATATGATACTGCCCAAAAAATCCTCCGTGCTGGCTACTTTTGGCCCTCTATCTTTAAGGATTGCATTCTTGCCGTCCGCTCTTTTCATGAGTGCCAGATATACCAGCGGAAGATGCGAGCGCCTCCCGCTCCATTGCACCCTGTTGTCACCATTGGCCCTTTTGAAAAATGGGGCATTGATTATATGACCTGTAACCCTCGCTCGGCCGGGGGGCATGGGTTTATTATCGTTGCCGTCGATTACTTTACTAAATGGGCCGAGGCAATGCCTACATTAACTGAAGACGGTCACACAGCGGCGCAATTTTTATTCAACCATGTTATCTCGCGATTCGGCGTCCCTCAAGCCATCGTCACTGATCACGGGAAGCATTTCTGCAATCATATGATGACAGAACTAACAACCCAGCTAGGCTTACAGCACGATAGTTCAACTCCATACTACCCTCAGTCCAATGGCCAAGTTGAAGCTATCAATAATATTTTGGTTACAATGCTTCAGCATACCGTTGGCATGCATAAGTCTAACTGGAATTTGATGTTGTTCCCTGCCTTGTGGGCCTACTGAACCTCCGTGAAGGATGCCACCGGTTTCACTCCATTTCAACTAGTTTATGGACTAGAGGCTACCCTTCCAATCGAGTGCGAAATCCCTTCATTAAAATTGGTTGTCGAGCTACTTCCCAACACTACTCCATTAGAAGAACGCCTTCTTTACCTGGAACGGCTAGATGAGACCCGTCGCCTAGCATCTTTGGCCATCGAAACACAAAATAAGCGAGTCAAGACTCACTTCGACAGACTGTCCATCCACGTTCTTTTGTTGAGGGAGATTTAGTCCTGCTATACGATCAGGCAAACGATAAGCTGGGAGAAGGAAAACTCGAGCCTATGTGGCTAGGCCCTTACATTGTCAAGAAATTTTTGCAAAAAGGGGCCTATGAGCTAATTGATTATGAAGGGAACCCTCTCGGGAAGCCCCGAAATGAGCTGTACTTGAAAAAGTACTATGCATGATGCTTGTACACTTTATTTTGTACATACATGTACTTTAGCAGGTGTGTTGTGTGTATGTGTGTCAGTTTTAAAGGCGTGACTGCCGCTCATTGTGTCTTTCGCTTCTTGTGCAGATGTCTGATGCACCTTATGTTGGTTTCGCTGATGGTGCCTGCCGCAGTACTCATAACTTGTCCTCTGCGGCGTGGGTGATCTATGATCCTCATGGTGAGTTGATAGATTTTCAAGGTGTGTGTTTGGGTCATACCACTAACAATGTCACCGAATATTGTGTTGTAATTGAGCTACTTGCTGAAGCAATTAATCTCGGCATTCGTGCATTGGTAGTGAACCTAGACTCTCAACTTGTCGTCCACCAACTCAACGGGCGATATTCCGTCAGAGACCATCACATTCTAAGGTTGTATTTACGTGTGAGATTGTTAGAAAGGACCTTTGATTTTATCACATATCAGCATATTCCACGACGATTAAACACATTATATGATGCATTGGCTAATCATGTATTAGATAGACATTTGCGTAATTTATAATCAAAACATTATACAAGCAAGCACATAAAAGCACAATAATAAACCATAAGCATATGTATATATATATGTGTGTGTCATAATGTTTGCACCGCGTGCGTTACATAGTCCAAAAAATAATACATGTTCATCCTGATACATCCTGGGACGACATGTCCCTCAAAAATATGCATGAAAGAAGCCTAGAAGTCTAGTCGTAGTGGTGCTCATGATAGCACGTCACCGCACGCACCAATCGCCTCAACAGACGATGGATACGAGTCGCACTCCCACTGTGTGCCTCTGGTATGCAAAGGGCACGTCCGCCATTCTAGCGTAACCCGGAATCCCTTGGGTGAGTCCCTTGAGATTCTGCACCAGCTCTTCCCCCACGACACCCCTTGCCTGAGGGTCGGCTGCGGGTTGGCCCCTCCGCGCTATAGGAGATAAGCCGGCTGGTCACTCTGGGCCTACATCTACATGTACATATTGACTGTTATCAGAACATGCATGTATTAACACAAAAAAATACATAAAACATCAAAAAATGAAGAAATCATACCCAGCTCCTCGTCCCATTCCTCTTCCTCTGGCAGTGGGAGGTCTGGGTCCCCCATGAAATTAGTCCCCACGTATGGCCAATCCTCCACTACGATCAGCTGACGACGGAGCCATATAAAGAACTCAGGCCGCCAAGACATCTGCTAGCCCCCTCCTCCTCTGGGCATCAATGCTGCCCAGCGTGTCATCCTAGGCTCTCGTGGCAATGGATCAGCCACTACAACTCCCTGAATCTGAAAAAGGGGTAATCGTTCCAAGAAGAACGACACCACAATTGAGCCATACCCGAACTGTTTCACTTCTCCGCGCTTACACTTTGTAAGCTGCCTTTTGATGTTGGTAGTCACCGTTGTAGCCAAGTCAAAGATGGTGGGGCTGAGGCATTATGTCGCTAGTAACAGATGATTCTTGCTCGCCTCATGGGGTGCCTGTACCCCAGCTGCACGCGTGATGGTGAACAATATCACCTTAAGAACCAAATCCTGGATGGTGGCAATATCCACCTTGGCACTGTTTCTCCCAAATTGTGCCTCTGGACACACTCGGGCCTTCACTTCACCTATCTTCTCTCCGGAAGGTCTGCTTCCGGTCAAAATAGGGCTCGCCCCTCTCCGTGATAGCCCAGTAATGAAATACACATCAGACATGTCCAACTCTAAGGTTTGGTCCTGTAAGCGAAATACTTGGTCATCAACATCCCAAGCATCCACTATGAACTGCAATAACTCAGGCTGAGCTCGCAGATAAGATGTGAGGAAGAACTTCTTGAGACCACAGTCCCTCAAAGCATTCATACATCCCTCATCTTCGATGGCCAAGGCATCTACAGCATCATGTTCCCGTTCTTTCCATTCCACCACCATTTTTGCTTGTTTCCTACACCCACAAGGATGAATAAGTCATTATTGGAACACTGGTAAGCTTACAAACCGAACAAATTTAGAAAATAATGAGGAAATTCAAGGTAAAAATTAGGTCGCGCGGTTGGCGCGACTGTTTCTAAAACAGTCGTGCCAATGGCGCGGCACCTTTGGGTAAATCACCCCATTGGCGCAGACCCGTGCCAGATACCCGCGCCAATGGGGCGCGGCCCTAAATTTTAAATTCCTCGTTGCAGAGGCTCAATCAGGAGACAAAATGCATAAAAAAGGAATGGAAATAAAGCCAAAGGAAGCACCTCTTACCTGGAACCGACGAAATCTCGAATGGTTGCACGGATTGGCTGTAATCACCGCCTAAAGTTCACCCCCCAAACAGACCACTACTACTATTCAAGAGGTAAAAAGTAAAAAGTAATTCTATTTTTTACATTTTCACCATATTTATAGACTTTTTGACTCATTTTTAGGTTTAAAAAGTTATTTTTTGAATATTTTAATATATTTGTGGTCGAAATTGGATTTTACGATTGCTTCTTGTGCAGTGACAGGTCTTTTACGCAACTTCGATGCTGAGACGAGTTGTATTTTATACTTTTTCGGACTCGGTAAATACACGAAAAAGTCACTATGGAGTCAACTTTCAGCTCTTTTCTGACTCGCTAAACATGAAAAGATCGCCGAGTTATCCCTCTTGACTCGTTAAACGTAAATAAGAGGCGGTCGTCTTTAAACTCTTTTCCGACTGTGTAAAAACGAAAAGATCGTCGGACCTTTGTCGTTTCAGGTTCGTTAACGGTTTCAAAACAACGTGGTTTCGATCGCTTTTTTACTTTTTCAGGTCGAAATCACTACTTATGAAAAGTACTCCTCGATCGTAATGGTCGGGCGGTTCTTTCGAGCATTGTTTTATACTTTTTCGGGCTCGAGAGACACAACTTTACGAAAAAGGACACCTTTGGAGTTTTCTTTTCCGCAGTCTTTTCAAACTCTCTAAACATGAAAAGACGTCGAGTTTTTCCTTTGTCAGACTCGTTAAAACTTAATGACATTGGAGTCCGTCAAGATGACGTTACAAGCATATGCTATCCCCATCAAGCTTGTAAATAAAAATAATTGGGGTACTCGCCAGAAATGGTAGGGGAAAATGGAACCATAATTATTGTCGTGTCAGCAGTATGTCGCTCTTGAACATGGCACTTGTCTGCTTTCGTGTCTGGGTGGGGATATCTCATCTCGTTTTTCACTTGCCTCCGTGGATTTGGGTAATCCTGTTTGACCTCTCATCTACTCATTGCCTCGTCATCATGACCTCTGATCCATTGATGTCAAATACTGCCAATTCCACTGTCGTGCCGCCGATATGTTCAAGAGAAGTTGACCTATGCAGAATAACAACCTTCTTCTGATAGCTCACATAATTTTGATCCACCACAATATTCTTTCTCTGTCTCGTGTCGATGATGTGGGAAACACTATGGCCCACCTTCGATCAAGGTCACTTCCTGTCGACTTCAACTCATTATCTAGGAAGCTGATCTAGAGACTCCCTTCCGGTGCCTTAGAGCTTGCATGCCTCAATGGCAGGTTCTTCGTGTTCGACGTGAGGTTTTCATCATTGGCCTCCGATCGAATGATTCTACGGGTGTTCGACGCCAGCTCACTAATTCGCACGCCGTAGATTGTACCCATAGTACCTTGAGGGCCATTGTCATTATCGGTGGTACCTCTCGCGTCTGTTAACAGTTTTCATTATTGACTGGTATCAGACGATGTTCATGCATGTTCGACTTCAGCTCATGTATTCGCATGCTTGAACTTGTACTTTTGTTCGGGTCGAGATGGAGCGCAAGACCCTGGATTTTGTCTGTTGGAATCCAGGCTGTGATGACTCATTCACTGGATGGCTGCGACCATACCTGAGTCTATTCATCAATCATAACCGGATGGCTGTGCCCATACCATGGATCTAGATTATTATGTACTCTGTTATGGATGGCTGCGACCATACCACATATATTATGTACTTGAGCTATCAATTGTATCTCTCTATGCAGATTCTCCGGCAGCAGCTGCATGTGTTCTTGTAAAGCATTTCACCCCTCTCTCTCTCTCGGGCCTCATGTTTTAGGGGGCATCTGTTACACAGTAATTTGTCACCATTTGTCACCGTCCCTATTACCCCTTTCCCGCACTTTGGAGGATTCATTCCTGGACCTGTGAGAAGTGACATAACTTAAAAACACTTGCATTATGTTCCCCTAAGTATGGACTTCATGTGCCTTGAAGACATCTCCTGCAAAATACCCCTGAAAAGTGCCCTTTTTCCATTAGCGCGGGTCCACAATGTACTACTCGCGCCAATGGGGGAAATCCTCAAAAGAGGGCGCGCCAGTTGGCACTCTGTCTTAGAGTTACACCCGCGCCAACTGAGTTTGGAAAAGATTTTTAACAAACGCGCACCCGGATATTTTTTCCCTTCAAATCATGAAGTTTTTGAGGATAATGCTAATCTCTTGGATGTCGAGATTCATCATCTATCCACAATGGCTTTTTGGGGATAATGCCAATCCATAATGGGTGTCTTGATTCATTGTATCTTCTTCCCCTCCTCCATCTATAAAAGCCTGTCCTCATGCATTTGACAAGCTAGTGATAGTGCTAGTTTTTGAGTGATAGTAAGAGTTTTGGAGCATAGGGAGATTATACTGTCAGAAGTCTGAGCTTTGCATTCATAATAAAAGAGAGAGAAAGGCTTGTTGCAAGACATATGTAGCTGTTCGCCCAGCCAGAGGAGGGATTCAACGTCAGAACCTTGGTTGTACTTTTCTCTGTTGATTACCATTAATAAACGACTATCATTATGGTTCCGATCTTATTGTTCATTATGATAATGTTTGATCTATATCTTTTCTGACCTATATATGGTTGTATTTAGTGGATTTCATGCTTGTATTCGCTCCGTTCTTTGCATGTGCAGGTATCCATTCGCGGAGATCGTGAGGATTGTGACCTGCTGGAGCAAGGGAATGGGAGTATCAACTCTTCCACGACACTAGCGTTGGACTTCAGGTTGGTTCTCATAATCCACTTTCAATTTGCAACTAGGAACTTGCATGGTAGCGTTGATTGATTGTTGCTAGACCCATTTTGGGCTAGTGGGATCGCCTCTGTCCGCAGAGGGGATTTACCTCTCCAACAGGGAGTTCATTCAATACCAAACCCATTAGCCTAGTATTTTATCACATTATTGGAAGAACTAGGGTTGGTTGACATTGAACCAATGTCGATATGCCCAATTTTGTAAAATAAGAGAGCAGGATATGAAGGAATCACAAGAAGGTTGGATCATTTTCTAGTGGTCGATCACTTACTGGGAACAGTGAGGCATTATAGAAGCTGGATAAGTGAATTTTTTGAAGGACTATCAGATCATGCCCCCATTTTCTTATAACTAGGGAAGAAAGAAAATATAAAGGCGTCGTTCGAATTCAACTCTCACTAGATCAAAGAAATTTCTTTCTCCAATCTAGTTAGATCCAATTGGGTGTCCTTTGATTTGTCTAATGTAGAATCCAAAATTGAACACTTCATTCATAACCTAAAGAAGTTAAAACAAGAGTTCATTATATGGGATCAGGATCAACAAAAAAGAGAAAAGAAGGAGATCAATGAGATGGAGGCTGGAATCACCCAATTGTATAGAGCTTGACCATCTAGAATACTTTCAGAGGAGGAACTGGAAAAAGTTTGAATTTTGAAAGGGAATGAAAAGGCACTAATGGATGAGGAAGAAGCAACTTGGTGGCTTCGAATCTAAGCCATCTGGCTTGAACAAGGGGACAAGTATTTTCATAAGTTCGCAGAGCACCAAAGGGTAACCAACACGATATGGGAGATGACTATGGATGATGGATCTCTTATTTATTTACAAGCGGGTTTGAGTAACTTGGCTGTCAGTTTCTTCCAAAAATTATTTAAGGAGCCAAAGTTTCCCAAGATTGAAGCACAATTGATCATAAACTTGTTCCCATATTGTTCGATAATGACTCTATTGATGTTCTGAAGAAACCAGTTATTGAGAAGGAAGTTCTACTAGTTCTTAAAAAAGCCGAGAAGGAAATTATCCCGAACCTAATGGATGGATTATGGAATTTTATTTAGAGTTATTCGACAATATAGCTTAGGATCTAGTCATCATCACTGAAGAAATTATAGTGGGAGGAAGAATATTGGGGACTCTCAATTCCACTTTCATAGCATTAATTCCAAAGAATACCAATTCACTACCTTTCGTGGAGTTTCACCCAGTATCTTTATGTAATTTCCTATACAAGTTGAATTCAAAAATTCTAGCTCACTATTTGAAGGAACAACTATCAAAAGCTATATCTAAAGAATAATTTTTTTTTAACAAATAGATAGATCCTATATGTTATTGGATCAGCACAAAAACTTCATAGTATGAAAGTCAAGAAACTCTTAGGGTTAGTAATGAAATTAGATCTAGTTAAAGCTTATGGTAGAGTTAATTGGGTCTTCCAAAGACTAGTGTAGCTACAAATTGGGTTGCCTCTTGATATTACTGAATTAATAATGGGATGTGTCACTTTGGAAAAATTTGTGGTACTTTTTAATGGCATTCCAACTCAATTTTTTAACACTTCTAGAGGAATTCAATAATGATGTTGACTATCACTTTTTTTGTCCTTATTGGTGGTAGAAGGCTTAAGTGTTATGCTCAATTAGGTATCAAGGGAAGGGAGAATCAAAGGTATACAAGTATCCACATTGATCAAACTCATAAATCTTTTTTTTATAGGGCATTTACTTATTTGGACATGGCTCGATTGAAGAATGGAAAAGTATTTGAAACATAATTGTACTATAATTGAGTGGTTGCTTAGTCTAATTAAACAATTTCTAATCTACGTTGTAGTTGATTGCTCTATAGTCACTCAATAATTCACATTGTTCCTTCTCCTGTACAATCCCTTATCTTGGTCAAAAAGACCCTTTGAAAGTGAAAGTACTAAAAAAATAAAAAAAACTAAGTTAATGAAAAAGCCAACATATTCTTTTTATTTATCATTTTTTACATTTTCTCCCTTAATAATATTGTTTTTTTTTGTTATTTTTTTCTCTTTTACCTTTTCTATTTCCAAACTAACTTATAAGTACTACCAACCATTTGTTGGTTTAAATCCATTTCATATTCAATATCCTAAAAAAGGATTATTGTTTGAATACCATTAATTTAGATTATGCAAAACAAAGTGAAATAAGATAAAATTTAAAAGGGAGAGAAGTTATAAGTTTAATATCTGTGAACTAGATGATGTAAAACACAGTTACAAATTGGCTAGGATGAGGCAAACTCGTTATGGAAAATATGTAGCCTGTTTCTAAAAATTCTATTACAAATAATTAAAATGATTTTTTTTTTCTCGAAAAAATTCGGTTATGCGTTTGGTTGTAGGCCATCCCATATTTAATCGTGAAAGCATAAATATATAAAAAATTCAAAACTTAGAAGATTATTTTAATGTTTGAAACTATTATCTTAAAACTATTAAGATATAAAACTATTATAATGTATAGTAATATTAGTGTAGGAGGTCGATGATGGCTATTCCTTATATGAATAAAAGATTGTAAAAAGTTAGGTGACAAAACTAAATTTATTTAGAACTATATTTTTACTCATTTATTATATAAATTTTAGTTATAGTATTTTTTTCTATCCTATAGTATAATTAGGAGAATTTCATTAATTGAAAATATAACTAGTTTAGGTCTTTATTATTGTACTCATTTCAATATGTATTTTATATAGCAAACAAAAGAAGAAAAAGAAAAAAAATATTATTATTAAAGCATGGGTTTCATACTTCTTATTGATGGTATTCTATATAAAAGCATGTTCTTTATGCTTCTAGGTTTGTTAGCTCTTAAGATTTATTGTCATGAGTCAAGAGTCAAGATTATGTTTATAAGACTCTTCCTAGCAAAAAAAAATTGAGACTAGAAAGTGAAACTCCAAAAGTACAAGCCGACCCTAGCAACTTCAAGTCGACCTAAAGGGGAATTCAACCCCTTGGAAAGGCTATATAAGGAGTAGTTCGACCTCATTTAGCACTCACTCACCAGGAAGTTCCATCTCAATAGAAAAAAGTTTGATCTAGGGAAAGAAGAGACAAGTAAGGAGGGAAGGTCTAGAAGACAAAAGGAATCCAAGAAGAAGACAAGGCAAAATCCCTTTTTTGGGCCCCCTCTCTCTCTCTCTCTCACATGCAAAAACTAGGGTTTACCCACCTACATAAGAGTTCGAAATTGTAGTTCCTAGGAAAAAGTGCAATCTCTTGTTGCTGGAAAGAATAATTACCCTATAGTAACATCAATGACCTTGGTTGGAGCTATCTTGCTCAAGGAAAGTCTTAATGAGAGGTTGGATTAGGGTTTTTGCAGCAAAGTAGAAAAGTCTTAACGAGAGGTTGGATTAGGGTTTTTGCAGCAAAGTTGCAGTTTGCCGAAGTTGCAAGTAGAAGAAGCTCAAAGGTCGAAGTTGCAATTTGAAGTTGGTTGGTGTTGGATCAAGGAAGGACTTATTGGAGGGGTTGACTCGATACTTGGAGAAGAACTTGGTCTAGGATTGGGTCTTTATTGTCTCATTGAAAGCAGATTCTATATATAAAATAAATAAATAAATAAATTCCTAATTTTCTCTTTAAAAATTTAAAAATTTTACCTTGACCAGACCCAATTTGTATCATTTGTTATTACTATTTCGTTCTTAATATTTGTTTAATGAAAATATATAAAAAAAAAAAAATAATAAAATTCACAAGGAACCATTAAAGTTAAGGAAAATTGTATAATAAACTGCCACCTTTGAATTTTCCAACGTCATTGAGGTGCAGCAAGCATACACTTGAGTTTTAGGATTTCACTCTGCCCCGCCATCATTGACATTAATGAAATGATTAGTTTAAAGTGCTATACTATA
Source organism: Pinus tabuliformis (assembly GCA_031772625.1). NCBI lineage: Eukaryota > Viridiplantae > Streptophyta > Pinopsida > Pinales > Pinaceae > Pinus > Pinus tabuliformis. The sequence continues at coordinate 842,693,916 of CM062812.1, forward strand.
CCATATAAGTTCGTAATTCTAACCATTGTGTTTGTTTGGGCTAAAAGCATACATGGTGCACACTATTTCAGTATACCATATAAGTTCGTAATTCTAACCATTGTGTTTGTTTGGGCTAAAAGCATACATGGTGCACACTATTTCAGTTCATCTCACCAGCTTCAAAAAAATCATTTGCAAATAGTAGACTACCATTGTGGACTCCTTTTGAAGGCAGTCACACTTAATGGTTTAATTTCCGAACATTCAGGAAACACATTGCATTGCGAAATTGCAGACGATGAAATAAATTTTAGACAACTTATATCGATTCGCATTCTCCAGTGTGTATGTACACATTCAAATTTAACCCCGATATAAATGATTGACCAATTTCTACAAAGCCATTGGCCGCTGGGCCACTTCGCTCTTCGCAATCTTTGATTGCCCGAGACCAGAAAGAGCTTAACCCATAAATATCAACTTCTCATTCTGGAATGATCTAGGATTTGTTAGAAAACAGAGAATTGTGGAATGATATTTCAGCCTTGCTGTGGAGGCAAATTGGTAGCTCTCTGGACGTTAGATGGCATTTCTTTTATCCAATTATCCCCATCAATGAAACTCCTGCTCAAAAAGGGTGCGGCCTCCTCATCACTTAGTTCATGAGACCATGAAACTCTTCCTTTATTTGTTGCACCAGGTCCAGAACATTTGTACAGCCCATAAACCACAGTACTGCACATAAACAATGAAGAACAATTATATTATTAGAACATGATTCTGCTAATCCATGCATAGACGTATGTATTTAATTTGCTGAGATGTGACAGCAGTAGCTTACGATTCTCTGGTGGGATCGTTCCAATTATCCCATCCCTCTGGGAAGATCATGTCGGCAATGTAAGTGAAAGCAAACACTACTCTCGAGTAACGTCCCCATGCCCTGCCGAGGTACATTAACCCACCCCCTGTAATCTTGCAATTTAGAAAGGTGTAGCCCGTGTTTTCACCCGGAGTGGATCTCCTCTGAGCAGTAATTGCGCCATTTAACACAGGGATCGTATGCAGATGGCATCTCTGCAAATATTAAGCAACCACCAAGATTGTTTATCAGCGGTGAAATCTGTCACAGAAAATAAATGAAAATGAATATTATTTATATGTAGTTTACCTCGTAGAGAGATTGTCCATCACCGCATATGAAATCGGCTGCACCTTCAATGAAACAGTTACTAAAGTAATGTCTCCCGTTCTCATCCAACACAGTGTCTTGGTAGCCCAGAAAGCGACATCCGTAAAACGCGGAGCGATCTCCCGAAATCCTTAGAGCCACAGCTTGATCGCCCGGACCATATGAATTCTGCGCCACAGCCCTATACTTTTAAATAATCTCAAATTTCATGACTATGACCTAACAACTTATATTATGATTTATGATTTATTGTAGACAGCAGACTTTGGAATATTGAAAATTTAACTCACGCAAGTGTAAAGTGAAACAGTTTACTTCTTTCATGTCAATCATTTTTTTCATATTTTTTCATATTTTCCAATCTGTAACCTAGTTATCTTCATGTAAATCAAATTTCCGAAATTCAAAATTTGATAAAATACCTGGATTGTGATATATCTGGCGATGAAATCCGAAGCGAACACAGACACCGTTGCGCAGTAATACGTACCCCCACTCGCTTTCGCACTATCATTCCAAGTAATGACTGTGTTGTTGGCGCCGGAACCACTCAGAATAATGAATGGTTTCTCTTCAGGAATCGTCACTTTCTCGCTGCTCGCATTAAGCCACTAACATTTCAGTTTCTCATCCTAAAAACCTCGTTTTTGCACATAATTTAAACTTCAACTATATTTTTCTATCAAGGTGATATTTATCTTCAGAAAACGATTGATGAGAAATAGTTTTCCAGAATTGATCCGGAATCTATCCGCCACAAGAAGTGAAGTTCATGCATGCGTTTGCTTTAAGATTAGGTCGAATAATCCCATTATTTATACCATAATTTCTGAATGGATCATGAGGATAAACTGGAGGAAAAAATGGGATTTCATTTTTGTTTTTTTCTAAATGGGCTAGTGATTTTTTTTAAATGAGGTGATATAATTGTTATTTTCTTAATGAGGTGACATAATGGTTAACTAGATGATTTTTTTAATGAGGTGATATGATTGTTAACTAGATTGTGATTTATGGTGGTTTAAAATGAGTGTTTTTGAAAGAAAAAAAAAATCTTAAGTATAGAATAATTAAACTACAGATAAAAAGAAATTGGAACCCAAATGACTGCTTAAATGTATGCTGCATACAGGCATCCGTTCTCTAATAAATCTATAACGTTTCGAGTCATATTTTTCAAAGAAACTCAGCGGTTCATCAGTTACTCACTTATAAATGCCGGGTTTGACAAGAATTAAGATCGAGTTCGTGTTGTTGGCTGGAACTGCATTGATGGCGTCCTGGACTGTTGTAAAATCGCCGTTGCCCTTCTCCTTGGCTACCACTATAACTCTGCCCACTATATCGTTCAGTTTTCGAGGCGATCTGCTATTCAATTCCCTCATATTCTTCTCTCCACGACTGTCGTGCATAGCATGGCGTTGAGATAACGTACGCATAGAGCAGGAAGGTTGAAGTCAAAAGAGATGGAGCGATGCAAGAAACAAACCGATAACGGCCAATCTGTTGGCGTTAGACATCATGGAATTATATAACAACCGCACCAGATCGAGGCGAGATTTGCAAGGAAAATTGATAATATTCCGCAAAACACGTAGTTAGATGGGAACTGAAACATTGCATGAGAGATCCAGTACGGATGAATGGTATATATAAGCAGAAGGCAAAGTATAATCAGGCGAGACACACCGAAGGAATCAATCGCCGTCGGAGAGACCATGACAGCGCAAGCCAGAGGTTGCTTTCTCAGGAGTAATTTGACACGTGGAGGAGGCGGGTTTGTGCGCTCTCCGACGAATAGCGTGGCCAACAATCTTCTCGTTAAAAGCTTAATTAAAATGTGATTTCCATCATCCCATTTGAAGTAACCTTTGTTTTCGAGTAGCCGTCTTAGCTTTGAATTTAAATTGTTAATGAATTTACGACGATAGCTTTGGAGTTTTAAAACTGTGATCACATATTCATAATACTGTTGACTTTTGAATCAGAAATCGGAGAATCCACAGTATGAACATTTTTATATCAACGTTTCAAATCCCAAATGGGATCCATTATCAAGGCTGAAGAATGATAATAATAGAAGAGCAGATAAGGGAAATAAATACTAATGAGGAAGGATTTTACAAGGAGCAACATACTATCGGCATTTCCGGGATCTCTCATCCTTTCCGATAGCCATTCCGGCATTTTTTCAAATTTCACGATCTCCGGTTCTCAGCCATTACTCCTCACCTACCGCTTTCACCACCCTGCATGGTGGAATGCGATTATGGCGGTTCTCAACGTCACTCGCATCACCTTACCTATCTCCTAGATTTTCCTCTGCCAGCTTTTGGGCCTTTTTTCTTGTCGGGATTTGGTCATTGTCAGGCCTCGTACCACTACCAGCTCCTACCTTCCAAAATAGTCTTTCCATCCGGGCATCTCTCTCCGTCGGGCCTTTTTTCGACGGTTCTAAATTAAGTTCTCTGCTGTACGAGGACCCTCCCTGGGATCTGCTCTTGGTCTTTTTTGGGGATCTCTCTTTGGCATTGGGATGGCCGCAGACAGCGACTCCCCGGGTACAAAGGCCCTACTGGCGGTGGCCATTGAAACTGAAGAGGCCTTTATTGCCACAAGTGGGAATCCCAGTTGGCACGACACCCTGTCAGGCTCCCTTCCAACAAGGCACAAGGTCCCTTCCCTATCTGCTTCTCAGCATCTTTTGTCCCGTCGACAAAAATGTAAAGTGCCCGCCAAAACGGTCCCTCCCCCTAAGGCGGTAACGATCGCAGGCTCCTTCTTGACTGACCGCATAGACAGTGTTCAGAGGCTCGCCCTTGTGGGGAAATGGTACTTCCCTGAACTAGCAGAAGCAGATATGAGAGATTGGATTACAAAATCATGGATGCCCGTCATTGGCTACTCTCCCATCATATCTCGCATGATGAAAGAATGGTATTCTTTCCACTTTCAAAAGCAGGAGGACCTTGAAAGGATTCTGGATTGCCCGTGGGTTTTTGGTCGAAGCTTCCTATCGCTCTCAAGGTGGTACATGGGTTTCGACCCTCTCAAGAATACACCCGCTCATTGTCTGATATGGTTGAAGTTGCCCAACCTCCCACTTGAGCTTTGGACTCAGGAAGCTCTCGAAGCTATTGGCAACGCAATTGGCAAATTTATCTACGTTGACCCATGGATCCGAGGGGAAAAGGACAAGCGCATTGCTTGGGTCCTCATTGAGAGGCCTTATAAAGGCGGGTACCCAGAGCAGATGGATATTATATGGGAAGGATCCCGAATTCAACAGAGAATCGATTTCTGGGGCATCCCCTTCAGATGCTCCACCTGCCATCGCACAGGTCATCTTCAGCACGACTGCAAGTACAAGAGATCGAGGCCCCTGCGCCCTACCAAGACTAAGGATCCATCTGATAGCGACAGTCTCTCAGGGAGACTCTTCTCCTTCCAATCCTCTGATCATGCCATTAAGGGTCAATCGCCCAACCTAGCTGACTCCAAAAGCCTCCCACTATCCCCCCCTCTCATGAATTTGGCCGATTTCACTTGCCCTCCCATCCCGGAACAACCTGAGGAAAACTCGGTCCCCTCCCCGCCCCCCATGAATCTAGCCGACTTCGTGGTCGGTTCCCACCCCATCCCTATCTCTTCTTCCCCTCCATCTCCCTCTGCTAAAGGCCTACACCCTTCTTCGACTCCCTTCAATTCCCCTGTCTCTTCCCCTCACAATGAACCTGTCAATGACATTGACCATCTCCTGAACCGACACCCATCCATCCTGGAACCACTCACCATTCACAAGCCAGCTTTTCCTTCCATCAGTCCCGACTCCGCCAAGAATATTACCGTCCGTAAAAAAACCAGAGGTGGAAGCAAGCATTTCAGAGGACGTTCAATTGCTACTGACTTAGGCGTCATCAACCTCCCCCTCATCGACGTCCCCATCCTTGAGTCCCCCCTCCCGCAGCCTCTTAGAGCGAGTTTGGCTGGAAGCTCTTCAAAATGACCTTCCTCGTCTCATATAACATCCGAGGTTTAGGAATGGCCTCAAAGTTCTTGGCTCTGAAATCTACATTCCTGTCGGAAAATCCTTGCATCATTTTTGTTCAGGAGACCATGCACAACAGTTCAACTGCAATTGCCTTTTTCAGGAGGATGTTCCCCTCTTGGCACATGTCGGCAATCAGTGCTGAGGGACTGTCGGGAGGTCTTGTTTCTCTATGGAACCCACTTCTGGTGAACGCCACGGCATACAAATGTCAAGCTGGTATTCTCCTCTCTGCGCGCATTCGGGGCAGACCCAATCCAATCAAACTGCTTAATGTTTATGCACCATACAAGAACAGATCCCCTTTCTGGGACTCCTTCCTCCTCTCGGGCATCCTTGACATTCAATCATTAATAATTGCTGGGGATCTAAACTTCACTCTTGGTTCACAAGAAGTTTGGGGTCGCTGCTCGACCATGGACAAATTAGCAGTTAAAATGCGCACAGAGCTTCTCAACAGGGACTTGGTTGACATTCCTCCGAATCCTATGGCCCCCACATGGGACAACGGACGTGTGGGAAATGCGTACATTGCCAAGCGTATAGATCGCTTTATTCTATCATCCTCCATTATCGCGGACTGGGGCATGCCCGTTGCCAAAACTGGAGACGCCGCCACCTCCGATCACAAGCCTATCTCATTAACATGGGTCGGTGTTTTACAAAGGAAGGGATACTCTTTTAAGTTTAATTCAGTTCATCTACAAGATCAGTCCTTTGAGGCCTTCGTCAGATCCGCCTGGCGCAATATCACTTGCTCTGAGGACGCCCCCTTCCTCACCTTCCGTGAAAAGATGGACATTCTCAGAAAGGATGTAAAATCATGGCAAATCAAGAAAAAAGCCGACGACTCTCGGGATCTTGGCAATATCACGCGAGATATAAATCTCCTTTCTTCCTCCATCCAAACACTGGGTCTCTCCTTCGATAAGAAGGTCCTCCTATGGTCCCTCGAAAAAGCGAAACAAGCTTTGCTCCTTAAAGAGGAGGCTGCCTGGAGACTGAAGAGCCGCGCTCTCTGGCTCAATCAGGGCGATAGAAATACCAAGTTTTTTCATTCTTTCGCCAGTGCGCGCAGAACAAGAAACTCTATTTGGAGCATTCATGACTCGTTGGGGAACCTTCTCCACTCACAGCATGACATATCTGCTGCGGCTACTTCCTTCTTCAGAAGCCACTACAAGCGACAGCACAATGATATCTACGACATGATGTGGGCGGTTAATCATGTCCCAACCATGTTTGACGCAGACGCCAATGATCTCTTTCTCAGGCCTATAACAGATGGTGAACTCTCTAGCATCATAAAGGGATTTAAGAAGGACAAAAGCCCGGGACCCGACGGCATTCCAATTGATTTTTACAAACACTTTTATGATATCTTTAAGGACGACCTTCTCAACATGGTTAATGCTACCTGTCAAGCTGGGAACATTAACAGTGCCCTATCGGCCACTTTCATCGCCTTAATTCCGAAGAAAGAGAATCCCGCCACCTTTGGGGATTACAGACCCATCGCCCTCTGTAACGCTCTCTATAAAATCATTTCAAAGATTATTGCTGAACGCCTGAAAAAAACTCTCTGCTCATTCATTTCTCCTCAACAACACGCTTTTCTGAAGGACCGGCTCATTCTCGACGCAGTCGCACTTGCTCAAGAAGGCCTCTTCGCCATATCCTCCAAAAACTTGAATGCGGCAGCCCTCAAGATTGACCTTTCAAAGGCATTCGACTGTGTCAGTTGGAGTTTCATCCAAGTGCTCCTTGCTAAAATCGGACTCTCGCCGCGTGCCTGTAGTTGGATTATGGCTTGTGTCGAATCTGTACACTACTCTGTCATCATCAACGGAATTCCATCTACCTTTTTCCACGCGGAAAGAGGGCTTCGTCAGGGATGTCCTCTATCCCCTCTCCTCTTTATACTGGTAATGAACTCTCTCAGTTCGCACATCAACCTTGCTGTCTCACAGGGCAGATGTAAGCCGGTTATGATTTGTAAGGACATCTCTCTCTCTCACAATTTTTTCGTTGATGACATCCTTATTTTTGCAATGCTATGTAAATCCTCCTGGGCATGCTTGTTCATAATCCTTCAGAAATTCAATGCTGCTACCGGCCTCTTCATCAACAATGACAAAACAAAGCTGTATCATAACAACTCCAATCTGACCATCGCTCTCTGGGTAGCGGCCCGCTTTGGCATCAATTTGGCGCTCCTCTCGGATGGTCTCCCATATCTTGGCTTCCGGCTCAAAGTCAAAAATAACAAATTCGCTAACTGGATATGGCTCATTGACAGGTTCTACAGCAAAATCTCCCGATGGGAACACAGGCTTTTATCCCTGGCTGGCCGATTCGTCCTAGTTCAAGCGGTCCTATCCCAATTAGCAGTATATTGGGGTCATCTTTTTGTTCTCCCTGCCAAAGTTCACAAAATCATACAGTCAATCGCTGCCAACTTCCTCTGGGGAGGCCACTCCTATCAATCTAAATTTCACCTTGCAAGTATGGATCTTATCACCTCCCCCAAAAATCATGGAGGCTGGGGCCTTATCAACATGCGGCGTTTTGGCAACGCGCTCATCGCAAAATCTATGTACAGAGCCTTCTTCGGGAACAGCCCATGGTCTGCTCTCATCAAACAAAAATATTTGAAGAATCGCAGCTTAGTTTTTTGGCTCAGAAGATCCACTCTTGGGATCTGCCATGGTTCCCCCATCTGGTGCTGCTTCCGTAAGAATCAGCGTCTCCTCTTCAGCTTTCTCAAATGGACCTTTTATTCTGGCTCCTCCGTCCTCATTGCACTCGATCCCACCCTTCACAATCTGGAATCTCATATCCCTTTGCCGCTTCTTACCTTCTTCCACTCCAGGGGCATCTTCACCTGGTCCATGCTAATTGACACATGGTCCTCTCTATCTCCCATCTGGAAATCGGATCAACAGCTTCAGTTACCCCTCCCCCTCCGCCCCCTTTGGTCCTCTGCCACCCAACATTTCTCCCGCCTCAACATCCTTCAACTGGGCACTCAAGACTCCCTCATCTGCTCCACGGACTCGTCTACCCACCCCATTACCGTCAATCGACTCTACACCGCCCTCTCTCACAAGCCGCCTCCACCTTCCCTCTTTCCTCTCAAGCTATGGAAAGCCAAATGCCCTCTCAAATCAATTCTGTTCGGCTGGCTTCTTTTTCACGACAGGAATTTAGTATGGGATGTTCTTCAACATAGAGGGTGGCATGGTCCAAGCCGCTGCTGCCTTTGTCGTTCTCAATCGGAAACGAATATACACGTGTTCTTTCAATGTTCTGTCTCCACTGCCATTTGGAGTGATCTATCTTCGGCCTATGGTTTCCCTGCCCTTTCTTTTCCCTCGGTCAAAGAGGCGTTCTCTTGGTGGTCCTCACAGCGGCCCTTCTGGCACGCCATCTTCCTCCTCACGCTCCGGCATGTTTGGAAATGGCGCTGTTGCTGTGTCTTTCAGGATCAACTTTCTCCTCCTGCGATCATCATATCCTCTATTACCGGCTCTCTGCCTCCGGATTAGTCTTCATCCCTCTTCGGCCCCTCTCTTCTGAAGACATTCCACTGCCGGATCGTCCTCCTCCTGCTTCCTTCATCAGTGTCTTCCGGCTCATGCTTTCTTCTCAGCGAATATTGGTCTCTATGAATGCTAGCCTCAGTTCTCCATTTTGGGCGGCCGATGATCAAGGATATGTATGTGTATATCTGTATCTATGATTTCTGTACACTATTTTCCCCATTCTGCTATTCTCCTCATTAGATCGTCCATGAAGGATCTGATATTTGATCGATGGTTCATTCCGATCCATGCTTCCATGTATTCATCAAACGCTTATATGACCTTAATATAACATATATAGATTTTTCTTCTGGAAAAAAATTTTATTTAATCTAATAAACTGATTATATTTACTTTTCTTAATATTATTTAAAAAAATTTAAGAGAAAGAAACATAGTTCCTAACCTAATAATAAAACTAGGGACTAATTTTAATATATTTAAATCATATTAATAATTAAAAATAATCAATATTTATAATTAATTAATATAATAATTCATAAATTAATTAATATAATTAGTCATTATAAAATAAAATAATTAATTAACTATTATTATAATAATAATTAATTATTATAATAATAATTAATTAATATAATAATTAATATATTTAATATAATGATTATTATGTAAATTAAAATTAATAAATATAAAAATTATTAATTAATTAATATAATTAAATAATATAAAATTAATCATTAATCATTATAAAAAAAAATTCATTAAAATTTTTTATTTAATATAAAATTAATTAATTAATTATATAAAATTAATCATTATTAATTAATATAAAATTAATCATTATAAAATAATTAATTAACTATTATTATAATAATAATTAATTATTATAATAATAATTAATATATTAATTAATATAATGATTATTATAAATTAAATTAATATATATATAACATATTAATATTAATAATCATAAATAATTAATATTTATAGAATTTATATAATAATTAATATAATAATTATTATATAAATTAAATTAATATATATAACTCATGTTAATATTAGTAATCATACATAATTAATATTTATTATAATAATTAATAATAGCTATAAATAGAAATCAATATATAATAGTATTTTAATGATATAAAACTGGACCAAAAAATGGAAAAGGAGAGGGGAGATAACTTACCTTAGGGGTGCATTACCTGGGTATGGGATGTCGAATTTTAATTTTCTTGATCAAGGCAAGCCAGCTTCCGCTAATTTCCATACCATTGTCTCTGTTCAGATTCTGAGGATGCTTAATAATTTCAAGTGCTTCTCTGATCTTTCGTCTTTGATGCTGCTCTTCTCTTGCGATAATTGATGTGTCTTCCAGGCAGATATGGTGCTTAGTCTTCAAGGAGTGTTCTGCCAATGCTGAAGTACGAGATCTTCCATTCCTAATATCAGTGCCATGTTCTTTGAGCCATGTACTATTGACTTTGTTGTATTAATTCATAACTACTCTTTCATACGGCCATCCCTCTATCGAAGACGGGTATTATTTTTAGTTAGTTTAGGGTTGTCCATCCCTTCTTTCATGGACATATTATTTTTAATTAGTTTGTAGATTTCTAGATATTTTAAAAATTAAAATAAAATTAATTATTTAATTTTAATGTTGTGGGGTAGTGTATTTTTCCATCTCTATTTCCACGTCTCCACGTTACTTATTATTTTGATTAATTTTATTTTTTGTTAAATTATTTTATTTCTTAGTCGTAGAGTTAGAGTGAGAGTGGGTTAATACAACAATGCTATATTTTAAATTTTTGTGATTCATAATGTAGTAAGCAAGTTGACGTTTAAAAAGTACAGGTTAAGATATTAGTTAATTAATTAATAAATTAATATATTTTTAATTTTTGCTTTCCAATTAAAAATTAGTTGTTATAAACTAACCATTAATTGTTTATATAAATGTTTACCTATTTATTAATAATACAAAATTATTATTATTATTATTTTATATATATATATATATATAACCAAATAAGAAATTATTAATGATATTAAATTTTTATGTACTAATCCTATTTCATATCATAAATAACAAATAAATTAATAAATAAAATGATAAAAACATATATATATATATATATAGATATATCTATATATATAATTTGTAACCAAATAAGGAATAATATTGAAGAATTATTGATATTGATAACTAGTTTTTTATTTCTAAAACAAATTAATATTACAAATTAACTCTATCCCTATTCAGAAATTATATATATATAATTACTTTAAAAAAGATAATCAAGGTAAAATAGCTAGAATTTAGCTTTTACTCAGTTTCCACCCATCCCTATTGAGATTGACAACATGTTTCTCAATCTCAATAGCCTCTCTTAGCTTCCTATGGTGGAAATGATCAACCCTAGCAATGACCTTTGCATCCTCAATGAAAACATGGTCCTTTGCATTCTCAATGAAAACATGGTGCTTATATTTTTGAGCATGCTCAGCGAGAGCTGATGAGCGAGATCGGTTGTGCCTAATGTCAGCGGCATGTTCCTAGATTCTTTGTTTAATAGAGCGGGCAGTTTCCTCAATGTAGGGAACACCACACGAACATAGGATCGAGTAGACGCCTTTCATGTCCTTGGGGTCAATAGGGTCATCCTTATTCTCTATGATGGCAAACCTCCTTTTGCTATCTTATCTTGTGAATCAAGGCTTTGCTCTCTAAAATTTATGGTGTGCTCAGACTCCTTCCCTGTCGCTAGTTGGATTATTGTCTTGGTTGTCTAGAAGTGTTGGGCCTATGCTTGGAGGAAAGTTTGTAGAAAGATGGCATGATCCTCGACCTTTTCCAGAGATTGGGTTACTTACTTCTAGAAATGAAGTGGTAGTGACCTGATCTTGAATGAAAGATCATTCAACCTCTGAGTCCATAAGGAACAATCACTCACATGGGATGTTGGATTTTGGAACATAGAGAAAGCCTGGGCATGCAGAGACTTCATGCCACAAGCCGTTGTGAAATTCACAGGGGTTGAAGGTGGAAGTATTTTGCGGTGCTACCTTGTAGTCAACGTGTGAGAATTTTTTTTGAATTCTTTCGAATCCATCACAATGAGTATTTAGAATCGACATTTCGAGCTAGCAATTGTTAGCCGGTTACAAGTTTATCTATCTATTCATGTTCTTTATTGTTATGGCTCTGAGTTCTTATGGTATAAGTCTGATGGTTTCCTTTTAAATTTTTTGAAGGTTCAATGTGACCTACTCTTTGGTGTTTCCTAGTGAGAGGGTGTCTGTGCCTGGAGGTGTTCGTCTATGTATTTGGTTTATTACCCTTCTATTCTTGTTGGCTTGGACCTTCCTAAATTTTATGTATCTCTTATATTTTCTTTTCTTTTGTCTTGTTTAGTTTCAATCACCTCAGTTCAAGTCTGTTGTAAGACAATTTCCTTTCTTGGTTTTTTCCCTATTGGTGTAAAATGCCCCAATAACTTATGCATAGTCATAGGGGTACTAGTGGTAGAGGTCTGCAAGGTTGGTTGTGTGCCTAGGACTAGACCAAAGAAGCCACAACTATATTTCACTCAACTACTCCTCTTGAAATTCACAAATAAATTCACCAACTTAAAACCCTCACCACCAATGACTCTCAGGAATATTACGATTATGAAATCCTAGAGGAAGTAGCCAATTGGGTTCTTGACCCTAGTCATATGAGGGGAAGGCAAAGGCAATATATGAACTCCATCACCCTTCATTAGGAGATGAAAACTCTTTTGGGCCAAGTCTTGAAAGAGAAGCACGAAGACCGTAATGATATCATCTCTTCCTTGAAGGAAGTCAAACAGGTGCAACGATATTAGTGTTCATGTTTTGCTAGCTTGGATGATCAATTCTCTCACTTAAAAATTCATCTTCAATGTGAGCTCATCCACTCTACTCCTACCAATACAAGTTCATAGGACCCTACTCTAGTGACCTCTTCAAGCTCTTGATCACATGATATTTCCTTATTTAGTTATTTTTCTTCTCTATGTAAATCAACCTTTGATAGTTCTAGTTGTTTCCAATATAAGAAATACTTTATTTTGATACTTGTTATTAAATTATCAGTCAATATATATGGTTTTCCTCATGGTATATTTAGACCAATAATAGTATGAACGATGTTGATTGAGACGATGTATTTTGAAATTTTGAGGTAATGCAAAATTAACTTACAAAAAAAAAATTAACTTTACATTGTGAAATTTCTAAAATCTATAATCAAATTAAAATCAACACTTTCTAAATAATCTCCTAAATCTTCAATCTTAAGAGATAAGTAACACTCATTTCCATTCAAAATTTGTTTACACAATATCATAGGAAATTCTTTATATGACACATTTGTATGAACTAATCATCATATGGACATACGTTGAAATTTAGTCGGAATTTGGTTTTTAATTGCAATTTCAATCATTTGGTTCAAGGCCTATAGAGTCTCAAGTGTACATTTATCCATCATTGGAAGTACAATATAGGCATGTTTATATCCTTGCCACTCACCAAAATGATGAAAAAAATACAGAAAGGGCGGGAATTTTAAGTAAATTATAAGCCACTCCTACTTCATGACCTCCTAGGATAATTTCAAGTCTCATTATCCTAGACTAAGTAGACTACTCCAGTTGTTGGGATGCCATCATAATCAGTGGGTGAAAATTTTGGGGGGAAGCTAACATTCAAGTGTCCTCCAAATAAGTTTTGAAGATCTTTACTTAGGTTGGATACCTCTCTAGGATTTTTCTCCCAAATGATCAACAAAATTATTAGGCCTCTTTCTGGAGAAGCCTTAGGGCAAGTGTTTTTGCGTAATGAGAGTGGATTGGAATCCCAATTGTATAACTATCCACTTGCAGAAGTGGTTGTGTGCCAAAATGTAGATCATCTTGTGATTCCCACCCCCCCCCCCTCCCCCAAGCAAAATACATGGTTAAAGGAAGAGAATCCCATCAAAGGAAACCAGCCCTGACAAAGGGAATCTTATCTCAATAGATGATGGGTCTTAGAGGGAGGAATAGAAGGATAAGTAAACATGATAGTCTATGTTTTTGCAACTTCTTTTAAGCACTTAAAGACACCAATCCTGGTAGTGGGGTTGCTTGATTTCGATCCTCTCACTAAACATTAGAGGGGTGGGGGATCGACCCAAATAGTTAGCCCTCAAGAACTTGTTGTTGTCATATTATAAGTCGAGTATCCTTTTGTTGCAAGAAAAAATGTGTATTGGGGGGAAATTGGTTGATTTTATTTCTTCACTTTTAGTTAGTTGGAATTTTAGTATTGTGGACTCTATAGGTCTCTCTAGAGGTATTTTGATAGCCTGGAATCCAAGGATATGTGACATATCCACTTCTTTGCAACCATTTGAAATTGTATTAGAAGGCTACACCAGGTTGGATCAATTTCATTTCAAGATGATGAATTGTTACGGTCCTTACCAGAATCGTCAATTTTTTTGGGAACAGACAAAAGGATTAAATTTGTTGTCAAATCCTTTATGTATTGTTGGATGAGACTTGAACTTTATCACCTCAAGTCGAGAACGTTGGGGAGTTCATTCAATACCAAACCCATTAGCCTAGTATTTTATTACATTATTGGAAGAACTAGGGTTGGTCGACATTGAACCAATGTCGATATGCCCAATGTGGTAAAATAAGAGAGCAGGATATGAAAGAATCACAAGAAGGTTGGATCATTTTCTAGTGGTCGATCACTTACTAGGAACATTGAGGCATTATAAAAGCTGGATAAGTGAATTTTTTGAAGGAATGTCAGATCATGCCCCCATTTTCTTATAATTAGGGAAGAAAGAAAATATAAAGGCGTCATTCGAATTCAACTCTCACTGGATCAAAGAAATTTCTTTCTCCAATCTAGTTAGATCCAGTTGGGTGTCCTTTGATTTGTCTAATGTAGAATCCGCAATTGAACACTTCATTCATAACCTAAAGAAGTTAAAACAAGAGGTCATCATATGGGATCAAGATCAACAAAAAAGAGAAAAGAAGGAGATCAATGAGATGGAGGCTCGAATCACCCAATTGTATAGAGCTTGACCATCTAGAATACTTTCAGAGGAGGAACTGGAAAAAGTTTGAATTTTGAAAGGGAACGAAAAGGCACTAATGGATGAGAAAGAAGCAACTTGGTGGCTTCGAATCTAAGCCCTCTGGTTTGAACAAGGAGACAAGTATTTTCATAAGTTCGTAGAGCACCAAAGGGTAACCAACACGATATGGGAGATGACTATGGATGATGGCTCTCTTATTTATTCACAAGCGGGTTTGAGTAACTTGGCTCTCAGTTTCTTCCAAAAATTATTTAAGGAGCCAAAGTTTCCCAAGATTGAAGCACAATTGATCGTAAACTTGTTCACATATTGTTTGATAATGACTCTATTGATGTTCTGAAGAAACTAGTTATTGAGAAGGAAGTTCTACTAGTTCTTAAAAAAGCCAAGAAGGAAAATATCCCGAACCTAATGGATGGATTATGGAATTTTATTTAGATTTATTCGACAATATAGCTTAGGATCTAGTCATCATCATTGAAGAAATTATAGTGGGAGGAAGAATCTTGGGGACTCTCAATGCCACTTTCATAGCATTAATTCCAAAGAAGACCAATTCACTACCTTTCGTGGAGTTTCACCCGATATCTTTATGTAATTTCCTATACAAGTTGAATTCAAAAATTCTAGCTCACTATTTGAAGGAACAACTATCAAAAGGTATATCTAAAGAATATTTTTTTTTTAACAAATAGATAGATCCTATATCTTATTGGATGCACAAAAACTTCATATTATGAAAGTCAAGAAACTCTTAGGGTTAGTAATGAAATTAGATCTAGTTAAAGCTTATGGTAGAGTTAATTGGGTCTTCCAAAGACTAGTGTAGCTACAAATTGGGTTGCCTCTTGATATTACTGAATTAATAATGGGATGTGTCACTTCGAAAAAATTTGTGGTACTTGTCAATGGCATTCCAACTCAATTTTTTAACACTTCTAGAGGAATTCGATAAAGATGTTAACAATCACATTTTTTGTCCTTATTGGTGGTAGAAGGCTTAAGTGTTATGCTCAAGTAGGTATCAAGGGAAGGGAGAATCAAAGGTATACAAGTATCCACACTGATCAAACTCATAAATCTTTTTTTTTAGGGCATTTGCTTATTTGGACATGGCTCGATCGAAGAATGGAAAAGTATTTGAAACTTAATTGTACTATAATTGAGTGGTTGCTTAGTCTAATTAAACAATTTCTAATCTACGTTGTAGTTGATTGCTCTATAGTCACTCAATAATTCACATTGTTCCTTCTCCTGTGCAATCTCTTATCTTGGTCAAAAAGACCCTTTGAAAGTAAAGGTACTAAAAAAATAAAGAAATTAAGTTAATGAAAAAACCAACATATTCTTTTTATTTATAATTTTTTACATTTTCTCACTTAACAGTGTTGTTGTTGTTTTTTTTTTTTTTTTTCTCTTTACCTCTTCTATTTCCAAATTAACTTATAAGTACTACCAACCATGTGTTGGTTTAAATCCATTTCATATTCAATATCCCAAAAATGGTTTAAATCCATTTCATATTCAATATCCCAAAAAAGGATTATTGTTTGAATACCATTAATTTAGATTATGCGAAACAAAGTGAAATAAGATCAAATTTAAAAGGGAGAGAAGTTATAAGTTTAATATCTGTGAACTGTAAAACACAGTTGCAAATTGGCTAGGATGAGGGAAACTCGTTATCGAAAATATGTACACAGTTGCAAATTGGCTAGGATGAGGGAAACTCGTTATCGAAAATATGTAGCCTATTTCTAGAAATTCTATTACAAATAATTAAAATGAATTTTTTTCTCGAAAAAAATTGGTTATGCGTTTGGTTGTAGGCCATCCAATATTTAATTGTGAAAGCATAAATATATAAAAAATTCAAAACTTAGAAGATTATTTTAATGTTTGAAAATATTATGTTAAAACTATTAAGATATAAAATTATTATAATGTATCGTAATATTGGTGTAGGAGGTCGATGATGGCTATTCCTTGTATGAATTAAAAAATTGTGAAAAGTTAGGTGACAAAACTAAATTTATTTAGAACTATGTTTGTACTCATTTATTATATAAATTTTAGTTATAGTTTTTTTTTTTATCGTATAGTATAATTAAGAGAATTTCATTAACTGAAAATATAACTAGTTTTGGTCTTTATTATTGTACTCATTTCAATATGTGTTTTATATAGCAAACAAAAGAAGAAAAGAAAAAAAAATTATTGTTATTAAAGCATGGGTTTCATACTTCTTATTGATGGTATTCTATATAAAAACATGTTCTTTATGCTTCTAGGTTTGTTAGCTCTTAAGATTTATTGTCATGAGTCAAGAGTCAATATTATGTTTATAAGACTCTTTCTAGCAAAAAAAAAATTGAGACTAGAAAGTGAAACTCCAAAAGTACAAGCGGACCCTAGCAACTTCAAGTCGACCTAAAGGGGAATTTGACCCCTTGGAAAGGCTATATAAAGGAGTAGTTTGACCTCATTTAGCACTCACTCACCAAGAAGTTCCATTTCATGAGAAAAAAGTTTGATCTAGGGAAAGAAGATACAAGTAAGGAGGAAAGGTCTAGAAGACAAAAGGAATCCAAGAAGACAAGGCAAAATCCATTTTTTGGGCCCTCTCTCTCTCACACACACATGCAAAAACTAGGGTTTACCCACCTACATAAGAGGTCGAAATTGTAGTTCCTACGAAAAAGTGCAATCTCTTGTTGCTGGAAAGAATAATTACCCTATAGTAACATCAATGACCTTGGTTGGAGCTGTCTTGCTCAAGGAAGGTCTTTAACGAGAGGTTGGATTAGGGTTTTTGTAGCAAAGTTACAGTTTGCCGAAGTTGCAAGTAGAAGAAGCTCAAAGGTCGAAGTTGCAGTTTGAAGTTGGTTGGTGTTGGATCAAGGAAGGACTTATTGGAGGGGTTGACTTGGTACTTGGAGAAGGAATTGATCTAGGATTGGGTCTTTGTTGTCTCATTAAATGCAGATTCTTAAAATAAAAAAATAAAAATTCCGAATTTTCTTTTTAAAAATTTTACCTTGACTAGACCCCATTTCCATTTGTATCCTTTGTTATTACTATTTCGTTCTTAATATTTGTTTAATGAAATATCTAACAAAAATAATAAAATTCACAAGGAACTATTAAAGTTAAGGAAAATTGTATAATAAACTGCCACCTTTGAATTTTCCAACATCATTGAGGTGCAGCAAGCATTCACTTGAGTTTTAGGATTTCACTCTGCCCCGCCATCATTCATCATTGACATTAATGAAATGATTAGTTTAAAGTGCTATACTATACCATATAAGTTCGTAATTCTAACCATTGTGTTTGTTTGGGCTAAAAGCATACATAGTGCACACTATTTCAGTTCATCTCACCAGCTTCAAAAAAAATCATTTGCAAATAGTAGACTACCATTGTGGACTCCTTTTGAAGGCAGTCACACTTAATAGTTTAATTTCCGAACATTCAGGAAACACATTGCATTGCGAAATTGCAGACGATGAAATAAATTTTAGACAACTTATATCGATTCGCATTCTCCAGTGGGTATGTACACATTCAAATTTAACCCCGATATAAATGATTGACCAATTTCTACAAAGTCATTGGCCGCTGGGCCACTTCGCTCTTCGCAATCTTTGATTGCCCGAGACCAGAGAGAGCTTAACCCATAAATATCAACTTCTCATTCTGGAATGATCTAGGATTTGTTACAAAACAGAGAATTGTGGAATGATACTTCAGCCTTGCTGTGGAGGTAAATTGGTAGCTCTCTGGACGTTAGATGGCATATTTTTTATCCAATTATCCCCATCAATGAAACTCCTGCTCAAAAAGGGTGCAGCCTCCTCATCACTTAGTTCATGAGACCATGAAACTCTTCCTTTATTTGCTGCACCAGGTCCAGAACATTTGTACAGCCCATAAACCACAGTGCTGCACATAAACAATGAAGAACAATTATATTATTAGAACAAGATTCTGCTAATCCATGCATAGACGTATGTATTTAATTTGCTGAGATGTGACAGCAGTAGCTTACGATTCTCTGGTGGGATCGTTCCAATTATCCCATCCCTCTGGGAAGATCATGTCGGCAATGTAAGTGAAAGCAAACACTACTCTCGAGTAACGTCCCCATGCCCTGCCGAGGTACATTAACCCACCCCCTGTAATCTTGCAATTTAGAAAGGTGTAGCCCGTGTTTTCACCCGGAGTGGATCTTCTCTGAGCAGTAATTGCGCCATTTAACACAGGGATCGTATGCAGATGGCATCTCTGCAAATATTAAGCAACCACCAAGATTGTTTATCAGCGGTGAAATCTGTCACAGAAAATAAATGAAAATGAATATTATTTATATGTAGTTTACCTCGTAGAGAGATTGTCCATCACCGCATATGAAATCGGCTGCACCTTCAATGAAACAGTTACTAAAGTAATGTTTCCCGCTCTCATCCAACACAGTGTCTTGGTAGCCCAGAAAGCGACATCCGTAAAACGCAGAGCGATCTCCCGAAATCCTTAGAGCCACAGCTTGATCGCCCGGACCATATGAATTCTGCGCCACAGCCCTATACTTTTAAATAATCTCAAATTTTATGACTATGACCTAACAACTTATATTATGATTTATGATTTATTGTAGACAGCAGACTTTGGAATATTGAAAATTTAACTCACGCAAGTGTAAAGTGAAACAGTTAACTTCTTTCCTGTCAATCATTTTTTTCATATTTTTTCATATTTTCCAATCTGTAACCTAGTTATCTTCATGTAAATCAAATTTCCGAAATTCAAAATTTGATAAAATACCTGGATTGTGATATATCTGGCGATGAAATCCGACGCGAACACAGACACCGTTGCGCAGTAATACGTACCCCCACTCGCTTTCGCACTATCATTCCAAGTAATGACTGTGTTGTTGGCGCCGGAGCCACTCAGAATGATGAATGGTTTCTCTTCAGGAATCATCACTTTCTCGCTGCTCGCATTAAGCCACTAACATTTCAGTTTCTCATCCTAAAAACCTCGTTTTTGCACATAATTTAAACTTCAACTATATTTTTCTATCAAGGTGATATTTATCTTCAGAAAACGATTGATGAGAAATAGTTTTCCAGAATTGATCCGGAATCTATCCGCCACAAGAAGTGAAGTTCATGCATGCGTTTGCTTTAAGATGAGGTCGAATAATCCCATTATTTATACCATAATTTCTGAATGGATCATGAGGATAAACCGGAGGAAAAAATGGGATTTCATTTTTGTTTTTTTCTAAATGGGCTAGTGATTTTTTTTTAAATGAGGTGATATAATTGTTATTTTCTTAATGAGGTGACATAATGGTTAACTAGATGATTTTTTTAATGAGGTGATATGATTGTTAACTAGATTGTGATTTATGGTGGTTTAAAATGAGTGTTTTTGAAAGAAAAAAAAAATCTAAAGTATAGAATAATTAAACTACAGATAAAAAGAAATTGGAACCCAAATAACTGCTTAAATGTATGCTGCATACAGGCATCCGTTGTCTAATAAATCTATAACGTTTCGAGTCATTTTTCAAAGAAACTCAGCGGGTTCATCAGTTACTCACTTATAAATGCCGGGTTTGACAAGAATTAAGATCGAGTTCGTGTTGTTGGCTGGAACTGCATTGATGGCGTCCTGGACTGTTGTAAAATCGCCGTTGCCCTTCTCCTTGGCTACCACTATAACTCTGCCCGCTATATCGTTCAGTTTTCGAGGCGATCTGCTATTCAATTCCCTCATATTCTTCTCTCCACGACTGTCGTGCATAGCATGGCGTTGAGATAACGTACGCATAGAGCAGGAAGGTTGGAGACAAAAGAGATGGAGCGATGCAAGAAACAAACTGATAACGGCCAATCTGTTGGCGTTAGACATCATGGAATTATATAACAACCGCACCAGATCGAGGCGAGATTTGCAAGGAAAATTGATAATATTCCGCAAAACACGTAGTTAGATGGGAACTGAAACATTGCGTTAGAGATCCAGTACGGATGAATGGTATATATAAGCAGAAGGCCAAGTATAATCAGGCGAGACACACCGAAGGAATCAATAGCCGCCGGAGAGACCAAGCCAGAGGTTGCTTTCTGAGGAGTAGTTTAACACATGGAGGAGGCGGGTTTGTGCGCTCTCCGCCGAATAGCGTGGCCAACAATCTTCTCGTTAAAAGCTTAATTAAAATGTGATTTCCATCACCCCATTTGAAGTAACCTTTGTTTTGGAGTAGCCGTCTTAGCTTTGCATTTAAATTGTTAATGAATTTACGACGATAGCTTTGGAGTTTTAAAACTGTGATCACATATCCATAATACTGTTGACTTTGCTGTATTTATTCATAAACACTCTTTCGGCCATCTCTCTATCAAAGACCGGGGTATTATTTTTAGTTGGTTTAGGGCTAATTAGTTCGTAGATTTAGAAATATTTAAAAAAAAAAAAAAAAAAAAAAATTAAAATAAAATCAATTATTTAATTCTAATGTTGTGGAACATGATATCTTTTCCAATTATTTAGTTTTAATGCTGTGGGACATGGTGTCTTTTCTAATTTCCATTGTCAAGTTGCTTATCATCTCTTTTTTCAATCTCCATTAGTTGCTTATCATCTCTTTTTTCAATCTCCATTGCCACATCGGCCATTATCTTACTCTCTTTTTTTTTGAAATCATATTTTTTCTCATCCTCGAGGCAAGAGTGAGGGTTAATACAACAATGTTCATAGGTGTGAAGTCATTAAAACAATATTTCTTGTCATCATGACCCTCTTAGGGAATTGAACCTAGGTGGAGAAGATAACAACCATTCTGCACAATCACTTGAGACGAGGTGGCATGGCTAGCCCGCCCCATGAATAACACTTGCAAACTTTTATTCTTTATTCTCTACGACAGTAAACCTCCCTTTGCTATCTTGTCTTGTGAATCAAGACTTTGCTCTTTGAAATTTATGGTGTGCTTGGACTCCTTGGTTATCTAGCAGTGTTGACCCTGTGCTTGGAAGAAAGTTTGTAGAACCATGGCATGACCCTTGGCCTTTACCAAAGACTGGGTTGCTTACCTCTAGAAATGAAGTGGTAGTGACCTGGGCTTGCATGAAAGATCATTCAACCTTTGAGTCCATAAGGAACAATCACTCACATGGGATGTTGGATTTTGAACCATAGACAAAACCTGGGCATGCAGAGACTTCACTCCACAAGACGTTGTGAAATTCACAGGGGTTGAAGGTGGAAGTATTTGGCGGCGCTACCTTGCACTCAGTGTCTGAGAATTTTGTTTGAATTCTTTCAAATCCATCGAAATGAGTATTTAGAATCAACATTTTAAGATGGAAAGTGTTAGCAGGTTACAGGTTTATGTCTCTATTCATGTTCTTTATTGTTATGGCTCTAAGTTCTTATGGTATAAGTCCAGTGGTTTCCTTTTAAATTTTTTGGAGGTTCAATGTGACCTACTCTTTGGTGTTTCCTAGAGAGAGGGTGTCCCTGCTTGGAGGTGTTCGTCTATGTCTTTGGTTTATTGGCCTTCTATTCTTGCTGGCTTGGGCCCTCCCAAATTTTATGTATCTCTTTTCTTTTTTTTTCTTGTGTCCAGTTTAGTTTTAATCACCTCGGTTTGGGTCTGTTATAAGATAGTTGCCTTTCTTGGTTTTTTTCCCTATTGGTGTAAAATACCATGATAACGTATTCGTAATCATAGGGGTGCTGGTGTTAGAGGTATGCAAGGTTGGTTTTGTGCCTAAGGCTAGACCTGGGAGGCCACAACTACATTTCACTTAGCTACTCCTCTTGAAATTCAACGAAGAAATTCACTAGCTTAAAACCCTCACCACCAATGACTGTCAGGCATACTCCGATTATGAAATCCTAGAGGAAGTATCCAATTGGGTTCTTGACCCTGGTCAGGAAGGTAGAGCCAATATCTGAACTCCATCACCCTTCATTGGGAGATGAAAACTCTTTGGGCCGAGTCTTGAAAGAGAAGCATGAAGATCGTAATGATATCATCTCTTCCTTGAACAAAGTCAAACATGTGGAACAATATTAGTGCTCATGTTTGGCTAGCTTGGATGATCAATTGTCTCACTTGGAAAGTCATCTTCAATGTGAGCTCATGCACTCTACTCCTACCAATAGAAGTGCCCAGGACCCTACTCTAGTGACCTCTTGAGGCTCTTGATCACATGGTATGCCTTTATTTAGCTATTTTTCATTTCTATAAAGTTAGGCTTTGATAGTTCTAATTGTTTCCAGTAGTAGATACTTTATTTTGACACTTTCTATTAAATTATCAGTCAATATATATGGGTCCCCTCATGGTAGATTGAGATGATGTGTTTTGAAATTTTGAGGTAATGCAAAATTAACTTACAAAAAAAAATATTGTGAAATCTCTAAAATTTATAATAAAAAAATTCAACACTTTCTGAACAATCTCCTCAATCTTCAATATTAAGAGAGAACATTCATTTCCATTCAAAATTTGTTTACATAATATCATAGGAAATTCTTGATATGACATCTATGTAAGAACTAATCATCATATGAACATATGATGAAATTTAGTCGAAATTTGGTTTACAATTGCAATTCCAGTCATTTGGTTCAAAACCTATAGATTCTCAAGTGTACACATTTATCCATCATTGGAAATACAATATACGAATGGTTATATCCTTTCCACTCACCAAAATAATGAAAAAAATACAGAAAGGGTTGGAATTTTAAGTAAATTATATGACCCTCCTGCTTCATGACCTCCTAGGATAATTTCAAATCTCATTATCCTAGTCTAAGAAGACTACTCCAGTTGTTGATATGTCATCACAATCAGTAGGTGAAAAATTTGGGGGGGGGAGCTGATGTTCAAGCGTCCTCTAGATAAGTTTTGAAGCCCTTCACTTAGGTTGGATACCTCTCTAGGGTTCTGCTGCCCAATAATCAACAAATTCTCAGGCTTCTTTCCACAGAAGCCTCGGGACAGTTTTTTTGGGTAATGAGAGAGGATTGGAATCCCAATTGTATAACTATCCACTTGTGGAAGTGGGTTTGTGCCAGAATGTAGATCATCTTGTGATTCCCCCCAAAGCAAGAGACATGGTTAAAGGAAGAGAATCCCATCAAAGGAAACCAACCCTGACAAAGGGAATCTTATCTGAGTAGATGATGGGTCTTAGAGGGAGGAATAGGGATAAGTAAACATGACAGTCTATTTTTTTGTAGCTTCTTTCAAGCACTTAGAGACACCAAGCCCGATAGTGGGTTTGCTTGATTTTGATCCTCTCACTAAACATTAGAGGGGTAAGGGGTCGACCCAAACAGCGAGCCCTCAAGAACTTCTTGTTGTCATATTATAAGTTGGTTATCCTTTTGTTGCAAGAAACAAATGTGTATTGGGGAAAAATTGGGTGATTTTCTTTCTTCACTTTTAGTTAGTTAGAATTTTAGTTTTGTGGACTCTATAGGTCTCTCGAGAGGTATTTTGATAGCCTGCAGTCCAAGGATATGTGATATGTCCACTTCTTTCCAACCATTTGAAATTTTGTTAGAATGCTACACCATGTTGGATTAGTTTCATTTCAAGATGATGAATTGTTACGGTCCTTACCAGAATCGTCAAATTTTTTGGGAACAAACAAAAGGATTAGGTTTGTTATCAGAGCCTTTATGTATTGTTTGAGGAGACCTGAACTTTGTCACCTCAGGCCGAGAATGATGGGGAGTTCCTTCAAGACTAGATCCATTGGCTTAGTATTTTATTACATTACTAGAAGAACTAGGGTTTGTCGACATTGAATCAATGCCAATATTCCCAATGTGGTAAAATAATGGATAATGATCTAAAGGAATCACAAAAAGGTTGGATCATTTTCTAGTTGCATATCACTTACTTGGAATAGTGAGGCACTACAGAAGCTGGATAAGTGAATTTTTTGAAGGACTATGAGGTCATTCCCCCATTTTATTGTAATGAGGGAAGAAATAAAATATAAAAACGTCGTTCAAATTCAACTCTCACTGGATCAAAGAAATTTCTTTTTTCCAATCTAGTTAGATCCAATTGGGTGTTCTTTGATTCATCTAATGCAAAATCCGTGATTTAACACTTCATTCATAACCTAAAGAAGTTAAAACAAGAGGTCATCATATGGGATCAAGATCAACAGAAAATATAAAAGAAGGAGATCAAGGAGATAGATGTTGGAATCACCCAATTGTATAGAACTTGACCATCTATAATACTTTCAGAGGAGGAACTGGAAAAAGTTTGAATTTTGGAAGGAAATGAAAAGGCCCTAATGGATGAGGAAGAAGCAATTTGGTGACGTCGAAGCTAAGCTCTCTGGCTTGAACAAGGGGACAAGTTTTTTCATAAGTTCACAGAGCACAAAAGGGTAACCAACACAATATGGGAGATGACTAGGGATGATGGCTCTCTTATTTCTTCACAAGCAGATTTGAGTAACTTGGCTCTCACTTTCTTCCAAAATTTATTTAAGGAGCCAAAGTTTCCCAACATTGAAGCACAATTAAAGGTAAACGTGTTCCCATAATGTTTGATAATGACTCCATTGAGGTTCTAAAGAAACCAATTATTGAGAAGGAATTTATATTAGTTCTTAAAAAAGGCAAGAAGGAAAAGATCCTGAGACCTGGTGGATGGACTATGGAATTTTATTTAGACTTATTCGACATCATAGTTTAGGATATAGTCATCATCCTTGAATAAATTAGTGGGAGAACGAATCTTGGGGACTCTCAATGCCACTTTCATAGCATTAATTCCAAATAATACCAATCCACTATCTTTCGTGGAGTTTCGCCCAACATCTTAATGTAATTTCCTATACAAGTTGAATTCAAGTATTTTAGCTGACTATTTGAATGAACAACTATCAAAAGGTATATCTAAAGAATAGTTTGTTTCTTTTTACAAATAGATAGATCCTCAATTTTATTAGATCGACACAAGAAGGAATTCATAGTATGAAAGTCAAGAAAATCCTAGCGTTGGTAATGGAATTAGATCTAGTTAAATCTTATGGTAGAGTTAATTGGGTCTTCCAAAGACTAGTGTTGCTACAAATTAATACTGAATTAATAATGGGATGTGTCACTTCAGAAAAAATTGTTGTACTTGTCAATGACTTTCCAACTTAATTTTTTTAAGCTTCTAGAGGAATTCGACAAAGATGTTGACTAACACCTTTTTTATTCCTATTGGTGGCAGAAGGCTTAAGTATTATACTCAACTAGGTAGCAAGGGAAGGGATAATTAACGGTATATGTTGGGTCCCTACAATACTAGTGATTACCCCATTACTATTGTAGTTATACCCATTATTTATATTGTTGTGCCCCTATTACCCCCATGTTGTTATTTCTGTGCCCCATAGAATCCTTCTATTGTTATTTTTGTGGCTTTATATTATTATTGTTAGGTCGGCTGGATTATATTGTGACTTCTTAGACTCCTATATATAGAAAGGAGGTTTTTTCATTTGTATCATCAAAGAATTGTTCATTTATGTAATGTAAAGGAGGTTGCCCCCTCGAAGAGGCTGAATTCTAAGGCGTTGATCTATCTTTTCTATCTTTTCTTGAGCTGGTTTCATAACATTTGGTATCAGAGCTTTGGATTCTAGGGTTTCGCTGCTCCAAACAGGTCATCGTGGAATTTTTGCTATAACTTTTTTCTGTGACGTTTCAAAAGTCGCAAAAAAAACCCATTTGAGAAGAAATCGCGCTGAACCTTGGGTCTGAATTTCAGAGCTTTTTGCGCGATATTTGTGGATATATGATATGAGGAAGTTGGTCTTTTTGCAGACTCCTGAATTACATTCAAAACAGGTGACCTGGGGAAAATCGTCATAACTTTCTCTCTGGGGATCGGATTGAAATGTTATAAGAAGGTAAAAAAATAGGACGGACTGTAGTTTCTTGTATGCGTGTTTCAGATTCAAAGGTTGAAACAGTGACTCGTGGCACGTCGTACAAGTTCACTCTACTGAACTAGTCTAAAAGCAAGTCACTGTGGGAGATTTCACATAACGCTTCCTTGGAGAATCCAATTTGGGTCAGACTTGTGGCATTGGAAAGAGGACACAGAAGGCTACTACAGATCACAAGTTCAGAACTCGATGATCCGAAATTATAGAGATACATCAGACTCAATATCAGGCTTCTATAAAGTGAAAAAAGGTGTGTAGTTTTTTTTAAATTTTTGTGTAAGCTTGGTTTAACGGAATTCAAAGGGCATAGTAAAGCATTATTATCGGTAACTGATACCCCGAGGAAAGAAAATGCAAACACCTAGTAAGGAACCTGAAAGCTCTAGCATGACTCATGAAGAAGAGGAAGAAATGCTACATGATATATCAAAATTACAAGAACAAGTGCAACAAATGTCACGCTCACAAAAGCTAACAGAAGCTAAGATAAGTGGCGTGGAATCTAAGATAAATGGCGTGGAATCTAAGATAAAGGGCATGGAAGCTAAGATGGATGATTCGAAGACAGATTTGAAGAGAGACATGGCAGATTTGAAGACAGACATGGCAGATTTGAAGACAGATTTGACAAATTTTCTACAAGAAATACTTACTAATGGTGAAAAGGTTGTAAAGGAAACTCATGATGTGAACAAAAGCAATGTCAATCATGATTCCATAGACACTAATTTTGGATCAAAGACCCACCATATTCCAAAAATCGATATGAGGAAGTTTGATGGCAAGGATCCCGCCACATGGATATTACAGATGGAGCAGTTCTTCGATCTCAATAATGTGCAAAACACACAAAAATACGTATGGCAACTGTATATTTGGAACCAAATCAGTTTGTATGGTATCAATGGCTTTGCTCTCGTAAAAAATTTATCACTTGGGCAATTTTTACGGAAGAATTGATAGCACATTATGAAGATACAAAAAGCAACACTTTTTTTAGCCAATTGATAAGTCTCAAACAAAAGGGTTCAGTAATGGAGCACATCATTGAGGAGTTCCAAAAATTGAACATAAGGGTAAAATATATTCCAGAGGAGCATAGGATTGATGTGTTCATAGGGTCTTTAAAGGATAATATCCAACATGATGTTCGCCTTTGGGAACCTGATTCATTAGAGAAGGCATTCAGGTTAGCAAGAAAAATGGAAAGCAAAATTATGGCAACCAGGAAGCATACCACTCACAACTATAAAGATGGAAGCGTTGTTGCCCCTAGTCTTCCACAACCTATAAGGTTGACACCACAACAATTGGAAGAAAAAAGAGCAAAAGGGATTTGTTACAGTTGTGATAGCAAATACACTAAAGGTCATAAGTGTGCTGAGAATAAATTATTCTACATAGATTGTGAAGAGGAAGAAGAAAAGGAGCAAGAAAGGTCAAAAGAAGAAGATATACTCCAGGAACAAAGCCTAGATGAAGAACAAATAAATCCGATCATATCTTGTAATGCATTGGCGGGAATTACCACTCCTCAAACCATCAAGATAGAAGGACAAATCAAGAAGAAAAAGGTAATAGTGTTGATTGATTCAGGAAGCACCCACAATTTTATTCATTGTAGGGTAGCAAAAGAATTGAATTGCTTCCTATATCCAGCACCAGAGTGTCAAGTCATGATTGCAAATGGAGGAACAATAAATTGCTCTGGAAGGTGCCATAATATCAAGCTATCCATGGGAGGATATGTATTGACTAGCCCAATGCTTTCCATTCCAATGGGAGGTGTTGATGTTGTACTAGGAGTCCAATGGCTACAATCCTTGGGTACAATAGCTTTTAATTTTCAAGAACTTTTCATCAAATTTTCTACGGAAGGAAAGGAAGTTGAATTAAGGGGTATTGTAGGGAAACCAGGAAAGATAATCAGCTCTAATGATATGACAAAGCTTCTAAAAAAGGAGAAAAGAGGTGTAATTGCACAATTATGTTCGCTAGATGTTTCCACATCGGAATCATCTATTTCTCCAGATCTCCAAAAAGTCCTGGACAATCATTCCAAGGTATTTGAGACTCCCAAAGGTCTCCCACCTATGCGTGATCATGATCATGCTATTCATCTGATTCCAAGAAGTGTTCCTCCAAACATCAGGCCGTACAGATATCTCTATGTCCAAAAAAGTGAAATTTAACGTATGGTTGCAGAAATGTTAGAGGCTGGTATAATTCAACCAAGTCAAAGATCTTTCTCTGCTCCAGTAGTATTGGTGCACAAGAAGGATGGATCATGGAGCATGTGTCCGGATTATAGGGAGCTCAACAAGCTCACTATTAAAGATAAGTTATCCAACCAGATTGGATAAACGAAGCAAGGGAGGAATGGAAGAATGATGAAGAAGTGTGGGCACTTATTCGAAAGCTACAACAAGATTCCAGTACATCTGATACATTTAGCTGGTAAAATGATTCATTATGGTACAAAGATCGCTTATACCTCTGTAAGAATTCCCAGCTAAAAAAAAAGATTCTTATGGAATTGCACACCTCTCCCTTAAGAGGGCACTCGGGATTTTTAAAAACTTACCACAGGGTTAAGAAGGAATTTTTTTGGGATGGCCTTAAATCAGATATTCAAAAGTTTATGGTGGAATGTTTGGTTTGCTAACAAAATAAAGTTGAAACAATTAAGACACCGGGTCTATTACAACCTTTATCCATTCCAAGCCAACGTTGGGAGGAGGTTTCAATGGATTTTATCACAGGTTTACCCAAGTCTGAGGGAAAGAGTTTCATCATGGTGGTAGTTGACAGACTTACCAAGTATGCACATTTTTGTGCATTATCACATCCATTTAAAGCCAGTACAGTTTCTACTGCATTTATGGAAACAATTCAAAAGCTACATGGAAACCCAAAGATTATTGTAAGTGACAGAGATCCCATTTTCACTGGAAATTTTTAGAAAGAATTATTTTCTTGTCTTGGTACTCAGTTAGCTCTTAGCTCATCTTATCATCCTCAATCTGATGGGAAAACTGAGATAGTAAACAAATGTTTGGAAGGATATCTTCGTTGCTTTGTATCTGATAAACAGACACAACGGGTCAAATGGTTGCCTCTGGCTGAATGGTGGTATAACACTTCCTTCCATACAGCAACAAAAATGACCCCATTTATGGCACTTTATGGGTATCAACCACCATCCATCACATCATATTTAAGAGAAAATTCTAAGGTTTAGGCAGTGGAACATCACATTGAACATCAACAACAAGTCCTCCAACTCTTAAAGGATAACCTCGTGTTGGCACAAAATAGAATGAAACAACAAGCAGATCAACATCGCAGTGAAAGAAGTTTTGATGTAGGTGATTGGGTATTCCTACGGCTACAACCATATAAGCAAATGTCCCTAAAGCAAGCTAAGAAGGATAATAAATTATCACCAAAGTATTATGGTTCGTACAAGGTGTTGCAAAAGATTGGTACTATGGAATACAAATTGGAGCTTCCTGCAGCTTCTCGATTGCACCCAATTTTCCATTTTTCATGTTTAAAGAAGGTTATAGGTGACAAGCTCCCATTGCAAACAATATTTCCAAAACTTGACGAGGAAGGAAAAATTATATTGGAACCGGAAGCAGTCACGGAAACAAGAACTCGACAGCTACGAAATCGATCAATTTCAGAGTATCTTATCAAGTGGAAGAACTTATCCGCTGAAGATTCCACATGGGAGGATGAGAATTTTATGCAGAAGTATCCAGAACTACTCAAGCCTTGAGGACAACACTTTTTTGAAGGAGAGGGGCATGTTGGGTCCCTATAATACTAGTTATTACCCCATTACTATTGTAGTTATACCCCTTATTTATATTGTTGTGCCCCTATTACCCCCATGTTGTTACTTCTGTGCCCCATAGAATCCCTCTATTGTTATTTTTATGGCTTTATATTATTATTGTTAGGTCGGTTGGATTATATTGTGACTCCTTAGACTCCTATATATAGAAAGGAGGTTTTGTCATTTGTATCATCAAAGAATTGTTCATTTATGTAATGTAAAGGAGGTTGCCCCCTCGAAGAGGCTGAATTCTAAGGCATTGATCTATCTTTTCTTGAGCTAGTTTCATAACATTATACAAGTATCCATACTAATCAAACTCATACATATATTATTTTTTGATGGAATTTGCTTATTTGGACATGGATCAATTGAAAAATAGAGAAGTATTTGGAACATAATTGCACTATATTATGAAGCCACAAGCATGGAAGTTATTCCTTCCAAGTCAATTATGTTAACTAATGGAGTTATTAAAAGCTTAATTTTAACCTTAAAATTTTTCTTCCTTTCCAAATTTTCCCTTAAATGAAGGAATTAAATATTTGGGTTATCATTTAAAGGATAATAGATATAGAGTTGTTGATTGGCTCTGGATGGTAAAGAAAGTGGAATGTTGGATCAATCACTGGTGCAATCAATGGCTCTCTTCGGGAGATTGATTTATCGTAGTAAATTTGGTTTTAGAAGCAATCCTAGTCTATTGGTTGGCTTTGGCTAATGTCCCTAGGATAATTCTAAATAGAATTAAAAGTTTATGTTTCCATGTTCTTTGGAAAGGCAAAGGATAGAAAGGGATGGGTTTAGGTAGATATAAATAAATTACTATCCCAAAGAAATTGGGAGGTTGGGGGTTCAAAAACATATTCATTTTTGCAAAAGTGCTAGCTGCCAAAAGTATTTGGAGGAATATGTTTGATGTAGGCCTATGGGGAACACTGATGTGAGACAAATATTGGAAGAATCAAAAACTATAAGGATGGGTTCGATTAGAGGCAAGGTCATGGCAGGGAGGATCAAATATATGGAAGGTGTTGGTGTTAGCGTTTGACATAATTAAAAATGAATTTTTGAAAGGTAGGATATGGAAGAAAAATAGAATCAAGCAAGGATTAGTGGATAGGAGGTGATGGCCTCAAAAGGATCTCTTTGAATCTGGAAGTGAATAAAGTACAAAGGCATATATTTTCTTTCTAAAGTGGTTGATCCTGGAGCCAATGAGATGTCCCTAAGACATTGGAACTCAGTTAATGCTCTAGGCCTCTCCGCTAATATAGCATGAGAGTGGACATAATTTTTCTTGTCTCTTGCACAAAATGAAATTGGCATGATTGGAGACTTAGGCAAAGTCACGTGGATAATGAACAAATAATACAAGGTGGTGATGGAAAAACTGGCATATGAAGTCACATTAAAGAAATTTTGAGGTCTAAAATGGGCCTCAAAACATAAATTTATAACCAAAATCAAAATTATGAGAACCAATAAGATTCAAGATGATGATGTCAGCCAAGGGAGATGATTCACCATTTTTAGATAATAAAAAAAGTAAAAAGATTTGAAAAAAACAGTTTTTTCAACTCGTATTTTCAACTTATCTCCCTACGGTTTTACTCAAATTTCAAGTGGGAGCACTCCTTAGGTGTGGAATTAAATTTATCATCTAAGGATTACCCATGTTTCATACTTTCGATGGACCCTACTACATGGAAAATGAGAAATGCATAAAAAACATGATTGCAATTTGAGTAAAACCATAGGGATATAAGTTGAAAATATGAGTTGAAAGAGTAGTTTTTATTTTTTCCCTCTAAAATTTAATGATGTAATCTAATCTTTTTTATTATTTCCACTATTATTTTATAATATTCCTTAGGAGGTCCATTTTAGACCTCAAAATTTCTCTAATGGATGGTGACATGAGAAGTAGATTTAGACCCCTTTCAGTGGTATAAAGTTGTTTGAAAGTGGCATTATACTTTAAAGATACACCTATTTCTATGGTTGGCACTAAATAACATGATCCTCACATAGGATAATATCCAAAGGCAAGGTTGGGCTAGGCCTATAAGGTTCCCACTCTATTGTGATAATCAAGAGTCAATGATACTCCTTTTCTTAGATTGTGTTTTTTTGCAAGTAGTGTGGAGAACAATTTCATTTGGGAAGGCCTACACGAGGACATGATTGGGTAGGACCTTAGGGTAATGCCTCATAGAGTGGACAAAAACCCCAGCCTTGGAGCATCTTTCTAGTATACCAGGATTTATCCTTTGGAAAATATGGTTACGTCAGAATAGAACCACCTTTGCTACTCATATCCTAAATATTCAACAGGTGGTGCACAAAACAAAAACAACAATTAAAGAACTCAACATAGAAGGTTTAAAGAAGGAAAGAAGAATTCAATTGGTCCCATGATAGACACTTCAAAAGCTTGGGAATTTTTTAATGGATCCAATAGTCATGTCAAGGATGTATGGAAAGCAAGAGATGCATTTCACCCAAACAACAATCATGCCTTCCTTCTCAGTCTAGGGCTAGGGCCTAGAACTGACAATAAAGCACAATTAATTGGGCTTTGGCTCTTCCTTGACTTTGCAATGTCCAAGCAAGTGAAATGCTTACAAATATTTGGTGATCCTCAATTGGTTATTGATTGGTTCTTAGGCATCAATTCATTACATAGTTTGGCCCTAAATCCTTGGCAACAAAGAATTCATCAATTACAAGAATTTTTTGAGGAGTTGGAGGTATCACATATCCATAGGGAACACAACACCAATCACGGGGGATTCATTGGGGGAGCAATACCATACCATGTGGGTTCATATTGAGGGATATATAATGAGGAAAAAATGACATAATATATTGATCATTAGAGGGTAAAGGGTTTTTATATAGACCGGTATAAAAAATGGAACCCAAAGTTAACGAAAAAATATAAAGGGGTATAAAAAATGTTAATGAAAAAATGGATACCTACAATATCTAGTGAATTTAAGGGTTTTTTAAATTGGAAAGGTGTATTGGATTTGTATTGGTAGGGGGTTAGATAATGTGATTTTTAGAGGCATTTTCCAATATGTAGTCAAATTAGCAGTATTGTTTAGTATGCCACGAACGCACGTCATATCTCAGAGGTTCATTGAGTGAAGCCCCCATGACACCAAGATGGACTAAATATCAAATGAAGCATTACTCTAGCGAACAATTATTGATTATAGAAAAAGACGCCGATATCCTTAAGGTGAATGTCAACAACATTTTCTAATCTAACGTTGTTATAATTGTTGTGATGCTACATGTTTTTATTTTTATCTATTATTGATTTGGATTTGTAGATTTCCATGGCACATGATAGACATGTTTGGAAAGTTGTATTTGAACAATAATTTTGTATACTTTGATTTCTATGAAATAGCAAGCATTTGTTTTTCTTTCAAAGTAACAACCTCTAGTTTTCCATTGAGTCATAGCAGTGCTCTTCAAGCGACAAGACTTAGTTCTATTAATTATTGGTGCTCTTAAGAAGGGAAATATTGTGTTCTATTAGCTAAGTACAACAATTTCCATGTAAATAAGTATTGTAACATAGTAAAATAGTTAAAGTGTTACAATTGCTATATCTATGCATATAATATGATACATAAAATTATTGACATATTAGGAAACATATTTTTTATTAAATTCCATGTGAAATTCAAACAATTTCATTATAAATAAATAAAATATTATCATTAACAATATTTGTGTGTGTGTGTTTATAAAGAAAATTAATTATGCTATAACTTATTTCTTTCCAAAGAGATAATCATAATTTCACCCAATAAAGAAATGTACATATCCATTCTCCATAGAGAATTAAATTTGAAATTGTTATGAATTAGCGCAACCCTTTAAATCAAATAGTTTTTTTTTTTTGTAAACTTAGCAGTACCTTTCATTCATTCATCTATAAACAGGTAGGTTACAAATATATAATTCGTTCGGTGGCCTCAACCTGCCCAGTGGGAAACCAGGTTTGTTGGCCATCGAATCGCATTATAAGCCATCCAAAACATGAATAGTTTGAGTCTATTTAACCAAGCCTTATAAGGTTGATAGTCTGGAAACCAACTAGTAAGCATAACACTGAAAACATAAATGCTACCTGACATATACAACCAAAATTAAGCCAAAATTAATAGGCATAACTTCGACCAACTAATCATCTGACGATTCCACCAGAGTAGGATCTTTAGCACTTGATCCTAGCAATTCAGATTGCGGCAAACATGGGATATGCCGCTCAATGCGACCTAGGCGAGCATTCTGATTCTGCAACTGAAGTTGAATAAGCTAGAGCTCTTTTTGATGTCTCGGAGGCCCGACTCAGCCTCACTTTGTGTTGTTGTGTTGGTGGTCACAACCATTGCTTTGGCCACTATGCATTTCATTAACCAGTAGAGATGGATGGACTGTTTAAATAGGGTGAGACAACCGTGAGTGTACCCAGGGTTTGTGATTATCTCTCCCCCAATCTTCGGCTAGTGGTTCAATCTTAGCTTTCAAATTCAACTCTGACTCCCAGGTCGCGATCAATTGTTTCACCTGCACGAGGATCCCTTCATAGTATGCCTGAACTGTGGCCTGAAGAATCTTAGAGTTTGTTTTCCGACCCCTCTGTCGTGCAGTCCTTTTCCATGTGGTCCTTTGTTGTTCGATCCTCTGCCACATAGTCCTCTATCGTGCAATCTGACTGAAAGACGAATAAACTTCTTTTCCTTTTCCTTCTTAGTGTCTGCGACCTAAGGCTCCACCGCAAGGCTTAGACTTCACCATATCTGCTAAGGTTGGGCCCCCTTTCTTCACCCTTCTCCCACCTTCCCACGCTCATAAACCAACCCACTGTATAGAGGCTAGAAGTGGATACATCATAGGTGGAATTGGAATATGATTTATACAGAGAACCACCCGAAAGACAAGCATTAATTTAATGTATGACCAGAAAAAAAAATGAAGCATCGAACAACATTGTGTCCCTTCAGAATTCCACCACCCGAGCCAGCAAGCATACATAAACAGTAATCCTCTGGGAGTGGGAGGTACCACCAGAATAAAAATGGTGGACCCCATGCATCCCTGATCCTTGAGTCCATAGACTTGACCTTGGTAATTTACCAGAACCCTTACTCTCCATAGGACTTTTCCAAACAATTCAAGCTTAAAACGAGGAACCCAATTATCAACATGCAAAGGAAACATCATGAGAAAAAATCAGAAACCAATAAACATGCCCATGCGAGAAAGGATGTTTCCAAAAAAGATAGAAATCGACATTACATAGTCGATAAAGCCAATATTTCCAGTCATAGAAACTGCTAATTTAACTAGTGTTTCCTTTCCCCTCTGAATGTGAGGCTTATCTTGAGTAGCAGCCCCCAACCCAGGATACAAAGATAGCATTATAACATACCAGAAATTATACACCAACCTTGAATTGAGACAGGTAGCAGCTGGGTATACCTCTCACGTTCTCGACGCCACGAACCTGTAGGCATTGAGGGTTACCAACCTTCACGTCGTGGATCTACCTTGATCTGTGACACTTCATGTTATCATAGTGAATAAGCATGTGAGGATGTCAAGGATACCACCCTACGTCCCAAACCAATAAATTCTCTGTCATATCAATCAAACCCGAGTGGGCCCCCAATTGTTTCGCACCCCAATCGAATATATCTAAATCAAATAGTTGGTAAACATGGATAAGCATCAAATTTTTGGGGAGTTGAGGGAGTAATGGCTATGGAAGTTGAACACTAGCTTCCCTCACCCTTGGTTCATGCCTCCCTTTTCTCAGTGTTGTGGCATTCATCTTTGTCATTAACTCAGTTGGAACTAGTTTGTGGGCATTCCTTTAGCGGTTGTTGGCATGTGTTGGGCTCCCTCTTAGTTGTTGCAGTTTTGTTCTGGGACCTGTCTACTGTGTTTTCTCACCACCATCATTTGTCCTCCCATTTTGGTGCTCCTAAGGTCATTGGCGTGATGGATGTAGCGGGTTGTTTTGGGCTCTGTGGCCTTGTTTCTTCATTGCTCAGTGGTTTCGTCTGCTACTGGTGTGAGTGATAATTGTGTTTGTCAGTTCTTACTTCGGGGCTAATGTCGTTTTTTGTTGGGGCTTCGTGGCCATCATGGACTAGTCACAAATATGTTCAGGGTCTCGTTATGTTTTCCTTAAGGTTCTATTGGTTGTCCTTTCACCATACTTTCTTTAAGTATTTATGTTGGGGTCCTTTGACCTATGATATAACGTTTCGATGCTCGTTGTTGGACTTTTCCTATTTCTCTCTCTAGGGCTTCTTCAGTAGACCTATGTGCCCTATATCTTATTTTTCACAATTCTATGGCTTAGGGTTTTCAACCCCTAGGGTTTTTAGTTTTTTTTTTAATGTAACTCATTCTTTCCATGGCCCTTAGATGGTGAATGCTTCTTGAAATGCACTTGTGCATATGCAAAATGTAATTTTATTATTCTCTTATTAATAAAATTATGCATCAATTTTCTATGAAAAAGACATCAATAGGAATCGATCCATAATAAGCATCAAAACATTTACTTGATGATATATCTCATGTTGCCAAAATTTAAAAAATAATAAAACCAACTAAATTATAACTTTATTTTACATTTTATTATTATTATTTGGTTCGGTAATGTGAGTCCTAAGATGAGTGGAACGCCTAACCTCTAGCTTCACTAACTGTGACCTACGGGAATCTAAGCCTTCAAAATCACCCAAGGATCGCGTCTGGCCTCAGCCACACTAGCACTTAGTATAGCTATATTTTTTCCCACAGAGTTTCAAACTTGTAATCTTTTCACCACAGAGTGCTTTAACAGAGCACCATGTCATCATCTATACTATGCTCCATGGGATAAATTATAATTATCATTACTGTTAATTATAAAAATAGTTAACATATAAGTTAAATATATATACATTTAAAAAAATATGGGACAAAATTCTTATCTATGGAGATTTATACCTACTTTACCATGTCTTAACTTTTAAATAAACTTTATTACAATATCATGGGCCAATGCCATGGCTTATCAATAACACATCCAAAAAATTCATAACTCACTCTATATAACACTTGTTCATATGCTATTTTTTTTAATTAATCAATTTAACTAAAAGGGCATAAATACTTTGCAAATAAATCTCAACCTTTGATTTGTGTATACTACTAAGAATATTCTAGAATATTAGATGGAAGTTAAATCCCTACCACCTACCTAATAGTTATTGATAATAAAATAAAAGTCTATTTTAAAATAAACACGTCTATCTACATAAAAATAATAAAATATTAACAATAACTAAATTAACCCTGTAGCTAGGGTCAGCTGCAGGATTTGGAGATGATGGCCAAGTTAATTTTTGATGATCTTGGACATTCTCTTTCTCTACTAATTGATGAATAATGTCCGACAAGGTAGAAAATATTATGCAAAGAATGTTTGTTGATTGGAAGGAGTGGACTGTGGTTTTTCGTTCGAACCCCCTTTTCGATTAACCCCTAATCATTAGATAAATTTTGAGGTAAAAATGGGCCTCAAAACAAAAATGTGAAACAAAAATCAAATTTATAAGAACCAATAGGATTCAATATGATGATGTCAACTATGGGGGATGATTCACTATTTTTGGAGTAAAAAGGTAAAAGGATAAAAATAAATAAAAAATAAAACTACTTTTTCAACTCATATTTTCAAGTTATATCCCAATGATTTTACTCAAATTTCGAGCGAGAGAACATGATGGATGCAGAAGTTACTTTTGCATCCAAGGGTTCATGTATTTCAAATTTTCGTGTAGTAGGGTCCATCAAAAGTATGCAACATGGGTACTCCTTGGATGAAAAATTAAATTTTGCATCCAATGAGTGCTCCCGCTCGAAATTTGAGTAAAATCATAGGGAGATAAGTTTAAAATATGAGTTGAAAAAGTAGTTGTTTATTTTCTCCCTCCAAAACTTGTTGAGGTAATCTAATGTTATTCTATTATTTTCACTATTATTTTATAATATTCCTTAGGAGGTCCATTTTATACCTCCAAATTCCTCTAATGTCTGAGGAGGGGAAGTTCAAGATTATGGGTGGATGGAGTGAAATAGAAACGATATCTCTGGACGAAAGGTGGTTTTGGTAATTGCACCGGCCTTTCTCAATGATCTTCTAGAAATCTAGGGTTTTGCACGGGATGGAAAGTGGTATGGATGAGGTCATTGATTATTCTTCAGTGCCATTTGATCTTGTGTCCATTTAGCAAGAGTCACCACCTCAACATCTAGGATTGGAGGCAAGAGTTACACCTAGCTCCTCGGATCATGAGATGTTTTATTCTCTTCCATCTTTGGAGGTGGTCCTATCTTATCCGGAAATTTTGAGCTCTTTCTCTTCAGTCACTCAGTATGATAAGGACATAGGCTTAACAATATGGAATGATGGATTATCAATAGGGTTTCAAAATTAGTTATGGGTAAATCAGGAAGGTCAGCACCACAGTGACTTAAGGGATACCACACTTGATGAATCACTACAATTTGCAGTCGAATGTGTATATCTAGACAACCATGATGAATAAGGGACGACAATGGGTATCCCAAAGGAACTAGTAGGGTAAGAGTTTCAAAGGTATAAGGAGGCTTTTGTTTTTTCTAGTGAAGGGCTTCTCCTTATTGAGGGTGGATGTAAAATACCCTTTAATAATGTTGGTTGTGGGGTTCTTCGTATATCCTAAACACTTCAGGCTTATGGTGAAGGAGTAGTATCTTACAAAGCGAAAGTCAGCACAGGAATATACCTTATTGGGAAGCTAGGGTTTGAATTTATAACACCTTCCTCAATTGGGTTTTCAGTAAAGGATTCACTACCAAGGTATAAAAATTAGTTAATGACCCCCTCGCTGTAGGTTCCAAATGCGGGCTCTAAGGATGCGACGAAGAATCAGAAGAAAGGTAAGAAATTGAAATGCATTAGGGCTAGAGAAATTGATGGGAAATTGATTCCTGGTGAAGGGGTTCAATTCAATGAGAACATGGATACAACTGAGTGTGTGTTAGTAGCCTAGGTCCATGGCAAAAATTACTTGGTAGAAAAGCTGAAAGATTGTACTAAAGTGGTGTGGGGGGAGGAATTGTCAATCGTTCTAGTGGTTTGAACACTTACATGAGGATGGTTCACATTTTGATTCAATGTGGAATCAGAAGCAAGTTGGAAATTATCAAGAATTTGGTGTAGTGGGTCGACATCGATACTGCTTAAGAGAAATTGGGGGTTAGTTCAGTGTGGGTTTAACTCCTAAGTTTACCGATCCAATTCTAGACCCAAGACATCTCTCATCTCATCAGAGACAAACTGGGAAAGTTTTTGGAGGTTGACAGATTATTTGAAGACACGAGAAAGATGGCTTATGCTCGCATTCTGGTAAATCTGGATACCAGGGAGGGTCTGGTAGCAAACTTAAACATTTTGTATCATAGGATGGTTCTTAAACAAATTATGTATTATGAAGGAGTAGCATTTCGATGTCAAAGATGCAACGAGGTGGGCCATGTGCTAAAAGATTGTTCACTTCCTTATGTGGGGAAAAAGGAGAAG
The DNA here is from genome assembly GCA_031772625.1 of Pinus tabuliformis. Classification (NCBI taxonomy): domain Eukaryota; kingdom Viridiplantae; phylum Streptophyta; class Pinopsida; order Pinales; family Pinaceae; genus Pinus; species Pinus tabuliformis. The sequence continues at coordinate 842,734,311 of CM062812.1, forward strand.
AAAACTTGGGGCAGGGATTTGTCAGTAGATTTGTCATCATGAGCTTAGGGTGGATCTATGAATAATTCAAGGAAGTCTCCAAATTGTTTTCATTCAACTATTCCTAAAGTCAATCCTTCGGATGATGACACAAGGTTGAACCAAGCTTAGGTGTTTGCATCTACCTCTCTAGCCATGAAGGAGGCCTCTATCCCACTGCTTGTGATAGGTATTTCCTCATCTTCTCACCCTATTTATAATATTATTAATTCGTTGTGATCTCTAATTATGGATTCCTCTCCCTTATCTAGTTCTTGTTCATTGGTGGGTTAAATAGTTTCAAATCAATGCCCTATTCTGGTTCTCTATCCCATTTCCACTAAACCTATGTGTTGTCTGAAACCCTCCCCCTTCCTTTCTGCCAATGAATATTCCTCATCATCTTCCCAGTTGGGCCCCCCATATAATATTCACTCCAAATCAAAACATCCAAATCCATAGAATCCATAGGTGGCATTGGGCCTCCTCCATTGAAACGCCTTAGGAACCTGAGAGGGCAGGAAACCCATATTTCCAAAGCTAAGGTGCAGGCTATCCAAAACATAACAGCTAGAAAATAATGATCTCTATAAGAGTTTCTTAGATAAGTGAAAACCCTTACCACCGGTTCATAATGATGTCTTTATCTTTCAACTGTAAAGGATTGGCTATCCCTCCAAGTGCTTAGCTCTAAAGCGATTAGCGCAGTCAGAGAATTTAGATGTCATTTTCTTTCAAAAAACCTTGGGTGCAAGTGATGAAGTTTTGAAGGTGTTGGAATCGTTGATTTCAAGCTATCCCTATATTTTTGTCGATGTTAAAGGAAGATCTGGTGGATTGGCCATGGAATTTAAACAAAAATCTATTAAGGTGTTAAATTCATGGGGGCATGAAGGAGTCATAGCCACTGATATTTTTGTTGTTGAGTTTGGTTTTGATATGAATATGGTTAATACATATGGTCCCTTCCAAGATAGAGTGGCCTTTTAGGATAATCTAATGAATCTTGTGTTTATGCAATTTGATCACTTGATTATGGGGGGTGAAATTAATTTCTCTCTGGGGGTGTCTGAGATTTTGGGATAACATGCCCACCCAGATCTATTGTCAGATTTATTTTCTCATTTGTTGGAGTTGCATAATTTCATAGATGTTTATATGATCAAACTTAATCCTACTTGGCGCAACAGTCGGGTTAGGGATTTCCCATATAATTGATCGGTTTTTTGTGAATGTTGTCTTAATGGAAAAATTCCCCCTTTTCCACTAATGGGTGGATTCAGGGGATGTTCTGACCATCACCCTATTTTTCTCGAACTTAAGGGATGCATTAGAAAACCTAAAGCTCTGTTCAAGTTCAAATCTATTTGGATGAATGGTGACTCCTTTAGAACTCTAGTAAGGGAACATTGGCACCATTGTGTTCTGAATAGGGAAGGATCATCTATTGAGCATTTTGTTAAAAATATTAAAAGATAAAAAGTGTCATGATGGAATGGATGAAGGAAAAATCCCACAAGGACGAGAAGGCTATGAAAAATATCTACCAAGAGTTGGAGCTATTAGAAGATTGTATTGGGGGGCATATTAGTCGATTGAATCCAAGCAACATATTATTCAATTGGAGGCTTCTAGGAAAAGAATTTTGGAGGAAAGGGAAGAAACATAGAGGTTGAAAAGTAGGGTAGTATGGTTGCAGGGAGGGGATGAAAGCACCAAATTATTCCAACAATTTTCTAGAGGATGGTGGGCTATCACAACAACAGAACAGGAAAATAATGCTTAAAACAATGTCGGAATTTAGTGTATTCTAGTCCACGAATTGGATACCTTCTCTGACGCAACCAGGTGTGTTTATCATAACACCAAATTCAGCGCCTAAAATAATGTCGATAATAGCGCATGTCTTAACACTGAAAAAGACAATTCCAAAAATAGCATTGTTAATAACAACATAAATAACGTCGTTTGTAGCATTGGTAATAGTGTCAACAGTAGCGCTGACAATAGCGTGGATAGTAGCATCAGAAATAACACCGACTGTAGTGCCAGAAATAGTGTTGGAAATAGAAATGACAATAGCATCGGTGATAGCAACGACAAGAGAAATAGAAGTAGCGCTAGCCATAGCAACAACATTAACACCGAAAATAGCAACGACAATATTAACGACAATAACAATCGCAATAGTAACGACAATAGCGCCAGAAATAACAAAGTCAATAGCGTCGGCAGTAGCGCAAAAAATAACAACGTCAATAGCATTGGAAATGGCTCTAGAAATTTCACAAGAAAATACATCAGAATTTGTGCCAAGAATAGCGCTAGGATTTGCTTCCAATTTGACTTCGGGATTGGCTTCCAATTTTATGTCCAGTTTTTCTTCTCATATTGCTTCTAGTTTTACTCCTAGTGTGGCTTCAAAATTTTCTTCAATTTTTTCTTCTTTTTTTGCTTCCAAGCACTAAGAATAGTATTGGAAATAACATGAGGTTTAGCGCCAGGGCTTGCTTCTAGTTTGGCTTATGATTTTGCTTCTAGTGTGGCTTCCAATTTGGCTTCCACTTTTCCTTCCTTTTTTGCTTCCAAAAACGATTTTTTTTTGCATATAGTTAAATTAATATGTTTTATTTCAATTTAGTTATTTAAATATATCATGTCTCTTAAATAAGTTATATGATTATACAATAATTCATATGAATGCATTTGAAATATTTTATAGGATAACATTTAGAAAGAATTTTTAGGGAAATAGACATCCATACAAATTAACAATATCATTATACTTATTAAATCTCCATCAAAACAGAATCTACAACATCCAATATATATAAAATAACAAGACAATTATTATAACATGATCATCATCTATAATCAAAACAAGTGAGTCAAATTATCTATAACTTAAGTGAATTTAGCAACATCCATCATAAGAAGTAAATCAAAACATCATATATAATAAATATGCATCCAAATCATCAACCACTTTCAATATATAAAAATTGATGAGTCAATATCGATAAGATCATCATCTTATATAATCAAAACAAGTGAAATTCACATATACTAGTAGATCAATAACATGTGAAAATGATACATGTCCAACAATCGACATAATTCAAAATGATACATCATGTACATATGATGTAAATAAAAATGATAAATTGTGTAAGACAAAATGATACAAGTCAATATGATACGTCATGTCCAAATGATACATGTCAAAAATATAGAACTCAATAATATGGTACATGAGGCCGTGAAAATGATACATATGATAGTAACCATAAAAATCAGCATCATAACAATATATGAAAAATGATATGTGATGCAATCTATATGATCATGAATGTCACTTGTTGCTACTAACAACTGGCTCATCACCATCATGATCATGATCATGATCATGATCATGATCATGATCATTGTCATTAGTATCGGCATCAACCTAATTTTCATTTGTATTTGTGTCATCATGAGCATCATCTACCATCTCAGCATCAGACCCAACATGATCTAGATCTATGTGGTGAGGATCATTTGAATCTTCTAGAGGATCCTTGTTCTACCAAAAAATCATTTAGAATGAAAATTTATTATTTATTTCATGCAATAATTAATTTCTCTGTTATGTATCTAATACTACAACATATGAACTGAAACGATAATCATATTACATCATATCAAAGTGCACATACAATAATAAAATTTCAAATAAGTTACAACTAAGATGTGATTCCAATGAATATTTCAAGATCTGGTGGAAGAATAATTAGAGTTGGGAGGAAGGATGAATAACGCTTATTTAGATCTATGATTATCATGTTGATAGGTGAAAAAAAAACAAACATCAATACAGAGCATAAGATTGAATTATGTTTGATATTACAAGAAAAATTGGCAGTGTTTGAAACTTGTAAATCAAAGCACCAAATGAAATATGAAAACTTATATGAATTTCGTTTCAAATATGAAGACTAAAACACTTATGGAATTGCACAGGAAAAACATCACTAGGAAAACTGACTGATAAGCATCACTAAAAGAATCTCTGATATAAGAGTTCAAATACTTCTGCCTTGAAATCTCTATTAATCTCAAAATGGAGTCAAATACAACACAAGTCTTTTTCTTCAGAAACCAACCCTTGTCTCTACTTTTTCATCTAATTTATACAAAAATTACATAATCTTTGAGATCCATAATATCTGGAAAGTTTTAATTACAAAATACTAAAAATATATACATATCTTGATGACTTTAAATTAAACCTGAAAAATACATTTGCAAGGAACAAGTGATGCATTGAAACTTTGAAACATAATCCATGGTGGCAAAAAAGTAGGCATGTAGATATAAAATCTGTTGAAGATGTGGATCTGAACTAGTTATTGACTATCTGGGACAAAATCTAGAAAATCCCATGTTTATAGCCCCAATATCTTGATTTGATATTGACTGGTCAGCTCATAGAAGTTTCCTTTTGATATTTGCCTTGACTTTACCCTATCTTTCCAAGATAATGCTTATTGTATAAATATAGCCTCTAGAAAGATTTGACAAAATATATATCCTTATTGTTGTCAAAATTGTGTTTCCAGGGAGTATTATTCAGGTGCTGACAAAATATCCGGGTATATGTTATCAAAATAAAAGCAGTGAAAGTGTTGCCAAACTATCTAGTGGTGTTGTCAAAAAAAATTCAAATATCAGTTCTACTAAAACATTTGGCAATGATTCCTTTTCCATGCTCATTTTTGTGTTTCTGCTGCTTCTAATAAGAGGTCCACATTGCTTGATTTAGTTTGTTTTGTCTTTTTGGTTTTCTTGTCCTTGGGGCCCTGTTTTTATCCTTTAATTTGTTTCTGGATATTCTTCTTTTTGGAGGAACTTGAAGCTTCCTCTTTGTTTATTGTTAAGTCCCTCAAAGGTGTATCATCAAGATCAATGACTTGATCCTTCAAGGTTGGGTTCTTATGCAATTTGGAGTTGAGCTTAAGATTATTTTTGGGCTTTGTATGGGGTTTTCTCATCCCATACATCTCAGCTAAATTAATCTCTTTTTCCTTTTTTCTCTATACAGTTTTGGCTGATTTGATTTGCCCCTATAAATCCCCTATTCCACTGAGCTTTAATTCTAAACCCTCCTCGTGTTTATCACTACAAAACATATCAGTAAGGTTCTCTTCTAGAAACTCCATAAATTATGCTAAATGGGAGGTTGAGGGCTTTTCCTCAATAACCCTCTCACCCTTTCTTGCATATAGCCTTTCTACCACAAGAATCGAAATAATGTTTTCAATGTGTTTGTCCACAAAAAAAAATTTGTTCCTGGTAAAGACAAAGGAGGTTGATTGTTTCAGAATTTTAGTAGTCTGGACAAGGCTGAAAACATTTCTTTGTTTCTTTATTTTGTTGGTTTTAGGCTTGGCAGAAACTAACTCAACAATCCCTCCCCAAAATAATAAATGCTCTAAAGTTCTACCGAGTTTTCTTAGGTCATTAATAATTAACAATTTAGTTAAACCAAGGGTGGCAGGATGGGGAGGGATTCTTTTGAATCTCGAGGGAATAATTATGGACAAATTCTCTTTGGGCTTGGCAGAAATCCAACAATCAAGCAAATATTTATGGTCTTTTCTTGGTGCTACCCTTATCATCCAAAAGGAGCATCAAATATATAACTATCCTAGGTTACCCCTTCCTAATTATTTTCCATATTAGAACAAAGACTCCCCCAATTGATAATATGCCAAGTCTACTATTTGAACACATGATTAGTATTCTAGGATCTTTCACTAATTACTCCCCTACCATATCCTTCAGAGTCTTAATAGTGATTTTGACCTCCTGGCCAATAGAGCTTGCCTCTTGGTGGAAGGACAAGTAGAAATCAATGGACTCATTAACCAAACTATCATCCCATAATAGATGTCTATGAAGTATATTTATTACCCCTCCCTCGATCTATGAATTCTCCATTTTGTTGAAACTAAGTTAATTAGTGGAAATTTGTTCCCCAATTCCCACACCTTCACTCCCCCCTCATTCCTCAATGTTTAATCATTGGCGTCATTAGACTACCGCTTAATTATTGTACTCAAAAATATGGTGACATATGCAATGATGGAAGGACTCCTCCCGTACCTGGCAATCATGGAAACTTACAGGACTTAAATACATGAAAATGTGTGGTATTCAATGGCATTAACCATGGTTCTCATCATCCTTTGCTCAACATCTTCAATTCTCATTTTAATTACCCTCACTGGCATGTCATTCCCATGGGATCTAAGGAAAATTAGACAAGGGAGTGACACAAATACCATGGCGAGAAAGGAAAATGTCTCTTCAGGGAATGGGAAGTTATTTGTCTGGCTTTGGGAACCTGGATCGGGTGAGGCGAGTCTTTATTGAAACTAAGTTAACTGATGGAAATTTGTTCCCCAATTCCCATACCTTCACTCCCCCCTCATTCCTCAATGTTTAATCATTGGTGTTTTTAGACTATGGCTTAATTAGCATCCTTAGAAATATGGTGACATCTGCAATAATGGAAGGACTCCTCCCATACCCGAAAATTGTAGCAACCTTCAAGGCTCAAATACATGCAAATTTGTGGCATTCATTGGCATTAACCATGGCTCTCGTCATCCTTCACTCACCATATATGACTCTCATTTTATTTACCCTCTCCAGCATCCCATTCCCATGGATCCAAGGAATATTAGATAGGGGAGTGACGCAAATACCATGGTGAGAAAGGAAAATGTCTCTTAAAGGAATGGGAAGTTAATTGTTTGAATTTGGGAACCTAGTTGAGGTGTGGCGAGTCTGCAGTCACACATGGATATGTTCTTCTGAATGGAGTTAAAATGGTGGATAAGAGGCTCAAATTCCTCAATTTCAAATAAGCAGCATTGGGCAAGGGTCGTTGACTCTCTGAGTCTTGAGAGAAATGTGACTTCATTTCACTGTGTGGTGAACACGGGAATATTGTGAATTTTTTGTGGAGCTTCTAGAGGCTCTTCTACTTTTGTGGATTTCATATCTCGAGAGGAATTCTAGGCTTGGTTGTGTCGAGAGCAGAAGGCACAATATTTTTGTTGATTCAAAGGTAAAATTATCCATTCTTGGCTCAATTTCCTTGGTGCTCCATCGAACAACCCCTGGTGTTCCCAAATTTTTGAATTATAATCTAGAGCAAGGTCAAAGTGGGGTTTTGGGAAGGGGTGATCTGGTCTTGCATTTCTTTCCTGGATCGGTTAGGTATTTTCCTTTGACATAGGTAGTTGGGTTATCTCATCTAGTTTTGAACTAATATGCATGTATTTGGTTTTCGTCACGACATCTATCACCTATGGATTCTAGTTCTGAGACTGACTCTTCTGTCTCAACTATATGCGACCATTTTCATAGGGCCCATGAACAGATGAATGTAAATATCTATGAATTGTAGGTCCTACTGGATGTATGGCAGGAGGCAGATAAATTCAAAATAGAATCAATGGAGGCCCAACAAAAGAAAATTAGTCAGCTGGAGGATGAAGTGGAGGCTCTACACAACATTATCATGGACTTGCACTTCCATCTCAATCATCCTTCAAGCCCTCGAGGTGATCATCCTTGGGGCTTTAATCTCAATCGTCCTGCTGAGGATTATGATTCGACTTAATTGTAATGGTAGGAGTTAAGTGTACATGGATGATGTTCCAATTTTGTTGTGTATATACATCTATAATAATAAGAGTACTTAGTTGGTTTGGGGATTTTGTTGTAATTTGGGATGGGGTAGATAGATGCAATTTGGAATTCCAAATGCCCAAGAGAAAATTAGTAATGTAACTCTCCCAAGTATTTGTCGCAACTGAGCATGGACATAATGAAAAAAAAGTACTCATTTTTTGTTAAAAAAAATTAATTGCATTGCATTGACAACTGATTAATGAATTGCATTAGAAATAATCATTGAGTTTTAGAAACATCATTGTTTTTTTTTTCACAATGATCCATGTTGATGAGATAAAAATAGGATTACTCTAAAGATGAGAGAAGAAGTCTCAATGTTTGTAATCATTTAGAGAAAAGATGATAATGTTTACTTAGACCTTTGATTATCAAGTTGTTATTTAGGAAAAGAGAACAAACCAATACAATGGAGCATCACAGTGAATTATGTGCAACTTTAGTAGAAATGGTGAAAATATTTGAATCTCATAACAATAGAGCATCTCAACATATATGAATTCCACGAAACTTAACTTTAGCTCAAATATGAAGACTTAACATCCATGAAATCTCGCATAGGAAAGAAACATAAATAAGGAAACAAACTTATAAACACCACAAAAGAAATATCTGACATGAAAGCTTTAATACTTCTGCCTTTAAAATCTTGTTAATCTCAAAAATAAACATACACAATTTAAGTTTGTTTTAAAAAAACAACCCTTGGTCTTAGTTTTATAGAAGTTTACAAACTGAAATACATAGTTTTTGGGCAATTTTAATTACAAAATACTAAAGATATATGTATATATCTTTAATCTATTAAAACTAAAATTGAAAATACATTTACAAGGAAAAATTGATGCGTGGTTCGAAACAGGTCATTGATAAACTGCAACAAAATCTCGAGAATCCCTTGTTCCTTACCTTAAAATCTTGCTTTGATGTTGATTGATCCACTCAAAATGGAAATTTCCCTTTAATCTATGTTTTTCCTTATCAAGATAGTGCTTTTTGTGCAATATATATTCTCCAAAAATATTTTGACAAAATCCATATCCTTATTTCCTTCAAAATTGTGTTGTTATGGAGTACTATTCAGGTGTTGACACAATATCTAGATATATGTGTTTTCAAAATCAAAACAGTGAAAGCATTGTCAAAACATTTGGTAGCACTGTAAAAAAAAATCAAAGGTCAGTGCTACCAAAACATTTGACAGCGTTATCAAAAACGGATCAAAAATCAGCGCTGCATGACCATTTAAAAAATCTACCTTTGGGATACTTATTTAAATTTTTCTATTGCATCTAACAAAAGTTCCATGTTTCTTGTTTCAATCTGTTTTTTCTTTTTTCTTTTCTTGGCCTTGGGCCCCTATTTTCTCTTTTACTATGTTTGTGGTCTTCTTCTTCTTAGAGGAACTTGAAGCTTCCTCCTTATTGATTAGCAAATCCTTCATAGGTATATCATCAATAAAAATGACTTTCTCTTTCAAAGCTGGGTTCTGCTGCAATTTAGAGTTGAGCCTAAGCTTATTTGTGGGCCTTGTATGGGTTCTTCTCATCCCATAAATCTCAGTTAGGGTAACCTCTTTCTCATCTTCCTTTTGTGATATTTTGATTGATTGTGTTTGATTTTTTAAGTCCTCTGTCTCACTGAGTTTAATCCCTGAGCCCCTTTCTTGTTTTTTACTACTAGGCTAATCTTCTGGCACCTCTGGAAATTGTTCTTAAGGGGAAGTTGAAGATTTTTTTATCAAGAAACCTCCTGCTCCTTCTTACATACATTTTTTTGCCATAGGAAAAGAAATAGGGTCTTCTATTTGTTTACCTAACGAAGCTTTTCTCCTGCTTTTGGTAAGGTCATCAGAAATAATTTGCTTTGGAGCTTCGGGGTTTTAGATAGGATTCTTTGCCTTTATTTGTTTCTTACCCTTGAAGGATTTTGGTTTGGAAGCAATTGGTTCAACAAACCCTCCCCGAAATAAGAAATGATCCCAATTTATTCCTATCTTGCTCAGATGATTGACAACTAATATTTTAATCAAACCCTTATGAAAAATGCAATGGGGGGAAGACTTGGGTTTTGCTCTAATTTTTGCAGACATTTTCATAAGACTCTTTAACAAGAAAAATGGCATGTTCATTCTTAATTGACTAGCTAAATGAGCCAAAAACTTGAAGTGGTACATGGCAATCATATCATACCTACCCTCACACATGGGTTTGAGACACATTCTCTGCACATTCATCCTCCAATTTTCATTTTGGTGCTCTTCCTTCAAGAAAACTATGATGTTGATACCCATAAGATTTTGGTTTTCAAACCATCTATCCCCATCAACTGGCAAGCTTGTTGCCTCAGCAGTAATTTCCTATGTAACTGGGAATGAAATGTCAATAAGAGTAATCACCTTCCCATCAAACCCCTCTACGGAGGACTTAGCAACATTGTAATTAAATCCTTGGAGCCTGTGACAATACTCTGCCCAACCCACCTTCACAAACTGCTCATATTGATCTGAATAAAATTCAATAAATTCTTCTCTATTTGTCTCATCCCTGCACAAAGGCTTATCCTTTCCCATCTTCACAAATTAATCTAGAAATCACAAAACTGTCAAAGAATCAGCAACTGATCGGGAACTATTTTTGGAAAAAACAACCAAGAGTTACTTCCATAGAAACCAAGCACAATAACACAAATTATTTATAACCTTAGTCGTAAAAATATGGAAATTCAAACTGATGAGTGGATATAAAATGAATAAACCCCTCATGCATCCATCATACCCATCATGCCCATTTTTACTTTGGTCATCAACATTTTCTATTGGAAAATCTAATTTGATGGGTAAAGAATGATTATAGCGCATGACTTTGATAATGCCACCTATTGGATGAGATATTTTATGTCACATGGTGTCAACACATTTGACAACACCTCCCTTACAAAAATGCATAATATTTGTTGCCATTTGTTTTGGCAGCGCCTTCTTTTATATCGTTAGAATTGACACTGCCAAAACAAATGGCAACGCTCATAAGAATTTAGTAAAACTTAGACCCTAAAGCCCCAATTGAGATGACCTTGAGACTTTAAATGTGATAACAAGCTCAAAGATCCAGGAATTACCAAACTTTGACAAGGATCTAGGCTCAGAGATCCAAGAATCATAAGGCTTCTTTCTTTCCAAGAAAATCATCCCATGCTCCTCAACACATGTATATTAGGTCCATAATCAATCCCATGTAATGTGCTCTCAACCCAAGCATCCTCAAGTGAAGTGCTTATCCTCCTAAGGTATGCCATGTGATCCCAATTCTCCTAGGTTCAACCTCCTTTCCTCCTATTTCCTAGTGCTCATCATCCAAGGCAGGTCCACCTCCTATGCCAAGCAACCATCTTCTCAAACCTTGAAAATTGTTAGGTTTGTTGAATTATGAATGAGATATGAAAGTTTACTTTAACCATATGAAGTATCATGAGGCTGGATGTGGGAAACATCCCGCTTGAAGTACCCATGTCCCAATAGTGTGGGGAGTGCAGGGAATATGTATCCTACCCTTGAGAATGCGCCCCCATGTAACATTGCAAAAACTTTGAAGGCCGAGTTTGAAAAAAAAATTGTCACCTAAAGTGTACACCTAAGGCACAATGCTTAGAACATGGGTTGTCACATTAATCCTATTCATTCTGTTTAGACTTTATCCTAGCTAAGTCAAGGGGGGTAGTCCCTAAAAGGTGAAAACTAAAGGATGAAACTTGTTGGAACAACAAGTATAGGAGATATGAGGGCAAGGAAATTGTTATTATTGCAACTTGATTATTAAATATAGCAAGTTTAAGATTCTATAAGAAATTCTTTAAAATGGATTTCAATTAAAGATAAAATGAGGCAGATATAAGATGTAAAGGTGATAGAACAGTGCCTTAACAATGCTTAATGGAAATTTAGAGACTAAATAGATGTTCAAGTTACAATAAAAACAATGCTACAAGAAGTGTTAGAAATGGAACAATATCAAATATGAGCAGATAAAAATAACTTACACAATAGAAATAGCTTGTACTTTCAAGAAAATTTTCAATACAAGAATAACAATGTAAATAAATAATCTACAATAATCAAATATGAGTACAAAACAACAATAAAATATTGCAAGGAAGATATAATACCCACAAGAGATGAAAAGTTAGAAGGATGGAATGCAAAACTAAACTAGGTGGAATGCAAGATCTTGGTTACTTTTAGTTAAATGCCTAGTCTAGATGAATCCTTCTTCTCAATTGTTTTGAAGTTAGTCACAAACACAAGTTGTAGAGAGAAGGTCCAGGGAAGAAAGCTAGGGCTTTATTAACGATACCTCCCCTTGCTTCTAACTACCCAAGTGCTTTTGGCATTGCAGGGATTGTGGCCTTGACGACTGCAAGGTCACCTATGTTAATCATGAATGAGGGTCTAGCCTCTCAAATTAGATGAAGAAGGTGGCCCTAAAAATTTCTATCAACCAATATTAGGCTTGGAGGTAAATTTTTATGATGTAAGGCTAAATTCTAGGATGAAAATGCAATTGCTTCAAATGAGACAATGATATCAAAATTTCTTTAAAGAGAATTAATGCCAATGTGTTTGCAATCACAAATGAGATAGGTACTTCAAAGATACAAGATTTCTAGCAAATAACAATTCTCAACAAAAAAATAAGAAATTACCCCAATGAAACAGTAGCATTAACAATTGTTTAGATATTAGAGCAAATATCACAATGCCTTTAGGTAATAGTGTGTTTATTAGATGTTCTCACTTATTTGATAATTGAACAAGAAAGAAATTTATAGAGATCTCAATTGTTAAATGGAATATGAGATTGCTAGTAGTGATTAGAAATAATAATAAGATCACAATTTCCAATGAAACAAGACAACGAATTTTTCAAGTGCAACTTAGACCAAGTAGCAGTGCAAGGAAATGCAAATTAGAAATGCAATTAGAATGTAAATGCAATTAAACTAGATTAGAAATGCAAATGCAAGAGGACCAAGTTAGTGAGTTAGTAGGTTAGTTCTCCCTTTTCAATAAGTAGATAGAGAATGCCAAGGGACCAAAATCACAGGCTCCCCAAAAGAAAGATTCACCTTTATTAATGAGGTTATAAGGAGGAAGAATCCCTTTGACAAGATAAAAGACCATCTACTCAAGTCCTTTCTTTCAAACCAGGCCTTCAAAGTTCAAACAGACTCCAACACAAACCTACAGTGTAAATGTTCCTATTCTAATAGCCATGTCCCTACATATCTACTTAATTCAATATATATATATATATATATATATATATATATATATATATATATATATCACTACAAACAAATGTTTTAGACCTCAATACACCCTTCATCCTACTTGTTGTATATTTGTAGACAATTCTAGGTTGGGGGACTGTGCCAAAGCATCTAAGTAAGGGTTTTTTAATCGAGTTGGATGACAAATGCATTAAACTTTTAACACTTATAAAATCCAAATATTTATAAGAAGTTAAAATGGTTGATTTTCATTCATAACAGCATAAAAAATTTTAATTGATTTTGAAAGTGGAAAATGAGAAGATATGTGATAATCAAACATTCATACTGAATACTTAATTAATCAAATATAGTTGATGCATGCAGAATAATTCTACAACCAAACAATATATATTATAGAGATGACAGAAGGCAAAAATTTAAATATGCAGAGGAACTAATTTAAATAGATTGTTCAATTAGTTAATCTCCATAAAGATCATAAAATTGCAAGAGGCTTTTAGGGAAGTTAATACTTAAATCACCCTTACCCTAACTCCTATGTTACCTTGAATATAAGATGAAAAACATAAATGAATAAACCAGAAAGACTCACATGAACACATAGGTTGTTAAGAGTGAAGTCAAAATCCTTTGATTATCTTCAGAAAATTTTTAGAATAGTACAATAGTGTCACTGGATCATCACAAGGGTTCAACCCTTCTTAATTAGAATTACAAAATAATTATAGAGTGTAATTCAAAAATATCTACATCTAATATAATTCTTTTACAAAATACAATATTACCCAAACTTTTTTGGATTTTTACAAAAATAGAACATAAAATTAGACATTCTCAATTGATTTTGACTAATGAACACACTATTCGAGGGTGTTGTTTGATGGTTTTTGCCTCAAATTGAATGTTGTGCTTTATTCTCCTATTATCATGTTTTCTACTCCTCCTTTCACTGCAACTGGTTGCTGAAATCTTGCATTCTTCTCCCTTTTTCACTACAACTGCTTCTGAGAAATTCACCTTTCCTATTCGATAAGCTCAAGGAATATATCCCATTCCTCTTCACAGGGACATGAAAACTTAATGAACTTTTTGTAAGTTTCATTCACTTAAGTATATTTCTCATAGGTTTAGTTAGAAAGAGGTGTTGAATTTCATGTTCAATGAATAAATCATCTTGCAGACCTTCTAAGAAATCTATACCATTGATCATTTCTTTCACCTTAGAAAATTTGGAATTATCCTTTGTTATCTTGTACAATATCTACTGGTAAATTTCTTGTGAAATTAGCTAATTATTATGATATGTCAAAGAAGGAAGGCCTATACTAAGCAAAATAGAAAAAAATTTGTGAAATTTATTTATCTAAGCTTTCAGACTTTGGCACTTGTTGTCTAGTTGTAACATTATATTTTTCTTTGTCAGAACTCTCCTAACTACGAGGACTGTATCAGTTGTGTCCTCGATTCCTAACTCTTCCAACTCTTCTTTAGTTTTGGAATTCAGGAATTTTATAATCCTGGTAGCCTCTCCAGGCTTGTGCTCCAATTCTTCTTTGATCTGTGCTATGGATTCATTTTCTTTATTAACAAGTTTCTCTTGTTCAAATATAATTTCTATTGAAGCCCATAATTTTGAAAAAGCCAAATTGATATCTACCCATATTTTATGTCTGGCTTCTGTCAAGGTCAAAGTAGTGGCTGACTCATTCATGTATTTTTCTATCTGTTTAGTTAGACTGAATATTTTTTGTACTTTAGCAAGGTATGCATTGTCATCCTTTATTTTATTGTCTTGGGCCTTCTCTAATTGAGCTCTTAGCTTCTCAATCTCCATGTCCTTTAATGATAGGTCTCCCATAGCCTTTGACAATTGTTCTGTTGGGTTCTAACTGGTAGACTTTGTTTCTGCTATTGATACTGCTACTGTTGTAGATGTCCCTCCTCTAGTGCCAATTTGAAGTTCTCTTTCCTTGATTAATTTCTCCATAGTTGCCTCCATTTTCTAGATTTGTACATTCTGTTCCACAATCATACGAAGCATGTTTTCCTTTTCTTTTTCTAGTTTTCCCACTTCCTGTGCTTGAGGGTGTTCAGTTGTTGGTAACTTTAGTTGTTTCCTCAGTGCTTGAATGTCTGCATTTCTTCTTTTTATTATTTCTTTGACTGCTTTTATATCTTTAGGAGGAAATCCTAACTTTATAACCAGATATTCTAACCCCTTGATATTGGTATCTTTAGCTAGAGAAGACATCTTTTCTAGCTTTAGCTAGGAGAGAATATTATTTAGGGATACATGTAGCTTGGATGTTGTCATGGAAGAACTTTTCAATGATGTATATATCATTTCTCCTGATTGTTTGTGAAGATCAATTTGTTCTATAGGATGTATTTGTTTAGTACAAAGGAAAATACATAGGTTTTATAATCATCAACAATTCTAGTGGCATGGAACTTTGGTTCCATAAATGCTAGTCGGAACTTTCCCTTTTCACTATCCAAGGTAGATAACAACCTGGTATGTGTTTTGGAATATTGCTCCCAAAACTCTACATATGTTGAAGTCTTCAATGCCTCATTTTTTCTTTTTCATCTCTATAAATTTTGCAAAAATACCCTGTTGTCTTGAAGAAGGAGGAGGAGAACGAGAATCTATGATGGCTTATTTTGTTTGTTGTAATGAAAATACAGGCTCTCCTGAAAGTATGATTACGGTGGGCTCTTAAGAAGTTTGGACTTCTAATGACTCTTATTCAACATTTATGGTCTTTCTTCGCTTAAACACTTTGAATGTCGCTTTTTGGAACTTTAAACCTACTGGGGATATGCTTTCTCTTAGCCTTTTCAATTTTTTTTCCTTCAACCTAGGATTTTTCAATGTTGTCTAACTAGAAACTCGCTCTTCAACCTCCAGCAGTGTGTTCTCTTCCCATTCCTATAAGTTATCATACTGTTCAATTTCAGTCTTTGCAATGTGCACATATGGTGTAGACTTATGTTCAACTCTCATGGATGATATTGCTCCCAATGGGTCATATGACCAGCTGAAACTTAATTTAAATTTCATATGCTTTAACAAATCATTAACCTCGTTTTCTACAGCTCTGGTATTAACTATGAATGTGCCAACCCATGCCTTCAATTTAAAGTGAGCTTTCTACTTCCTGGAAACAAAATTAGTATCATCCATATCCATCATCTGTCTGATATATTCTAATGAAAAAATCCTCATGGGGAGGAAAATTGGTAGTTTGTAATGTAGAAACTCACAACCATAGATTATAATATATGAAAAGTTATGGTATAGATACCACTCTGCAACTTTAGATGGCTCACTTAGGTGCAGAATCCTTTTAATCTCTATATAAATCCTAGGAACTGCATCACTACTTAATAAAAAAAGTTCCATATGCAGGAATTGATTGACAAAGTCACTGAAAGAGAAATATTCAGAATATTTCCTCACTAATGAGGTCCAATGAATTATAGAATTTGGTTTTCCTTCATCATCCAATCTATGTATAGGAAACTTGAACCTTTATGATTGATGATACAAAAACAAATAAGCCAAAATTTATTGGTGCTTGAATGATCCTTTAGCACTAAACTTTAGGAATTGATCATGAATTACATCTGACAAAAATTGATTGTAATTGAACATAATTGAGGGTTTCTTGCCGGATGAAAACACTATTAAGAACCCTAAGATAACCTCATCTACCCACTGATCATTTGGATATCCTAACATACAAGAAACCATGGAAATTACCTGCCTAGACATATTAGGAAACATTGCAGAGGGATAAGGTGGGTTTGTCCTAGGTAATTCAAAATTCTCATGTATGAATGACTCAAAAATATGAGCTCTTTGTGAGAAAGAAAGCTTTTCATAAATCTCCATAAGGGCATCAGTAGAAAAAGGTGAAGAGAGTCCTGAGGTTTTAATTTCAGGGATTGACAAATCAATTGAAAATTTATGGAGAAAATAATCTCATTATTTTAAGCAACTATAGCTCTCTGACTTGGAAGATATCAGGCTCCACACCAAGTGACAAACTCTGGGAAACAGTGTGTCTGAGTGAAACAAAACTAAGGAAGTAGGTATTCCTAGAAGGAGAATTCATCATTGGTGCCTCATACTTTTGGAATGCCCAATTGTGAAGCTCATACAAATTGAATTCACAATTGGTTTTAGTAATCTTGAAATGGGTGTCAATAAGAGGTAATTCATCTAAATTAATCATAAGAGGTAGTAGGGGATTCTCTACAAATACTTTGGATTTTCCTTTATGGCTATCCATTTTGGAAATAATCAAAATCACTGAGACCAACTCAGAATTTACCCGAGAGTAGCGGTGATTGATAGTTTTTGGTCATTGGAATTTGCTCAGATGATGTTCTGGAAGCTCTGGTTGCAGGTAGAAGGTAAAAGAATTCGTTTTGACAGGTTAATGGCTTTATTATTTTGTTCATAATGGTTTTATTTTGAATTAACCGTTATTGGCATGGGGGATTAAATGTTTTTAACATTGGCGAGAGTAATAAATGCAACAACATTCACCTGGCTAGTTTGCCAGGAGAGATGGTTGAGATTAGAAATGGCAGAAGTTTGGCAGAGGGTAGGAATGGTGGACATAGTAGTAGAGGAGGATAAGTGGTTTGTCGGGGGGTGGGTGGGGGGGGGGGGGGGGTGTAAGAGGTAGTATATGGTTTTAAGTGGAGGGGTCCCACAATTCATTTGATGTGGACACGTATACAAAAGAGGGATCGGGAAAACTACTTTGCGGACCCCCCCTCCATCAACTGTCGGGAATGCAGGGGTCTCGCAATTCATTTTCCGTCGTCTATCTAGGCACGTGGCATTGTAACCATTGGAAGTTGCGTAGAAATTATGTCTTCAATGACAATCAAATCAAAAGATTATTTTCAATGTTTTATTTAATATATATATATATATATATATATATATATATATATATATATATATATATATATATATAGATATATATATATATATATATATATATATATATATATATATATATATATCTATATATATATATATATATATATATATATATATATATATATATATATATATATATATCTATATATATATATCTATATCTATATATATATATATATATATATATATATATATATATAGATATATATATATATATATATATATATATATATATATATATATATATATATATATATATATATATATATATATATATATATATATATATATAATTGTCGAATAAAAATAATACAATTAGCGACATTTAAATTTGCACGCTTATTCTTAAACATAAAAATATTTTTTCCTCTTTTTTCTTTTATTTCTTTCTTTCTTCTTTCTCTTTATTTCTTTTTTATTTTTCATTTTTCATTTCTTTTCTTATTTTATTTTTCATTTTTCTTACAATGAAAGAAATTTGTAAAACAATTCTAAGGGTAAAAATAAGTTACAACATCGGCTCCATCTGGGGACTGCTTCCCCTGTGGGATGCAGAGAACCTACAGATCCATGTGCCTTCTCCTCGGGCTATGGAGTCTTTGTTGTGAAAATCACACTTGCTCTAAAAATTTAAAGAGAAACTGGAAATATATAATGATGATGTTGAAAAACACTCAGTACTGGATATAATGCTTGAGATATTTCCCATTGAATAGAAATGAGAAATATTCTCCTTCCAAATTGATAGGATGAATGTATTGTCGCCTTTGACTTATGTAATCTTGAAAGGTCCTAATCATAGGTTATCAAACTTTCCATGCTTTCCTCTTTCTTCTCTTCGAGTACCAAATCCCCTTTTCTAAAATCTCTTTCTATGGCTTTTCTATCAAAAAAAACTCTTCATCTTGTCTTGATATTGTCGAAGTTTATGTTGAACTTCATCTCTATCTTGATTTAGCTCAATAATTTGATTTATCCTTCTTGAAAAATCATCTACCTCTTCATATGACTCCTACAAAAAATTCATAACTGGAAATGCTAATTGAGTAGGGAAGATAACTTTTATTCCATAAACAAGTTGAAAAGGATATTTACCAATAGACCTTTTAGGTGAAACCCTATTTTCCCATACTGCATATTTTAGATGATTGTCCCAATTTCTTTTATGATATTCTAACACCTTCTTAATGACTTTAATCAAACTTTTATTTGATGATTCTTCCAACCCATTCCCTTGTGGATAATAAGGTGTAGAGTGATGTAAATCAATCTGATATTTTTGACAAAATTCAATCATCTTAATTCTACTAAAAGCTTGAGCATTATCTATAACTATTTGTCTTGGACAACCAAATCTAGACAAAATGTTTTCTTCAATGAATTTTATCACCACTGTGTTTGTTGCATTCCTTACAGGAATTGCTTCTACCCACTTTGTGAAGTAATCAGTGGCTGTTAATATCCATCTATGTTGATTACTTGAAGAAGGAACTATTTCACCAATGAAATCTAATCCCCACTACAAGAAAGGAGCTTCCACTGAAACTGGAACAAGAGGAAGTGTTGCTAACCTCTGTTTTCCTACAAAAATCTGACAAGGGATACAACTTCTCACCTTTGATCCAACCTGTGCAAACAATTTTGGCTAGTATAAACATGCTCTTAGTATCTTATTTGTAGTTTCCTTCCAAGCATAATGTCCACAAAATCCTTCATGAAACTACTCAATTACTCCGTCCGTCTCACTTTCAGTTAAACATAGTAAGAGGATCTTTAAGGGATCCTTCCAATACAAATTTTCATTTACTATGCAGTACTTCATTGCCTTGGGTTTGAGGGATCTACATTGATTCTTTATGAATTCAAGAGGGTACTCAAAATCACATAGAAAATGCACAATGTCTTTGTACCAATCTGATAATAAAAACTTTTCATCAATGTGTAGAGGAAGAGGTACAGGTACTAAACTAGAAGAAGGTTCTTGTGGATTCTTCTCCTCTGAAGAATGAGAAGGTTATTGTGGATTCTTCTCCCCTGAAGAATGAGAAGGTTCTTGTGGATTCTTCTCCCCTGAAATTTGCATTATGGTATTGATACCAAGTATTTTTCAGTTTGATTCTACCAACAGCTTAGCTAAACCATGTCCTTTCACCAGCTTTGTAGGTCTGATATCTAAATCAAATTCTAGTATCTTAGCAATCCATCTCCCCCTCTTTTGATCTATATCAGGTTGAGTCAACATTGTGTTTACTGCAATGTTAGGAACATAAGCAGTTATAGGAGAATGTAAAACATAAATCCTAAATGCTTTCAAAACTTGTACCAAGGCATAAGATTATTTTTCTATTATGTCATATTTCAGTTCAACATCTCTCATGACCTTGATAAATAAATCAATTGGTTGTTCATGTTGATCATCATTCCTCTACTATAAAACTAATGCTATATTAGCATATGAGGCGAAGGAGAAAATACTGAAAAGTTTTGAATAATCAAGACTGGAAAGCACTGGAGCCTAAAAAATCACCTTTTTGATCTAAGAAAAGAGAATCGAGCTTGGATGGTCCATTTGACTTCATTATCTTTCTTGAGCATATAAGTAACATCTTTAACAATTTCAGCATAATTAGTTATGAGCCTTCTTAAAAAATGTATCTTCCCTAAGAATGACTAAATTTCTTTCTTATTTCTGGGCAAATTGATTTCCTAAATTGTTAAAACTCTTTTAGGATCAATTATAACTCCTTCTTTTGAAATAATGTGTCCCAACAATCTCCCTTCCCTCATTGCAAAGAGTGATTTTTTAGGATTAAGAGAAATCCCAAATTTTCTACATCTCTCAAAAACGTTCCTCAAGTGTTTGATATGTTTATCATCAGAGTCGGAAAATATTGTCAAATCATCAAGGTAAATGACTATGAATTTATTTACCTTACCAACAAATGTCAAATCCATTTCCCTCTGAAATGTTGCACCAACATTGATCAGACCAAATGACATCTTGGCATACATGAAAGTACCCCATGGAGTTGTGAATGTTGTCTTTTCCATGTCTTCTTGACTAACCAAAATCTGATTGTATCTAGAAAAACCATCCAACATTGAAATCTTGTCAAACCCTGATACTCTTTGAAGTAATTGATCCATTTTTGGTAAGCAATAATTATCTTTCAAGGACAATTTGTTCAAGTTTCTAAAATCGACACACAGTCTTATTTCTCCATTATTTTTCCTAACATGTACCAAGTTAGCTATCAATTCAGAATATATTAAAGGAACAATTATTTTGGCATCCAACAAATTTCTTACTTCTTTCTCAATAATGGGTAGTAGGACTGGATTAATCCTTCTTAATTTTTTTTTGAAATGGCTTAACTCCTAGTTTCAGAGGAATTTTGTGCTCAATAATAGTTGTGTCATAGGTTTTCAATTCTTCGTATGACCATGCAAATACATCTTTGTATTCTTTAAACAAATTGACATATTTTTCTTTTATGTCCTCTGGCAAACTGGCTGAGATTTTAACATTTTTGATTTCTTCTGTAGTACCAATATTACAGTCTTGTATATATTCTTATTGTGAATTTAACAATGAATATTTTGACACATCATTTTGATCAAACAATTTTTCAAGGGGAACTAATCCCTTTGGAATATAATTATTTTATAAATGAATGATATCATGATCAATAATTTTATGTTTAAATTTCATATCTAAATCAACATCATTTGATTTTATTTC
Organism: Pinus tabuliformis; assembly: GCA_031772625.1. Lineage (NCBI taxonomy): Eukaryota > Viridiplantae > Streptophyta > Pinopsida > Pinales > Pinaceae > Pinus > Pinus tabuliformis. The sequence goes on from CM062812.1 coordinate 842,756,072, forward strand.
ATCATTGTTTTCTTCTTCAAGATGTAAACTAGAAAAATCATCAATGGCTTGTAATAAATTCTTCAACTACTCGTCATCATCAAAGACTTGTTAGTGTCTTAAATTATCTAGAATGGAAGGTTTATACTTTACTTCAATCTGATACTGTAATTGCAAAGTATTAGGTTCTTTAAGAGGACTTTCAGAAAATGCCAAGGAATATGCATGAATATTATCTTCTCTCGGAATTTCTAAAATATTGAAAGCCTAAAAATAATTTTCCACACAGTCCCATACTTCATTTCTATAAGCTCTGAGTCTAGGATGTTTTGTTTGACAGATATTTTTGATATGTTTTACAATCAATTCTAAATCACCAAATACTGCCAGGTTTTGTACTTTCAAATTTTTAGCTAATTCCAATCCTAAAATTAAAGCCTCATATTCTACCACATTATTTGTGACTTCAAAATATAATTTGAAGGATTGGGTAATGTTTTTATTTTCAGGTGAAATGATTACAATTCCTGCTCCAGCTCCATCCTTAGAAAATTCTCCATCAAAATATATTTTCCAAATATCACTATCTGAAAATTGAGGCATATTTACAGTATCTTCAATTTTGGTTTGTGGATTACACAGATCACTTGCATCCAAAGTAAACCATCCAAAATCTTGATCAATAGCATATATAGGATGATTTATTGCTTGATTAGCTTTACCGATAGTATTTATGAATCTTACTTCTTTGTACAACATTAAATGTTCACCTCCATAAACTGGGATTTTAGCATAGGACATCTCCATCTATAAGCTTCATCCAAGCTTAGAACAACAAGATATGATAACAACATACCAAATTTGGGAGGACTGTATGTAACAACTATATCCAATACTATTCTCTTCATAGGGATTTGAGCAAGTGTAACAGCTAAATTTTTTATTAATCCCAAGCAAGGTACTTTATTTGAATCAAATGTGAATAGATCCAAAGTAAACGATCCAAAATCTTGATCAATAGCATATATAGGATGAGTTATTGCTTGCTTAGCTTTACCAATAGTATTTATGAATCTTACTTCTTTGTACAACCTTAAATGTTCACCTCCATAAACTGGGATTTTAGCATAGGACATCTCCATCTGTAAGCTTCATCCAATCTTAGCACAACAAGATATTGATAACAACATACCAAATTTGGGAGGAATGTTTGTAACAACTATATCCAATACTATGATCTTCATAGGGATTTGAGCAAGTGTAACAACTAAATCTTTGATTAATCCCAAGCAAGGTACTTTATTTGAATCAAATGTGTATAGATCATGATATGGCCTGGTAATTTGCAACTAAAGTTGGTCCATGATAACTTTAGGCATTAGATTATGGGAAGCACCATAATCTAGCATATAGTTGTACAAAATAAAATCATGAACTTTTAATGTAACATAGAAAGGTGGCACACTTTCATCTGTCATATCTGAATTAGGCCCAAAAATTACTGAAGGCTTCTGAAGGTTAATCACGTCCCCTTCAGCATCTACACTTGAGTATTGTATCCATTTGGAGACTTGTTATTTATAACCTGGATTCCTTAAAAGTTCAAATAAAGGAATTGGAATTTTTACCCTTTGTAATTCTCTTTCAATATTAAAGACAGTTGGAACATATTTTTCTATGGAAGGCTGATCTTGTAATTGATTTTGAGGTTGGATAGATGGTGTTTCGGTAGCTTTCTCTTGAGGCTCACCAAAGGTAACCTTTTTTACATTCCTACCAAGACCTTGTTTGGGTCTTAGGCCATATCTCCTATTCAGTTCAGCAATGAGAAACTCATAAAAAACTTGGTATTTAGAAACTTGAGAGGATTCTTTATTTTGAGAAAGAGGTTGATCCTGACTGATAGGGACAATAAAATTTTGAGATGATGGATCTTCAAAATAATTAATATCATTTGTGACAAATTGGACAACTTCTCCAAGGTCTTGATCATCAATCATTAATGGAGGTTGAATTTGTTAATCAGTATTTGGTCTTTGCAAAATTTGAGGCTGGAAAGGTCTTCTATATTGTAGTGGAGGTCTATTTGCAACCTGTTGTGATACTCTGGGCTAAGTTTCCATTCTTGAAATTCGATTGGAAAAATTTCTCAATAAATCATTTATTTCATCAATTTTGTGTTCATCTTTATTCTTTGATGATGAAGTACTTTCCTCTCTAGCTTTCATTTTCCTTTCAGCTTTTTTTTCCTTTGCTTTCAATTTACTAGATGTTGACCTATTAGCTTCTACCTCAATTGCATTGGTTTGCATATCTGCTAAGGTTTCATATTTTCTCTCTCTAAGAATTACAACAAAATCATCATCAAATGCTTTAGAAAATCTAACTTTAGCTGCAGTGACTGGGGGTTTACAATCTGGTGGCATCTTATTGTCAATATTATTAAATCTTTTGATAAATACTACAACAGGTTCACCAAGGTTTCTTCTCAAGTCTTCAAATTATGTTAGATATTAAATAATATCCTTTTTAATTCCACATTGATTCTTGAATATGTTGGTTAATTCAGTACATGAATTTATAGAATTTTCTTGTAATTTCCTAAACCATATTCTGACATTTCCCTCTAATGATTGAACAAATAGTCTTGTATAAACATCCTCATGTTCAATGTTCATATTGTCTGCAAAATCAAGAAATGTGGCCAAATGATCTTTTGTAGATGACCTTGTTTCTCCATTAAATCTAGGCAAATGTTTCAAATTCCCTTCAGGAAAATCATGAAGTTGGGCTACTGGTGGAAGTACTAATGTTTCATACCGAGTTGTTACAATTGGCCTAAATCAACCCATTTGGTGTTGTAGTAAAATTTTATGTTTAGGAAAGACAACTTTGCTTGAGGAAGTCTGAGATGGGGGTTTAGGCTTCTTGAAATCTTGAGGATGCACAACTAGTTTTGGACTTTAGGTATGAGTTTCTCTTGATCTTAAAATGCTAAAGTATTTGTATAAATGATGAGTTCCTCTTCATATTTGGTATAAATAGAAGGATAAGTATGTATGACAAAGGAAATAAAATCATTTGGTTTCAATTCAGGTAATTGAAGTTCAAGATCTGCTTCAATGTCAGATGGTTTTGAATGGGAAGAAGGAAACTCAAAAGACTCAAGCTGATGAACAAGTAATGCAGATTGAAGATCTACTCCTTTAGAAATGAATTCTAAAAAATTAGGTGGTAAATATGATAATTCAGCAGGGATTGGGGTTGATTGAAAAGGCTCAGTTTGTGACATTGCTTTAGGTGGAAGAGAGGTAGAAGTAGAAGTGGAAGCTTCTAATCTATGTCTAATAGATGAAATTCTCAAAAGTCTCTATGGATCTGATAAAGGAGAGAAGAGCTTTGGATCTGAATGAGATCTGGTATGCTTGTGTGAAGCTATATTTAATATCTGAAGTCACCAGGTGAAAATTGTTAGCTTGCTAACCTCTTATTCACCATTAAGATGTAATTCTTATCATTGTCCCAGGCAAAACAAACTTCAAAATTTGTTTCCTGGCAACGGCGCCAATCTGATGTTGTATCTTTGTAGGCAGTTCTACGTTGGGGAACTATGCCAAAGCATATAAGTAAGGGTTTTTTAATTGAGTTGGATGACCAATGCATTAAACCTTTAACACTTGTAAAATCCAAATATTTATGAGAAGTTCAAAGGGTTGATTTTCATTCATAACAACATAAAATCTTTTAATTGATTTTAAAAGTGGAAAATGAGAAGATATGTGATAATCAAACATTCATACTAAATACTTAATTAATCAAATATAGTTGATGCATGTAGAATAATTTTGCAGCCAAACAACATATATTCAAGAGATGACAGAAAGCAACAATTTAAAGATGTAGACAAACCAATTTAAACAAATTGTTCAATTAGTTAATCTCAATAAAGATGATAACTTTGCAGTGGGCTTTCAGGGAAGTTAATACTTAACTTATCCTTACCCTAACTCCTATGTTACCTTAACTATATGATGAAAAACATAAATGAATAAACCGGAAAGACTCACATGAACACATAAGTTGTTAAGAGTGAAGTCAGAATCCTTTGATTATCTTCAAAAAAAAATCAGAATAGTATAGTAGTGTCACTGGATCATCACAAGGGTTCAACCATCCTTAATTCGAATTAAAAAATACTTATAGAGTGTAATTCAAAAATATCTATATCTAATATAATTCTTTTACAAAATATACTAGTTGGTTCTTAACGCGTCAACAAATGAATCTTTATGTGATTTTCACTAAAAAATATTTCTTAGAAACTAGATATGGATCACAGAAGCCTAAATTCGATCAAAATACAATATTATCCAAACTTATTTGGATTTTACAAAAATAGAACATAAAAATAGACTTTCTCAAATGATTTTGGCTAATCAACACATTATTCGAGGGGGCTGTTTGTCGACTGCTGCCTCAAATTGAACTTTATGCTTTATGCTCATGTTCTCCTATTTTTTGCTCCTTTCACTACAACTAGTTGTTGAAATCCTACATTCTTCTCCCTTTTTCACTGCAACTGTTTCTAACAAATTCACCTTTCCTATTCGATAAGCTCAAGGAATTTATCCCATTCCTCTTCACTGGGGGATGAAAACTTAATGACTTTTTTATAAGTTTCATCCACTTCAGTATATTTCTCAAATGTAGGTTTAGTTAGAAAGAAGTGGTGAATTTCATGTTCAATGAATAAATCATCTTGTAGATCTTCTAAGAAAGCTTTACCACTGATCATTCCTTTCACCTTAGCAAATTTGGAATTATCCTTTGTTATCTTGTACAATCTCTCCTGGTAACTTTCTTGTGAAATTAGCTAATTATCAAAGAAGGAAATCCTCTACTAAGGAAAATAGAGATTTTTTTGGTGAAATTTATTTATCTGATCTTTCAGACTTCGGCACTTGTTCTCCAACTATAACATGATAATTTTCTTTTTCATAACTCTCCTGGCTGCAAGGACTGTATCAATCTTGTCCTCGATTCCTAACTCTTCTATTTCTTCTTTAGGTTTGGAATTCAGGAACTTTATAATCTGGGTAGCCTCTCTAGGATTGTGCTCCAATTACTCTTTGATTTTTGCTATGGTTTCATTTGCTTTATTAATAATTTGCTCTTGTTCAAATATAATTTATATTGAAGCCCATAATTCTGAAAAAGTCGAAATGATATCTACCCATATTTTCTATCTGGCTTTTGTCAAGGTCAGAGCAATGGCTGACTCATTCATGTATTTTTATAACTGTTTATTTAGTCTGAAGGTTATTTGTACTTCAGTAAGGTATGAATTTTCAGCCTGTATTTTATTGTCTTGGACCTTCTCTAATTGAGCTCTTAGCTTCTCAATATCCATGTCCTTTAATGATAGGTATCCCATAGACTTTGACATTTGTTATGTTGGGTTCTGACTGGTAGAATTTGTTTCTATGGTTGATATTGTTGTTGTCGTAGATGTCCCTACTCCAGTGTTGATTTGAAGTTATATTTCTTGTAGTTTGTTCTCTTCCCATTCCTCTAAGTTAGCATACTATTCAATTTCATGCTTTGCAATGTGCACATATGGTGCAAACTTCTGTTCAACTCTTATGGATGATATTACTCCCAATGGATCATATGACCAGTTGAAACTTAATTTAAATTTCATCTACTTTAACAAATCATTAACCTCATTTTATGCAGCTCTAGTATTGACTATGAATGGGCCAACCTGTGCCTTCAATTTAAAGTGATCTTTCTGCTTCCTGGAAACAAAATGAGTGTCATCCATATTCATCATATGTCTGATATATTGTAATGAAAAAATCCTCATGGGGAGGAAAAATGGTAGTTTGTAAGGAGGAAGCTCGCAACCATAGATTCTAATCTCTGAAAAGTTATAGTATAGATACCACTCTCCAAATTTAGATTGTTCACTTAGGTGTAGAATCCTTTAATCTTTGTAGAAATCCTGGGAACTACATCGCTACTTAACAAACAAATTTCCATATGCAAGAATTGGTTGACAAAGTCACTGAAAGAGAAATCTTCAGAATTTTTCCTCACTAATGAGGTCAAATAAATTACTAACTATGGTTTTCCTTCAGCATCCAATATCTGTAGAGGAAACTCGAACCTTTCTACTTGATGATAAAAAACAAATAAACTGAAATTGATTGGTGCTTGAATGATCCTTCAACACTAAACTTTAGGAATTGATCATGAATTACATCTGACAAAAATTGATTGTAATTGAACATAATTGAAGGTTTCTTGCTAGATGAAAACACTGATAAGAACCCTAAGATAACCTTGTCTACCCACTGATCATTTGGATATCCTAACATGTAAGAAACTGTGGAAATTACCTGCCTAGACACCTCAGGAAACATTGTGGAGGGATAAGGTGGGTTTATCCTAGGTAATTCAGAATTATCAGATAGGAATGACTCAAAAATGTGAGATCTCTATGAGAAATAAAGGTTTTGATAAATCAACATAAGGGCATCAGTAGAAAAAGGGTGAAGGGAATCCTGAGGTTTTAATTGCAGGGCTTGACAAATCGATTGAAAAGTTATGGAGAAAAGAGTCTCATTATTTTGAGCAACTATAGCTCTCTGAATTGGAAGGTATCAGGCTCCACACCATGTGACAAACTCTGGGAAATGGTGTGTCTAAGGGAAACAAAACTTAGAAAGCATGGATTCCCAGAAGGAGAATTTGTCGCTGGTGTCCTCATACTTTTGGAATTCCCAATTATGAAGCTCACACAAATCGAATTCACAATTGGTTTCAGTAATTATCTTAAAATGGGTGTTAATAAGAGGTAATTCATCTAAATTAATAACAGGAGGTAGTAGGGGATTCTCTACAGATAATTTGGATTTCCTTTATGGTTGACCATTTTGGAAATAATCAAAGTCACTGAGAACGATTGAGAATTTACCTGAGAGTGGTGGTGATTGATAGTTGTTACTCGCTACAGTTTTCTCAGATGACATTCTGGAAGCTCTGTTTGTAGTTAGAAGGTAAAAGAATTTGTTTTGATAAGGTAATGGCTTTATTATTTTGTTTATAACAGTTTTCTTTTGAATTAACCATTATTGGCACATGGGATTAAATGTTTTGAACATCAACGGGAGTAATAAATGCGATAACGGTCGCCTTGCTAGTTTGGAGGGAGAGATGGTTGAGACTAGAAATGGCGAAAGGATGATGGAGGGTAGGAATGGAGGAAATAGTAACAGAGGATGATAAGTGGTTTTCCAAGGGGGTAGTGGAGGTATATGGTTTTAAGTGGGAGGGGTCCCGCAATTCATTTGAAGTGGAAACGTATACAAAAGCAGGATCGTGGAAACCACTTTACAAACCCTTTGCCCCCCTCCATTCACTGTCAGGAATGAGGGGGGTCCCGCAATTCATTTGAAGTGGAAACATATGCAAAAGAGGGATCATGGAAACCACTCTAAGAACCCTGCCCCCACCCTCCATTCACTGTCGGGAATGTGGGGGGTCCTACAATTCATCTGTCGTCATCGATCTAGACGCGTGGCATCGTGACCATTGGAAGATGCGTAGAAATTATGTCTTCGGCTGCAATCAAATCAAAAGTATTATTTTCAATATATATATATGTATATATCACTGTCGGGAATGTGAGGGGTCCTACAATTCATCTGTCGTCATCGATCTAGACGCGTGGCATCGTGACCATTGGAAGATGCGTAGAAATTATGTCTTCGGCTGCAATCAAATCAAAAATATTATTTTCAATATATATATATGTATATATATGTATATATATATATATATATATATATATATATATATATATATATATATATATATATATATATGTTTATATGTATGTATATATGTATATATATATGTATATATATATGTATATATATATATGTATATATGTATATATATATATATAGATGTATGTATGTATGTATATATATATATATATATATATATATATATATCTATATATATATATATATATATATATACATACATATATATATATACAGATATATATATATATATCTATATATATACATATATATATCTATATATATATATATATATATATATATATGTATGTATACATATATATATATATATATATATATATATATATATATATATATATATATATATATATATATATGTGTGTGTATACATGTATATATATGCATATATATGTATATGTATATATATGTATATATATATATGTATATATATACATAGATATATATGTATATATGTATTATATATGTGTGTGTGTGTGTCTGCGTGTACATGTGTGTGTGTGTGTGTGTGTGTGTGTGTGTGTGTGTGTGTGTGATTTTCGAATAAAAACAATCCAATTAGCAGCATTTACATTTGTGTACTTATTCTTAAACATAAAAATATTTCTTCCTCTTTTTTATTTCATTTATTTCTTTATTTTTTCTCTTTATTTCTTTTTTATTTTTTTTCATTTCTTTTCTTATTTTATTTTTCATTTTTCTTACAATGAAAAGAAATTTGTAAAACAATTCTAAGGGTAAAAATAAGTTACAACACTACCATATGGAAATAATTGCTAAGACAAGTGCTAAGACTCAAGATCATCCCTAGTCCTAGAAATCATCTTCATTTCTTCTCTAAGGTTTACATCATAAACTCTAGGGGTAGCATAGGGTAGTAAATGGTTTTCAAAATTCCCCCGTTCTCATCAAGTGGCCTCTCCATTTTTCAAGAAATCATGCCAAGCAAGCCTGCCTACCACCTCACCCTACCACATCAACCCCACTCCACCTCACGTCCTCCGTCATCCACCCAATGAGCCATTTGCCTACCTCAATACCCACATCATTTCCCTGTCACATCATTACTCTCGTCTTATGTGAATTCCATTGAATTTCCCACTCTTATCAAACTCAAACAAGAAAAAGGTTTTATTTATAATCCTTTCCCATTCCCTATCCCTTTCAGACCACAAACCACCTTACTTTCAATGACCCAGTCATATCGTGAATAGTGTAGTCCAACTTCCATTGCTACCCTATGGTTTCAGGTACTTATACACCTCACTAAATTCAGTTATCATCATCTTAATGTTAAATTAGTCTCATAAAACCGCCCCAAAGCCTACAACCTCTAACCCCTCCACTCAAGAACCCCCAAACTAGTTCCGTCGTGACTCTTGGGGAAATTTTCTGAGCAAACAAGATTGTTTTGACATAGTGAATTATGTTCTATATTATATGTTAACCCCAACCACTTATCACTTTCCTGAGTTCGTGACTTGGTTGGCTTCTGCGTACATCCCTCAAAGAAATTATGTTGCATCTTCCACAGGAGAAGATTGTTGAGAATGCAACAAGATGATGGAGCTTAGTGGAAAGGAGTCGCCTTCACTAAGTGGGCCCGCAGGCTATTTTTGGCGCAAAGTCTATTTTTAGACTATGTCTATTTTTAGACATATGGATCATGGTCTATGAGTTGTAGGATACTATTTGAGGATGATTGGTCATGTTGGTAAAAATAGAAGGACTTCTATTTTTAGAAATATGGGTGGTTTCTATTTTTATACTGCCAGGCTAAAAATAGAACAGTCGAATATTATTAGCTCATAATAATATTTGGACTATAAACATTATCTTATCCTCTTGGAGCACTTCAGTTTGAGCTACAGATGTGGCACATGCAGCTGTTAGAAGGAAATGCACTTTTCTTGTGGGTCAGTTGAGCTATTGCATGGTGGACTTCAGTTAGAACTCATGTGGTTGAGTTTGGTGGAGTTGATTGAGGAGTTGATAGAGTTGTGTTCAGTTTGACTTGGTTGAACTAGTTGTATTTAGTTTAACTGCAAATACACTAGTGATGAGTGATGTGAATTAATTTTTAATTAATCACTAAGTATTAACTCATAAATTAACTCAAGAATACATCAGTTAACTCAGTGCATGGACAGTTCAGTGGAGACAGGTGTTAGAGGTTGAGATTGCTATCAGTTGTGACTATAGTTGTGCATGAGATCTTGCACAATCAATGGATTGAGTAATGCCAATGAGGATTGCATGGTTCAGCCAAGGAAATACGAGTTTGGTTCAGCCATTCATCATTATTCTCATGCAGGATTGCGCAGTGGAGGTAGGAAAACAATGGAGGAGATTTGAGGCATCAGATCTGAGCTAGTTTGTGTGTAACAGGTGGAGATAGTACTGAGAACTTGTGAGGAGTATTGTACTATATATTGTTACATGTTCTCAATCATTATAATATACAGATAGTGTTGGGTTTTCAGCTGTATCCTTTCCCCGGGTTACATACTGTGTTAATGTGCGCATGCAGTTGATGTTTCATTGTTTTTAATGTTGCTAAATTGATGATCAATGTAGAGGAGGTTATGTATTGTGCATGTATTCTGTAATAGTGTATAATCGAGATAATCTCTGTGAATAAGTGTTTAATTATTCAAAATTTCTACATGGTATCAGAGCAGTGTTGATCATTAGATCTATTATTCAGAAAGTGTTTACATTTTATTTCTTCAGGCAGAGTCTGTAATCGGGTCAGGTAGCCTCTGGATTCATCCTTCTTTTAGAAGGTGAGATATCAGGTGAATGCCCATACAGTCAATCTTTGTACGAGAAGTACTTTGTTCTCACGAATTTTATATCAGAAGCGGTTGAGTTTTGAGCTGGTGGAATTCGAATTTGGAGCAGTGTTTTCTTGGTGTCAACGTTGCAATGTCTTTCAACGGATTGCGTTTGGAGTATGCTCTTGAAGGCAACTCGAACTATATTGCATGGAAATACAGGATGGAGGTGGTGCTAGATGATAATGGGCTGAAGGTGTTCATAGAGGCTGAGGTCCCAAAGCCTACTGATACTGCGCAAGTTGATGCTTGGCAAAAGAAGACAGCAAAGTGTCGAAGGATTCTGTTGGAGGGCGTGAAGGATCACATTCTGTCCAGCCTGCATGGAAAGGCTTCTCCATACTTGATGTGGAAAGCGTTGACAGATCTATTCCAAAGCAAGAGCGATTAGAGGAAGTTGGCGCTCAAGGATAAACTCAGAAACATTAAGTGTGAGAAGGGAGACAGTATGCCCAAGTATCTCACGAAGTTCACTCAATGCAGCGATGAGTTGGGAAGTGTGGGGGTGACTGTCGATGATGAGGACTTGGTGAGCTTGGCTCTCCTTGGACTTCCGAAGAGTTGGCATTCCTATCAGGACTCTGTCAATGGTCGGGAGAAATTGCCAGGATGGGAGAGACTTTGGTCAAATCTTGTGCAGGAGGAGATCAGGCGGAATACCAGGGACGGATCTTCATCAAAGGCAATTGATGAAGAAAATTGCGCTTTGGCTGGCAAGGCAAAGAAGGGGAAGAACAAGAAAGCTTCTCATTTTGGTGCGAAAGGCAAGAAGCAAGATATGTCCAAGATGAAGTGCTTTCACTGTCACTGGCACGGACACTATGCCACAAATTGTCCGCAGAAGAAGAAAAATAAGCAAGCTGCTGGATCTGCAGCGGGAGAGGCCTTAGCCTCGCAGTTTGAGCTTAATTTTTCATTTATAGTATGCTTGGTATCAAGTGTGATGGGATCGGTATGGTTCTTGGACAGTGGTGCGTCTTTTCACATGACAGGAGATCAAGATTTGTTTTCTGATCTGGAGGAGAAAGATCTTGGAGTGCACATTGAGATGGGCGATGATGGTAGATACAGTGCGACCGGTATCGGTACCATTTCCTTTGAGAGGGAGTCTGGTAAACCCTTCATATTAAAGGAAGTGATGCATGTTCCAAGATTGAAGAATAATCTTATCTCTGTGGCGATGTTAGAAGACAAGGGATATGATGTTGTTTTCAGCGAGGGAAAGGCTTTCCTGCGCAGTAAGACAACTAGAGAAACCCGGAAGATAGGGGTTCGAGTCAGGAACCTTTATCAGTTACATGTAGATGGTTGTGCAGCAATGGCATGCAAGGCAGAAGGATTGGTGAGCCGGGATGATGGCGAGCTGTGGCATAGGAGATTGGGCCACCTTGACCATGGAGCCTTGAAGATACTGTAGCAGATTACTACAGGGCTTCCTAAAGGCACTCTTGTGCAGTCAGATCAGTGCAAGGGGTGTACTTTGGGAAAATTTGTGAAAGCCACCTTTCACGAGAAGGATAGTCACGCCACGACGATCCTTGAGAGAATTCACACAAACGTGTGTGGACCTTTCTCAGTAGCTTTCACAACAAAGCACAGGTACTATGCGATCTTTGTTGATGATTTCTCTAGAAAGTGTTGGATCTTCTTCATGCAGAAGAAGAGTGAGACATACTCAAAGTTCTGTGAGTTCAAAGCACTGGTCAAGAAGGAATCGGGGAAGAAGGTGAAGGCTCTTAGGAGCGAAAATGGTGGTGAATTCATCTCTGGCGAGTTCAATGACTTCTGCAGCACAGAAGGGATTCGAAGAGAGCTCATAGCTCCCCATAACCCACAGCAGAACATGGTTGTTGAGCAGAAGAATAGAATGATCGTGGGTGTTGCACAGGCGATGTTGCATGATCAGGGCCTACCCCTTCACTTGTGGGCGGAAGCATGCAATACTGTAGTATATGTGCAAAACCATTGTCCTCACAGGATACTTGGCATGAGTACACCCGAGGAGGCTTATTCTGGTAAAAGGCCTGATATTTCTGAGGATTTTTGGTTCTAACGTTTACATGCATGTGACGAAGAATGCCAAGAAGAAGCTGGAGTCAACCGCAGAGGTTGGGATATTTGTGGGGTACACTGATACGCCCCACAACTATCGTGTGTATTTGTGAGACAGTCGCAAGACTGTTGTGCGACGGGATATAAAATTTCAGGAGAAAAAAGCCATGAAGTGTTCGCTTGAGAGGGAGCCACACTTGCATGCAGATGAGGAGTTATTAGTTCCTAAGGATGAGCTTCAAGATGTGGATCAGCCATAGGATGAAGTTCATGGAGTGGAAGAGACCACTCATGCAGCGCCAACCATCAGAGGGCGAAAGCGCATGACAGAAGTTGAGCGACTGGCTCAAGATGCAGAGAAGGTTGTAGGACCACCTACAGCTCAACGCAGGCAGAGACAGTCACCTGATCGGTACACTGGATACATGGCTCTTGTGAGAAAATGTGTCGTGACTGAGCCATCCTCTTTCAAGGAAGCTGTGGAGGACCCCGCATGGGTAGATGCCATGGTGGAAGAGTATGATTCGATTGTTAGAAACAGTGCATGGGAGATTGTCCCAAGACTGGAAGGGAAATCAGTGGTGGGTTCGAGATGGATCTACAAAGTAAAACAGGCAGCTTACAGGAGTGTGGAGAAGTACAAGGCAAGATTTGTTGCCCGAGGCTTTTCACAGATAGAGGGGATCGATTATGAGGAGACCTTTGCACCTGTTGCAAGGTATTCTTCCAGACAGACGATTCTTGCTCTCTGAGCGCAGATGGGGTGGCACATTCATCAAATGGATGTGAAGACTGCGTTCCTCAACGGAGTCATTGAGGAGGAGGTGTACATAGAGCAGCCCGAAGGTTTCGAGATCTTCAGCAGCGAGTCGCATGTGTGCAGGCTCAAGAGAGCGTTTTATGGGTTGAAACAAGCACCACGTGCTTGGTAGACACGGATAGACAGTTATTTCACCAGACTTGGATTCTCCAAGAGTGAGGTGGATCCTAACCTATACTAGATTGTGGTGGAGGGTAGGTTGCTTATCATTGTACTTTATGTAGGTGATTTGATTCTAACAGGTGATGAGCTGTTGATACTTTCATGCAAGGATGATCTTGCTAAGGAGTTTGAGATGAAGGACTTAGGCCTCCTTCATTATTTCTTGGGATTGGAAATTTGGCAGCGCAGTGATGGACTATTTGTTTCTCAGGGTAAGTATGCTCGGGAAATACTGGAGAATTTCAACATGCATGGCTGCAAGCCTGTTGATACTCCTCTTCCTGGAGGTTGGAGGAAGGAGGATGCTACTTCAGCAGAGGTAGTGGATACCACTGTTTATCGACAGTTGGTGGGGTCGCTTATGTATCTGGTCAATACACGACCCGATATATGCTATGTTGTTAACCAGCTTTCACAAGCTATGGTTAAGCCAACCAAGCTCTTCTGGAAGGCAGGCAAGCATGTATTGCGTTATCTCAGAGGCACATCGGGATATGGATTGTGGTACAAACAGGAGGATGAGGTGAAGCTATGTGGCTTCACGGATGTAGATTGGGCAGGGAGCCCAACGGAAAGAAAGAGCACATCTGGAGGGCTTTTTAGTATCGGTTCGACAGCAGTTTCTTGGTACAACAGGAAGCAGAGATCCGTGGCACTCAGTTTAGCAGAGGCTGAGTATATGGCATCAAGTTTGGCTGCATGCGAGGCTATATGGATGAGGAAGATCCTGGTCGGGTTGTTCGGTTCATGCTTGGCGCCTACTGCGATTTATTGTGATAACCAGAGTTGCATTAAACTCTCGGCTAATCCAGTATTTCATGATAGATCTAAGCACATTGACATCAAGTACCATCATATCAGAGATTGTGTGCAGCAGAGAATCATGTTACTTTCATACATTCCAACGGAGGATCAGGATGTTGATATCTTGACGAAGGCGCTCACCAGGAGAAAATTCGAATACCACCGAGGCAGGATAAGGGTTGCTGATAATCCATATTTTGTTGAGAGGGAGTGTTGAGAATGCAACAAGATGATGGAGCTTAGTGGAAAGGAGTCGCCTTCACTAAGTGGGCCTGCAAGCTTTTTTTGGCGCAAAGTCTATTTTTAGACTATGTCTATTTTTAGACATATGGATCATGGTCTATGAGTTGCATGATGCTATGTTGGGTCCCTATAATACTAGTGATTACCCCATTACTATTGTAGTTATACCCCTTATTAATATTGTTGTGCCCCTATTTCCCCCATATTGTTATTACTGTGCCCCATAGAATCCCTCTATTGTTATTTTTGTGGCTTTATATTATTATTGTTAGGTTGGCTGGATTATATTGTGACTCCTTAGACTCCTATATATAGAAAGGAGGTTTTGTCATTTGAATCATCCAAGAATTGTTCATTTATGTAATGTAAAGGAGGTTGCCCCTCGAAGAGGCTGAATTCTAAGGCGTTGATCTATCTTTTCTATCTTTTCTTGAGCTGGTTTCATAACATTTGGTATCAGAGCTTTGGATTCTAGGGTTTCGTTGCTCCAAACAGGTCATCGTGGAATTCTCGCTATAACTTTTTTCTGTGACATTTCAGAAGTTGCAAAAAAAATCCATTCGAGAAGAAATCGCGCTAAACCTCGGGTCCGAAAATCAGAGCTTTTTGCGCTATATTTGCGAAGATATGATCTGAGGAAGTTGGTTTTTTTGCAGACTCCTGAATTACATTCCAAACAGGTGACTGGGGAAAATCGTCATAACTTTCTCTCTAGGGATTGGATTGAAATTTCGTACGAAGGTACAGAAATATGACGGACTGTAGTTTCTTGTATGCATTTTTCAGATCCAAAGGTCGAAACAATGACTTGTGGAACGTCGTACAAGTTCGCTCTACTAAACTAGTCTATAATCAAGTCACTGTGGGAGATTTCGTATAACTCTTACTTGGATAATCCAATTTGGGTCAGACTTGTGGCATTGGAAAGAGGACACAAAGGGCTAATGCAGGTCACAAATTCAGAACTAGATGATCGGAAAGTACAGAGATACATCAGAGGCAATATCGAGCTCAAACAAAGTGAAAAAATGTGTGTAGATTTTCTTAAATTTTTGCTTAAGCTTGGTTTGAAAATTTATTTTGAAGGAATTCAAAGGGCATAATAGAGCATTATTATCGGTAACTGATGCCCGAGGAAAGAAAATGCAAACACCTAGTAAGGAACCTGAAAGCTCTAGCATGACTCATGAAGAAGAAGAAGAAATGCTACATGATATATCAAAATTACAAGAACAAGTGCAACAAGTGTCACTTGCACAAAAAGCAACAGAATCTAAGATGGATGGTTTAAGGAAAGATGTAGAAGCTAAGATGGATGGTTTAAAGAAAGGTGTAGAAGCTAAGATGGATTGTTTAAAGAAAGGCGTAGAAGCTAAAATTGATGGCATGGATGATAAGATGGAAGAATTGAAGATAAATATGAATAAGTTGCTACAAGAAATGGTCACTAAGGTGAAAGGGTACTAAAGGAAACTCATGATGAGAACAAAAGAAATGTTAATCATGATTCCATAGACTCTAATGTTGGATCGAAGACTCACCATATTCCAAAAATCGATATGAGGAAGTTTGATGGCAAGGATCCCGCCACATGGATATTACAGATGGAGCAATTCTTCGATCTCAATAATGTGCAAAACACACAAAAGGTACGTATGGCAACTTTATATTTGGAACCAAATCAGTTTGTATGGTATCAATGGCTTTGCTCTCGTAAAAAATTTATCACTTGGGCAATTTTTACGGAAGAATTGATAGCACATTATGAGGATACAAAAAGCAACACTTTTTTTAGCCAATTGATAAGTCTCAAACAAAAGGGTTCAATAATGGAGCACATTGAGGAGTTCCAAAAATTGAACATAAGGGTAAAAGATATTCCAGAGGAGCATAGGATTGATGTGTTCATAGGGTCTTTAAAGGATAATATCCAACATGATGTTCGCCTTTGGGAACCTGATTCATTAGAGAAGGCATTCAGGTTAGCAAGAAAAATGGAAAGCAAAATTATGGCAACCAGGAAGCATACCACTCACAACTATAAAGACGGAAGTGTTGTTGCCCCTAGTCTTCCACAACCTATAAGGTTGACACCACAACAATTGGAAGAAAAAAGAGCAAAAGGGCTTTGTTACAGTTGTGATAGCAAATACACTAAAGGTCATAAGTGTGCTGAGAAGAAATTATTCTACATAGATTGTGAAGAGGAAGAAGAAAAGGAGCAAGAAAGGTCAAAAGAAGAGGATATACTCCAGGAACAAAGCCTAGATGAAGAACAAATAAATCCGACCATATCTTGTAATGCATTGGCGGGAATTACCACTCCTCAAACCATCAAGATAGAAGGACAAATCAAGAAGAAAAAGGTAATAGTGTTGATTGATTCAGGAAGCACCCACAATTTTATTCATTGTAAGGTAGCAAAAGAATTGAATTGCTTCCTATATCCAGCACCAGAGTGTCAAGTGATGATTGCAAATGGAGGAACAATAAATTGCTCTGGAAAGTGCCATAATATCAAGCTATCCATGGGAGAATATGTATTGACTAGCCCAATGCTTTCCATTCCAATGGGAGGTGCTGATGTTGTACTAGGAGTCCAATGGCTACAATCCTTGGGTACAATAGCTTTTAATTTTCAAGAACTTTTCATCAAATTTTCTACAGAAGGAAAGGAAGTTGAATTAAGGGGTATTGCAGGGAAACCAGGAAAGATAATCAGCTCTAATGGTATGACAAAGCTTCTAAAAAAGGAGCAAAGAGGTGTAATTGCACAATTATGTTCGCTAGATGTTTCCACATCGGAATCATCTATTTCTCCAGATCTCCAAAAAGTCTTAGACAATCATACCAAGGTATTTGAGACTCCCAAAGGTCTCCCACCTATGCGTGATCCATCTGAATCCAGGAAGTGTTCCTCCAAGCATCAGGCCGTACAGATATCCCTATGTCCAAAAGAGTGAAATTGAACGTATGGTTGCAGAAATGCTAGAGGCTGGTATAATTCAACCGAGTCAAAGTTCTTTCTCTGCTCCAGTAGTATTGGTGCACAAGAAGGATGGATCATGGCGCATGTGTCCGGATTATAGGGAGCTCAACAAGCTCACTATTAAAGATAAGTTCCCCATTCCTGTCATTGATGAATTACTGGATGAATTGCATGGATCAATTTACTTCACCAAGTTGGATCTTCGTTCAGGATATCATCAAATCAGAATGAAGATTGAAGACATTCCAAAAACAGCATTTAGAACTCATGAGGGTCATTATGAATTTTTGGTCATGCCTTTTGGCCTTACCAATGCACCTTCAACATTTCAAGGTTTGATGAATTCAATTTTCAAACCATTCCTTAGAAAATTTGTGTTAGTATTTTTTGATGATATACTAATCTACAGCAAGTCTTGGAAGGATCATGTTGAACATGTTGACAGGGTGCTACAACTATTGGAGGAGAAACAATTATATGCAAAAAGATCCAAATGTTTCTTTGGAGTCCAGGAGGTGGAATATCTGGGTCATATTGTATCTCATGAAGGAGTTAAGGTAGACCCTAGCAAAATTAAAGCCATTAAGGAATGGAAAATCCCCACATCCATAAAGCATCTGCGAGGATTTCTTGGGTTGACAGGGTATTATCGCAAGTTTGTTAAGAATTATGGGAGAATAGCAGCACCTCTAACAACATTATTGAAGAAAGATGCATTTTCATGGACTCCGGAAGCAACAAAGGCCTTTGAACATCTTAAAGAGGCAATGTGCCAAGCACCGGTCTTAGCTACACCGGACTTCACAAAAACCTTTATTGTGGAATGTGATGCTTCAGGAAATGGAATTGGTGTTGTTCTAATGCAAGATGAAAGACCCATTGCTTTTGAAAGTCGTCCAATCAAGGGAAAGTTTTTAAGAAAAGCTATTTATGAGAAGGAAATGTTGGCAATACTCCATGCACTTAAGAAATGGCGACCCTACCTAATGGGAAGACACTTCAAGGTAAAAACGGATCATGATAGCCTTAAATACTTTTTAGAACAAAGATTATCCTCTGAAGAGCAACAAAAGTGGGTCACAAAGATGTTGGGTTATGACTTTGAAATCATCTACAAAAAAGGGAAGCAAAATGTGGTGGCAGATGCACTCTCAAGAAAGGATGAGGATGTGGAAGCATTGTTGTGTGCCATTTCTATTATCCAACCAGATTGGATAAACGAAGCAAGGGAGGAATGGAAGAATGACGAAGAAGTGTGGGCACTTATTCGAAAGTTACAACAAGATTCCAGTACATCTGATACATTTAGCTGGAAAAATGATTCGTTATGGTACAAAGATCGCTTATACCTCTGTAAGAATTCCCAGCTAAAACAAAAGATTCTTATGGAATTGCACACTTCTCCCTTAGGAGGGCACTCAGGATTTTTAAAAACTTACCACAGGGTTAAGAAGGAATTTTTTTGGGATGGCCTTAAATCAGATATTCAAAAGTTTGTGGCGGAATGTTTGGTTTGCCAACAAAATAAAGTTGAAACAATTAAGACACCGGGTCTATTACAACCTTTATCCATTCCAAGCCAACGTTGGGAGGAGGTTTCAATGGATTTTATCACAGGTTTACCCAAGTCTGAGGGAAAGAGTGTCATCATGGTGGTAGTTGACAGACTTACCAAGTATGCACACTTTTGTGCATTATCACATCCATTTAAAGCCAGTACAGTTTCTACTGCATTTATGGAAACAATTCAAAAGCTACATGGAAACCCAAAGATTATTGTAAGTGACAGAGATCCCATTTTCACTGGAAATTTTTGGACAAAATTATTTTCTTGTCTTGGTACTCAGTTAGCTCATAGCTCATCTTATCATCCTCAATCTGATGGGCAAACTGAGATAGTAAACAAATGTTTGGAAGGATATCTTCGTTGCTTTGTATCTGATAAACAGACACAATGGGTCAAATGGTTGCCTCTGGCTGAATGGTGGTATAACACTTCCTTCCATACAGCAACAAAAATGACCCCATTTATGGCACTTTATGGGTATCAACCACCATCCATCACATCATATTTAAGAGAAAATTCTAAGGTTCAGGCAGTGGAACATCACATCGAACATCAACAACAAGTCCTCCAACTCTTAAAGGATAACCTCGTGTTGGCACAAAATAGAATGAAACAACAGGCAGATCAACATCGCAGTGAAAGAAGTTTTGATGTAGGTGATTGGGTATTCCTACGGCTACAACCATATAAGCAAATGTCCCTCAAGCAAGCTAAGAAGGATAATAAATTATCACCAAAGTATTATGGTCCGTACAAGGTGTTGCAAAAGATTGGTACTATGGCATACAAATTGGAGCTTCCTGCAGCTTCTCGATTGCACCCAGTTTTCCATGTTTCATGTTTAAAGAAGGTTATAGGCGACAAGCTCCCAGTTCAAACAATATTGCCAGAACTTGACGAGGAAGGAAAAATTATATTGGAACCGGAAGCAGTCACAGAAACAAGAACTCGACAGCTACGAAATCGATCAATTTCAGAGTATCTTATCAAGTGGAAGAACTTATCCGCTGAAGATTCCACATGGGAGGATGAGAATTTTATGCAAAAGTATCCAGAACTACTCAAGCGTTGAGGACAACACTTTTTTGAAGGAGAGGGGCATGTTGGGTCCCTATAATACTAGTGATTACCCCATTACTATTGTAGTTATACCCCTTATTAATATTGTTGTGCCCCTATTGCCCCCATATTGTTATTACTGTGCCCCATAGAATCCCTCTATTGTTATTTTTGTGGCTTTATATTATTATTGTTAGGTCGGCTGGATTATATTGTGACTCCTTAGACTCCTATATATAGAAAGGAGGTTTTGTCATTTGAATCATCCAAGAATTTTTCATTTATGTAATGTAAAGGAGGTTGCCCCTCGAAGAGGCTGAATTCTAAGGCGTTGATCTATCTTTTCTATCTTTTCTTGAGCTGGTTTCATAACATGCTATTTGTGGATGATTGGTCATGCTGGTAAAAATAGATGGACTTCTATTTTTAGACATATGGGCGGTTTCTATTTTTAGACTGCCAGGCTAAAATTAGAACAGTCGAATATTATTAGCAAATAATAATATTTGGACTATAAACATTATCTTATCCTCTTGGAGCACTTTAGTTTGAGCTACAGATGTGGCACATGCAGCTGTCAGAAGGAAATACGCTTTTCTTGTGGGTCAGTTGAGCTATTGCATGGTGTACTTCAGTTAGAACTCATGTGGTTGAGTTTGGTGGAGTTGATTGAGGAGTTGATGGAGTTGTGTTCAGTTTGACTTGGTTGAACTAGTTGTATTTAGTTTAACTGCAAATACACTAGTGACGAGTGATGTGAATTAATTTTTAATTAATTCACTAATTATTAACTCATAAATTAACTCAAGAATACATCAGTTAACTCAGTGCATGGACAGTTCAGTGGAGATAGGTGTTAGAGGTTGAGATTGCTATCAGTTGTGACTATAGTTGTGCATGAGATCTTGCACAATAAATGGATTGAGTAATGCCAATGAGGATTGCATGGTTCAGCCAAGGAAATACGAGTTTGGTTCATCCATTCATCATTATTCTCATGCAGGATTGCGCAGTGGAGGCAGGCAAACAGTGGAGGAGATTTGAGGCATCAGATCTGAGTTAGTTTGTGTGTAACAGGTGGAGATAGTACTGAGTACTTGTGAGGAGTATTGTACTATGTATTGTTACATGTTCTCAATCATTATAATATACAGATAGTGTTGGGTTTTCAACTGTATGCTTTCCCCGGGTTACATACTGTGTTAATGTGCGCATGCGATTGATGTTTCATTGTTTTTAATGCTGCTAAATTGATGATCAATGTAGAGGAGGTTATGTATTGTGCATTTATTCCGCAATATTGTATAATATGGATAATGTCTATGAATAAGTGTTTAATTATTCAAAATTTCTACATGGTATCAGAGCAGTGTTGATCATAAGATCTATTATTCAGAAAGTGTTTACATTTTATTTCTTCAGGCAGAGTCTGTAATTGGGCTAGGTAGCCTCTGGATTCATCCTTCTTTTGGAAGGTGAGATATCTGGTGAATGCCCATATAGTCAATATCTATACGAGAAATACTTTGTTCTCACAAATTTTAGATCAGAAGCGGTTGAGTTTTGAGCTGGTGGAATTCGAATTTGCAGCAGTGTTTTCTTGGTGTCAAAGTTGCAATGTCTTTCAACGGATTTTGTTTGGAGTATGCTCTTGAAGGCAGCTTGAACTATATTTCATGGAAAGATAGGATGTAGGCGGTGTTAGATGATAATGGGCTGAAGGAGTTCATAGAGGCTGAGGTCCCAAAGCCTACTGATACTGCGCAAGTTGATGCTTGGCAAAAGAAGACAGCAAAGTGTCGAAGGATTATGTTGGAGGGCATGAAGGATCACATTGTGTCTAGCCAGCATGGAAAGGCTTCTCCATACTTGATGTGGAAAGTATTGACAAATATATTCCAAAGCAAGAGCGACCAGAGGAAGTTGGCGCTCACGGATAAACTCAGAAACATTAAGTGTGAGAAGGGAGACAGTATGCCCAAGTATCTCACGAAGTTCACTCAATGCAGGGATGAGCTGGGAAGTGTGGGGGTGACTGTCGATGATGAGGACTTGGTGAGCTTGGCTCTCCTTGGTCTTCCGAAGAGTTTGCATTCCTATCAGGACTCTGTCAATGGTCGGGAGAAATTGCTAGGATGGGAGAGACTTTCGTCATATCTTGTGCAGGAGGAGATCAGGCGGAATACCAAGGACGGATCTTCATCAAAGGAAACTGATGAAGAAAATTGCACTTTGGCTGCCAAGGCAAAGAAGGGGAAGAACAATAAAGCTTCTCATTCCGGTGTGAAAGGCAAGAAGCAGGATATGTCCAAGGTGAAGTGCTTTCACTGTCACCAGCACGGACACTATGTCACAAATTGTCTGCAAAAGAAGAAAAATAAGCAAGCTGCTAGATCTGCAGTGGGAGAGGCCTTAGCCTCGCAGTTTGAGCTTGATTTTTCATTGATCGCATGCTTGGTTTCAAGTGTGATGGGATCGGTATGGTTCTTGGACAGTGGTGCGTCTTTTCACATGACAGGAGATCAAGATTTGTTTTCTGATCTAGAGGAGAAAGATCTTGGAGTGCACATCGAGATGGGCGATGATGGTAGATACAGTGCGACCGGTATCGATACCATTTCCTTTGAGAGGGAGTCTGGTAAACCCTTTGTATTGAATGAAGTGATGCATGTTCCAAGATTGAAGAAGAATCTTATCTCTGTGGCGATGTTAGAAGACAAGGGATATGATGTTGTTTTCAGCAAGGGAAAGGGTTTCTTGCGCAGTAAGACAACTGGAGAAACCTAGAAGATAGGGGTTCGAGTCAGGAACCTTTATCAGTTACATGTAGATGGCTGTGCAGCAATGGCATGCAAGGCAGAAAGATTGGTGATCCAGGATGATGGCGAGCTGTGGCACAAGAGATTGGGCCACCTTCACCATGGAGCCTTGAAGATACTACAACAGATTACTACAGGTCTTCCTAAAGGCACTCTTGCACAGTCAGATCAGTGCAAGGGGTGTACTTTGGGAAAATTTGTGAAAGCCACCTTTCACGAGAAGGATAGTCGCGCCACGACGATCCTTGAGAGAATTCACACAGACGTGTGTGGACCTTTCTCAGTAGCTTCGACAGCAAAGCACAGGTACTATGTGATCTTTGTTGATGATTTCTCTAGAAAGTGTTGGATCTTCTTCATGCAGAAGAAGAGTGAGGCATACTCAAAATTCTGTGAGTTCAAAGCACTGGTCAAGAAGGAATCGGGGAAGAAGGTGAAGGCTCTTAGGAGCGACAATGGTGGTGAATTCATCTCTGGCTAGTTCAAGGACTTCTGTAGCGCAGAAGGGATTCGAAGAGAGTTCATAGCTCCCCATAACCCATAGCAGAATGGGGTTGCTGAGCGGAAGAACAAAACGATCGTGGGTGTTGCACGGGTGATGTTGCATGATCAGGGCCTACCCCTTCACTTGTGGGCAAAAGCATGCAATACTGCAGTATATGTGCAGAACCGTTGTCCTCACAGGATACTTGGCATGAGTACACCCGAGGAGGCTTATTCTGGTAAGAGGCCTGATATTTCTCATTTGAGGATTTTTGGTTCTAACGTTTACATGCATGTGACGAAGGATGCCAGGAAGAAGCTGGAGCTGACCGCAGAGGTTGGGATATTTGTGGGGTACACTGATACGCCCCACAACTATCGTGTGTATTTTCCAGACAGTCGCAAGACTGTTGTGCGACGGGATATAAAATTTCAGGAGGAGAAAGCCATGAAGTGTTCGCTTGAGAGGGAGCCACACTTGCATGCAGATGAGGAGCTATTATTTCCTAAGGATGAGCTTCAGGACATGGATCAGCCACAGGATGAAGTTCATGGAGTGGAAGAGACCACTCATGCAGCGCCAACCATCAGAGGGCGAAAGCGCATGACAGAAGCTAAGCGACTAGCTCAAGATGCAGAGAAGGTTGTAGGACCACCTACAGCTCAACGCAGGCAGAGACAGTCACCTGATCGGTACGCTGGATACATGGCTGTTGTGAGAAAATGTGTCGTGACTGAGCCATCTTCTTTCAAGGAAGCTGTGGAGGACCCCGCATGGGTAGATGCCATGGTGGAAGAGTATGATTCGATTGTCAAAAATAGTGCATGGGAGATTGTCCCAAGACCGGAAGGGAAATCAGTGGTGGGTTCGAGATGGATCTACAAAGTAAAGCAGGCAGCTGACAGGAGTGTGGAGAAGTACAAGGTAAGATTTGTTGCCCGAGGCTTTTCACAGATAGAGGGGATCGATTATGAGGAGACCTTTGCACCTATCACAAGGTATTCTTCCATACAGACGATTCTTGCTCTCTGAGCGCAGATGGGGTGGCACATTCATCAGATGGATGTGAAGACTGTGTTCCTCAACGGAGTCATTGAAGAGGAGGTGTACATAGAGCAACCCGAAGGTTTCAAGATCTTCAGCAGCAAGTCGCATGTGTGCAGGCTCAAGAGAGCGCTATATGGGTTGAAACAAGGACCACGTGCGTGGTACACATGGATAGACAGTTATTTCACCGGACTTGGATTCTCCAAGAGTGAGGCGGATCCTAACCTATACCAGATTGTGGTGGAGGGTAAGTTGCTTATCATTGTACTTTATGTAGGTGATTTGATTCTAACAGGTGATGAGCTGTTGATACTTTCATGCAAGGATGAGCTTGCTAAGGAGTTTGAGATGAAGGACTTAGGCCTCCTTCATTATTTCTTAGGATTGGAAATTTGGTAGCGCAGTGATGGACTATCTGTTTCTCAGGGTAAGTATGCTCGGGAGATACTGGAGAAGTTCAACATGCATGGCTGCAAGCCTGTTGATACTCCTCTTCCTAGAGGTTGGAGGAAGGAGGATGCTATTTCAGCGGAGGTAGTGGATGCCATTGTTTATCGATAGTTGATGGGGTCGCTTATGTATCTGGTCAATACACGACCTGATATATGCTATGCTGTTAACCAGCTTTCGCAAGCTATGGTTAAGCCAACCAAGCTCTTCTGGAAGGCAGGCAAGCATGTATTGTGTTATCTCAGAGGCACATCGGGATATGGATTGTGGTACAAACAGGAGGATGAGGTGAAGCTATGTGGTTTCACGGATGTAGATTGGGCAGGGAGCCCAATGGACAGAAAGAGCACATCCGGAGGAATTTTCAGTATCGGGTTGACAGCAGTTCTTCGTACAGCAGGAAGCAGACATCCGTGGCACTCAGTTCAGCAGAGGCCGAGTACATGGCAGCAAGTTTGGCTGCATGCGAGGCTATATGGATGAGGAAGATCCTGGTCGGGTTGTTCGGTTCATGCTTGGAGCCTACTGTGATTTATTGTGATAACCAGAGTTGCATTAAACTCTCGGCTAATGCAGTATTTCGTGATAGATCTAAGCACATTGACATCAGGTACCATCATATCAGAGATTGTGTGTAGCAGAGAATCATGTTACTTTCATACATTCAACGGAGGATCAAGATGTTGATATCTTGACGAAGGCGCTCACCAGGAGCAAATTCGAATACCACTGAGGCAGGATAGGGGTTGATGATAATCCATATCTTGTTGAGAGGGAGTGTTGAGAATGAAACAAGATGATGGAGCTTAGTGGAAAGGAGTCGCCTTCACTAAGTGGGCCCGCAAGCTATTTTTCAAAGTCTATTTTTAGACATATGGATCATGGTCTATGAGTTGCAGGATGCTATTTGTAGATGATTGGTCATGTTGGTAAAAATAGATGGACTTCTATTTTTAGACATATGGGCGGTTTCTATTTTTAGACTATTAGGCTAAAAATAGAACAATCGAATATTATTAGCTCATAATAATATTTGGACTATAAACATTATCTTATCCTCTTGGAGCACTTCAGTTTGAGCTACAGATGTGGCACATGCAGCTGTCAGAAGGAAATATGCTTTTCTTGTGGGTCAGTTGAGCTATTGCATGGTGGACTTCAGTTAGAACTCATGTGGTTGAGTTTGGTCGAGTTGATTGAGGAGTTGATGGAGTTGTGTTCAGTTTGACTTGGTTGAACTAGTTGTCTTTAGTTTAACTGCAAATACACTGGTGATGAGTGATGTGAATTAATTGTTAATTAATTCACTAATTATTAACTCATTAATTAACTCAAGAATACATCAGTTAACTCAGTGCATGGACAGTTCAGTGGAGACAAGTGTTGGAGGTTGAGATTACTATCAGTTGTGACTATAGTTATGCATGAGATCTTGCACAATCAATGGATTGAGTAATGCCAATGAGGATTGCGTGATTCAGCCAAGGAAATACGATTTTGGTTCAGCCATTCATCATTATTCTCATGCAGGATTGCGCAGTGGAGGCAGACAAACAGTGGAGGAGATTTGAGGTATCAAATCTGAGCTAGTTTGTGTGTAACAGGTGGAGATAGTACTGAGTACTTGTGAGGAGTATTGTACTATGTATTTTTACATGTTCTCAATCATTATAATATACAGATAGTGTGGGGTTTTCAGCTGTATTCTTTCCCCGGGTTACATATTGTGTTAATGTGCGCATGCGATTGATGTTTCATTGTTTTTAATGTTGCTAAATTGATGATCAACGTAGAGGAGGTTATGTATTGTGCATGTATTCCGCAATAGTGTATAATCGGGATAATCTCTGTGAATAAGTGTTTAATTATTCAAAATTTCTACAAAGATATCCTTGAAGTCACCTCTAACCTCATTCACAAGGCTTTATGTTTCCGTAATCTCTAAAACCAAAGTCATTCAATGAAGACTCACTGGCTCTAAACTTCACTCAATTATCATAAGAGAATAAATTAGCCTTGTTTGCAATAACTTCACTACTAGGGACACCAACTCCTTGGCTGACTGAGATCTATTCTATGTATATATTTTCTCAAGATGCCCAGAAGGTCTTAGCCTCAATTTTGGTGCTACTTGGGGAAGACGAAACCACCAATGTGACTAAGTCAACCTTAGGGTTTCTAAGCCACATGTTAGATCACACTGATTATTTAGACATACCTGAATTCCTAGCTAAATCCATTAATCTCCAGTTTGGGAAGTTCCACATTATCCATCTCTTCAAATATCCCTCCATTATAGTCTACTTATTCATGTATGTTCATATTGATAAATTTGAGTACCTAGGTCTAAGCACTTTTGACTCTATAAACCAAATAAAATTCATGATTGAATGGACAAATATAGTGAAAAGAAAGCATGAAAATCAGGTATTTTCTAATTTTCTGTCCACTTTTATTGACACCATCCACACTATCCTAAATGGTACACCACCTGCAATGATCCTCCCACAACAAAAGCAATTACTGTAGTTGATTAAGGATTGCAAAGTGGGAGATTGATATTTCTTTAAGGATTTTACTGAGATCAGATTGCATGGATTTGATGAGAAACCATATAGATTGCCAATCTTTATTCCCATAAGGGTTTTCTCTTTGGAATTTATCAAACAGGGCTTATATGTGGAACAAGTTTATTTCCTTGCTAGGTGTAAGTGATACATGTTCAAGTTAGGAAATATTATGGGTCCATTCATTATAAATTCTAGACAAGCTCTAACTTATGTTGAAGACAAGATTAAGGAGTTCCATTTTGAGTTGGGAGAGAGATGGAAATATGATCCTCATCATATTGTTTGTAATAGGAGAAAGAGTGTCAAATAAGCCCCATATACCCATGAGAGGAGGCCTGAAATAGAGTGGAAGGGAAATCAATAGGCTTGGCCCATCAGTTCAGAATTAGAGATTGATACCCCCACAACCAAAGATAAAAACTTTAAAAGGAATACTCTTGAAGCAATGGATATAGATGTGGAGGAGGTATAGACATTAAAGAAGGCTATGATATAACTTGACGATGAGGAGGAAACACAGGTGAAATTAACGGGAAGTAAATTTGATCAACCATATTTTTGCATGATCCTGGGAAACCCAGAGCATATTTTACCATCTAGCTCCACATACCTGAAAGTGCCTACAGTGGAAGGGAGTTATTTTTTTATAGATGCAACATTAAAATATTATCGCAAAATTGAAGAAAATAGCCAAAGAGCAAAGGGAGATGATGTCTCATCTAACTAAATAGTTATCATCTTCTTCTTAGACTAGATTTCTTTCATCAATGGACTTGGAGAAGAACCAACTC
This sequence comes from Pinus tabuliformis, assembly GCA_031772625.1. NCBI lineage: Eukaryota > Viridiplantae > Streptophyta > Pinopsida > Pinales > Pinaceae > Pinus > Pinus tabuliformis. Next base: position 842,784,595 of record CM062812.1, read on the forward strand.
AAGCTTTCCTTATTGCATCCTACTACTCAATTACTCCCCACAAGGGTTGAGTTTAAAATTGTGGACTTATCCCTCGACACTGCAGATGTCCCTCTGCATGACAATATTAATTTATATAGGTAGACTAGTGAGATTATATATCATGATCTGAGCAAGGCCTCATTGTCAATTAGCAAAGCGAAGAAAATTCTAGAAAAGGAATCTAATAGAATCAAGCAAGAAAAGACACATTCTATGGCCCTGTATGTACAGAATGAGGGTTTCAAAGAGTTGATCATAAAATTGGGTGTTAACCCATAGGACAGAGATGAAATTAAAGCCTTAAAACAAGGAACAAAGGTTTAAGTTCAGTTGTTAACACATAAGCTAAAGATGACTACAACAGAGCCCATGCACACTACTGAAGTAACTTATGTGGAGAAAGAAAAGGAAAAAATAACCCTCTAGCTGATTGATAGGAACAAAGAGGTAGCATTCTTGAAGGAGAAGGTTCACGACCTAGAACGCACTATTAGATATCATGTTTGCACAATTGTAGTTCCTACTGAATCAGGTGATCCTTCAAAAAAGGTAAAAAATGTGATGACCAAGCTTAACATTTCTAAGGAATAAATGAAAACACTTCAAGATTAAAGTACCTTGCTTCAATCCACTTCAAGCAGAGCTAGCTACTAAGGCAAAGAAATTAAAATCATCCAAATTGCAAGCAAAACAAACTTTTTAAAACTACAAGAAAACTTAGGAGGAGGTAAAGGAGTTAAAAAATAGGTTGAAAGGGAATATGTCCTTAATTGATGCTAGAAAGGTCATTTGGGAAAATGTCATCCAAAATGTATGGGCTACATGGAAATTTTTCCAAGTTGTTGCAATAGAAAGGGAAGAAGTTGATACTGTTATTGAAGTTTTGGCTGCATATAAGAAAGAAACTCAAAAAGAAGCACAAAGAGGCAGAAAAATTATCAAATTCTTAAATGAAAAATCTCCAACATACTTGAAGGAAATGCACATTGTTTACAAGGTTGTGGTAATTATAGAGATAAATAAGGCTATTGAGAAAAATTAGTTCCATGTTCAGGTTGAGAATGAACTAGAGGTACTGAATAATTTTGTAACCACTTTTGTCTCGAAGTTTGATCAGAAGAAAAGAGTTGGATTACCAACCTGTTGGGGTATAGATGGAAGTTTATTTTACTGGGAAGATTATGAGCAGGATTTAATAGAAGCAAACTATAGATTGGACACCTGTTTGTAGGAGAAGATTGTGGTATTGAAAGGCAAGGCAATAGTTAACTTCTTGCAGAGGGATTTCCAATTATTTTTGTTAATATAAACTTTGTTTGAATCCACTCCAAACTACACCATGCTATCAGAGTTATAGGTGACTTTTCACAGAATGTCTCAATGTCCAACTCTGGATAAAAATTTGTGGGACAGATGTGAAACTCTCCTTTAGCAATCTACATTTGAGCCTGAAGACCCAAGTTTTGCGCCCTGAGGGCCAAGGTCCTCTTCCCATGCGAATGTTTAAGCATGTGGCCTTTAATTTTTTTATGATGTATTTGTCTTAATTAAGAGATAGTTAGAACGGTTGGATAATAGGACAATTGGATAAACAAACAGTTGTATCTTCTAATGTGTGTTTGTAAATCTTCTTGAACATGATTATTTTCTTTAAAAATGTTATAGGAGAACTCATTGGGGGTTCAAATTTTTGGCTCCAAAGACGAGTTCTAACTAATTTTTCTTTGTAATGTGTTCAAACTCTTTTTGGAAGTTAATGGAGAAGTTTCAAATGATTCATGGTATCTGATGCTTACAATATGTGTTCTTTTCTTTGTAACTTTACATTTGTGTTATTCTTCTTCTAAAACTTGTGTAATGAAGTTGTTGGTTTCTTTCATTAACGAATTTATCAATGTTGTGCTAATAGCTGAGATACCTGTAATTTTTATCTAAGAAACCTTAATGAAGTGCTCCATGGTTTTTGCATCTCATTTTCTTTCATTTCATGTTCTCTGTTGAAGATCTAATGCATAGGATTTTGTTTAGCCCTGTGTTTTAAATCTCAAATTCCTTAATGTTCTTCTACCTATACTACCATGTCAATTTTAAGGCTGTAATCACAAATAAGTAGGCCAATTGAACTTATTTGTTAATTTCCCAAGAACTAGCTCACATTACATGTAGAGGTTCTTATATGGGAAAATATATCATCCAAATGTATAAATATCGGTTTAATTTTGATTAGAGTGTTGGCATTATGAGATAAGTGTTGTCCTTGATGGCAAACCTCACTGATGACAAATCATAGTACAGAAGGTCAGCAGCAAGGAATTGATGATCAGACTATAAGAAGAAGAGAAAGTTCATACACGCAGGTTCGTTAAGCCCAAGTCGCGTGTACACGCAGGTTGGCTTCAGCAAAAGCGCCTGTATGTGGAAAAGTACCTTTGGTCCATGGCGGTTAGTCCTTGGAAGTTGTGCCTATGGTTTCGGACCATTGTGTCTCGACGGGCGTGTCGATCCCTAGTTTTGAAGTTGATGGTATTGTGTTACTATGGTTTTGGCTCTTGGTATTGAGCAAGGCCTAAGGCTATATAAGGAGAAGGAAATCATTAGGCAAGTGCATCTGAAATGTCTTGAATATCTGATGAAGCATTAGATCCAGTATGCAGGTTATGGGTTGATGATGCATTGCTTGATCTGAGCTAAGGAGAGATCTCATCGGTTGATGGAGAACAAGATCTAAGGAGAGATCGGGATCAAATGGTTTGAAATGAACTATCTTTATGATGCTTATTCTAGATCTACATACTGACGCATGTATTGTTCTATAAGTATTATGAGTATGATTGATGTCTGGTACAGCTGCAAGTTATGAGAAATTATTTTTAGATCTGTACGCGGGTTGTCTTTGGAAAAAACGCGTATACACGCGGGTTTGATTCATCGAAGTAGCGTATACATTGTAAAGCTTGATATTTGAAGTTGCAGATGGGTCAGATGGTTATTACAGAGTTCTGTGTCTGCTCTGTGTTCTGGTGACAGTGTTGTTAACAGGGTTTCAGTGATTCAGAGTTTGATGATTGTTTTTATCTTCAATGATAGTTATGGGTCCAGTATGAAAATTGGATGAAATGTGGCCTTACAGATTATGTGTTGTGCTTCAGTGTATCCAGTCTGAAAATTGATGAAACGTGGTACCTGGAGGTGAGAAGATTGTAGGCAAGCACCTACGTACTAGTATCTAAGCTAGTACAAAAGCTAAAGGAGATCTTTGGAGCATTGTAGCAGGTAGCAGCCTGCGTACTAGTAAATGGATCGGCTAGTACAAGAGCAAAGGGGGTTGTAGCTCCCGTACTGGTATAAGACTGCACCAGTACAAATATTGTAAAAGGATTTTCTTATTAAGAAGAAGATTGAGATGACTTGCAGCAGGTGGTTTTCACCCACATTGGGTTTCCACCTTATATCTTTGTGTTCATGTGTGTGGCTCTTGTGTGATGTTCTGTTCTGTTATTCTGCACCTGTTTACTGTTAATATGCTTAATAATGATCTGATGCATTTACTGAAGATTAAGCTAACTGAATTATAAGATCTCTGGATATACGCGAGTTTCATTAGACACAGTAGCGTGTACACGCGGGTTCACTTAATTGAAGTAGCGTATATGTTTCTGAGTATGAAATTGAAAAGTTTGATTGATCTGATAATACTGATTCACCCCCCCCTCTCAGTATTATTTCCAACAATTGGTATCGGAGCAGGTCCTTTGGTAGAAGCTTGATCGCTTGAAGGAGATCCGTGGAACAATGGGAAAGAAGCTTAAGAAGAAAGCTCATAAGAAGAAGAAGACATCTCAGAAGGACTATGACAGTGGGAGAGCCGATTGGGGATTAGGTATAAGAAGTTCTTCAGATTCAGAATCAGATTCAGAATCATTATCAAGTATGAATGTGTTATCCTCTGATGTTCCTGCTATATTTCCTTGTGAAAGTGATGGAAGTGATAGTGAAACTACTGAACATGCTTTTATGGGTGAGCAAGAAAAGTGTCAAATAGAGGCAGTATTTAGAAGGCTTGCAGACAAAGTTAAAGATCAACAAGATCTATTGAACAAAAGGGAATGTGCTTTCAAAGAAGAAGTTACCAAACTAAAGGCCCAACTAGAAGAAGGAAACAAGGTAAGAAAGCTTCTCAAGGACAAGGAAGACCAATGTCAAAAATTGCAGCATGAAGTGACATCATTAGGAAAAGAAGTCAACGAAAGAAGCACAATCATCAAGAAACTCAAAGATAGATCCAGCTACTATGAAAATCTTGAAGCTACAATCCTCGCACTAAAAGGAGATCTTGAAGAATCCAAGAAGCAGAATGAAGATCTACACCAAGCAATTGAAAAACAAGACAACGAAGTCATCAGCTTAAAATCACAGTTGGAATGTGCCTTCAGAGTTCGTCAAATGCAGCAGGATCTGAATGAAAAGCAAGAAAAGGAGATACTCAATCTAAGGAAACAAATGGAAGAAGGAAGAAAAGTTGAAGAAGACATGAAGAAGCAATGTCTAGAAAAGGAAGAACAACTTCAGGTTGAGGTAAATATCTTGAAAGGTAAATTAGAAGAAAAGGATAAACTGTTGAGATTTCAAGATAGTACTAAAGCCTTGGATGATATTCTTAGTAGCCAAAGGTCTCCTGCTATCAAGACTGGTCTTGGTTTTCATGAATCTGTTGAAGGTGAATCTAGTTCACAAGGTGAGGCAAGGAACTCTAAAGAGAAATCTAAAATGATCAACAAGGAGATGAAAGGTCAACCCCATCAACAATCAAGGAAAGAGACTCCTCAAAGAAAATCTTTTACTCCTCCTATGAATAATGTTGAATGTTATGGACATGTTGCAGCTAGATGTAGAAGAAGAAGGGTTCAAGACCATCATGCAGAAAGATCATCACACTCAAGGTACTTTAATGGATATTGCTTTGCTTGCAATATGTTTGGTCACAAAGCTGCTGATTGCTACAGGAGGAATATGAAACATGTAAGATGTTATGCATGTAACAAGTTTGGACATATAGCAAAGGAATGCAGGAACAAAGGATGGACATCACACCAAAAGGAGAAAACCTCATCACACTTGAAGATATGGAGGAAGAAGGAAGTACAGTCAGCACAATGTACTGAGACACAGCACAGCACAGACATATCAGACTCAGGGGGAGCTGAAAGTGTAAAACTCCAGCGTTTTGAATCTCATACGCAAGTTCCTTAAAGGGAAGCCGCGTATATACGCGCGTTAGACACTGCAAAGTCGCGTATATGTCAGTCTGAGGAAAAGCAGTGGGGACAGGATCAGAAAAAGGATCTGATATGATTCAGTCTATTATTTGCTCTATTGGCTACAGTCTGCTGAGGATGTGTGGAAATGTTTTGTTACTTGTATGATGTCTAGAAGTGTTTTGATCCTAACTTGAGGATGATGATGTTTTGATGCTTATTGTTGATATATGCATGATCAGATCTAACAGATGGCACTGGTTGAGGGGGAGCATATGCCTTTAGTAATTCATTGTTGGCATTATGGTTAATAATCCTTGGTGATGATTCTTATATGGCTAAATGATATATCTTACTGTGATATGGTTGTGAGTTGTCTATGATAAACTCTCATATGATTCTTGAAGTTACATAGAAGATGTTCAGGTCAGATTTATGGTTGATTCTTTGATGATGCATATATAGTGCTTACATGGTGATCTTCATAAGGACAAGGAGAAGTACAAAGCTTGAATACAGATCTTCCTCACTTGATGATGAGTCACTTTTATACTGTTGTTGTCATATGCATAAAGATCATTCAGTTATGATGCAGGCACTCATGTGGATAACGATTGTTGCTGATGATGATATCAAGAAGCTTTGTCAAAAGAGTTGAGCTCAAGAAACATAGTGTTGATACATGGATGACTCCTCAAAGTCACTGTGTTGGAGACATGATGATGAGTTCATATCTATATGATGATAGGTTGATACTTACATATGTTGGTTGATGCAGATGTTCCCAAGTAATGATACTTGGATCATGTAGAGCTTGATGAAATGGCTATGGTGGTTTCACACATGATACAATGTGAATGACTCTGAATTCTGTTCAAAGGGATGAATTGATGCAGACATACCTTGTTATAGGTTGATGACCTATTCTCTTCAGGATATTTACAGGTTGCTGATATGGAAATTTGTGTACGCGTGTTGTTTAAAGGATATCCGCGTGCATACGCCGTTTTACAAGGGGATAGTCGCGTATATGGTGTACGCGTGTTGCGTAAGGGATATCTGCGTATATACGCTTGTTTATGTGGATGAATACGCGTATATGGAGTTTTGAAGGAAATCAGCAGGGACAGATGTTGGTTGCAGAAAGTCTGATATGGGTCTGACAGAGATCATCTGGCACAGGTTCAGGGGGAGCAGATAATCTTCCAATGATGCATTGTTGGCATTATCTTAAAGCCTTTGGTTCTAGTTCACATTTGTTGTTGATTCAGGTGGAACAAAGGCGAAAGGAGAACAGAAGGATCTCTTGGTTGCTGATCTGAATGGTGATTATCAGATGCTATTGGTGACATTCATAAGTCTTACTTTAGATATTTCGTCTCTATGTCATATATCTCTTTTATGGTATCTCTTTCATGGTGTCAAGGTCATGTAACGGCCTATTTTGGTTTCCCCACTATGCCTGGGATGATTGATGCAATATGATTGGTTGTCATATGTAAACTTTTGATGTATCCCCACTTGGTTGGGTGGATGAGTCAATTTTTGTATATCCTCACTTAGTTGAGAGATGGATGTATGTATGAGTCTTTGGTGATAGGAAGGTCTTTTATGATGTATAGAGTCATGTTCTTCTTGAAGAACATCTTTTGCAGATCTTGCCTACAGTCAGGAAGAGCATGTACAACACACTTCAGCGGTACAGAGATTCAGCATGTACTCAGGGGGAGCATGGACAGATTGGTACACCTTGGCATATACAAAGGGGGAGACTATTCAGAGATTTCAGCAGGTACTCAAGGGGAGTATGGACAGTGGAATGATTCAGCAAAGGAAGAGAATATCTTGGTCCACCCTTTTCCCTTGATGTCAAAGGGGGAGAGTGATTTGGTGTTGTTGCCATCAAGTCCAAAGGGGGAGATTGTTGGCATTATGATGCATGTGTTGTACTTGATGGCAACCCTCTCATAGAAGAATATCTCACTTATGTATAACTGGGTGAATCTTCAGAAGAGATATCAGATGTGACCGATGGAGGACGGCTCAAAGGAATCAGATGATGAATCTTCAGAAGAGACATCAGATGTGACTGATGGAGGACAGCTCAAAGGAATCAGATGATAGTTCTAAGTGTGACAAGTTAGCTTTGCCATCAAGTCCAAAGGGGGAGATTGTTGGCATTATGAGATAAGTGTTGTCCTTGATGGCAAACCTCACTGATGACAAATCATAGTACAGAAGGTCAGCAGCAAGGAATTGATGATCAGACTATAAGAAGAAGAGAAAGTTCTTACACGCAGGTTCGTTAAGCCCAAGTCGCGTGTACACGCAGGTTGGCTTCAGCAAAAGCGCATGTATGTGGAAAAGTACCTTTGGTCCATGGCGGTTAGTCCTTGGAAGTTGTGCCTATGGTTTCGGACCATTGTGTCTCGACGGGCGTGTCGATCCCTAGTTTTGAAGTTGATGGTATTGTGTTACTATGGTTTTGGCTCTTGGTATTGAGCAAGGCCTAAGGCTATATAAGGAGAAGGAAATCATTAGGCAAGTGCATCTGAAATGTCTTGAATATCTGATGAAGCATTAGATCCAGTATGCAGGTTATGGGTTGATGATGCATTGCTTGATCTGAGCTAAGGAGAGATCTCATCGGTTGATGGAGAACAAGATCTAAGGAGAGATCGGGATCAAATGGTTTGAAATGAACTATCTTTATGATGCTTATTCTAGATCTACATACTGACGCATGTATTGTTCTATAAGTATTATGAGTATGATTGATGTCTGGTACAGCTGCAAGTTATGAGAAATTATTTTTAGATCTGTACGCGGGTTGTCTTTGGAAAAAGCGCGTATACACGCGGGTTTGATTCATCGAAGTAGCGTATACATTGTAAAGCTTGATATTTGAAGTTGCAGATGGGTCAGATGGTTATTACAGAGTTCTGTGTCTGCTCTGTGTTCTGGTGACAATGTTGTTAACAGGGTTTCAGTGATTCAGAGTTTGATGATTGTTTTTATCTTCAATGATAGTTATGGGTCCAGTATGAAAATTGGATGAAATGTGGCCTTACAGATTATGTGTTGTGCTTCAGTGTATCCAGTCTGAAAATTGATGAAACGTGGTACCTGGAGGTGAGAAGATTGTAGGCAAGCACCTACGTACTAGTATCTAAGCTAGTACAAAAGCTAAAGGAGATCTTTGGAGCATTGTAGCAGGTAGCAGCCTGCGTACTAGTAAATGGATCGGCTAGTACAAGAGCAAAGGGGGTTGTAGCTCCCGTACTGGTATAAGACTGCACCAGTACAAATATTGTAAAAGGATTTTCTTATTAAGAAGAAGATTGAGATGACTTGCAGCAGGTGGTTTTCACCCACATTGGGTTTCCACCTTATATCTTTGTGTTCATGTGTGTGGCTCTTGTGTGATGTTCTGTTCTGTTATTCTGCACCTGTTTACTGTTAATATGCTTAATAATGATTTGATGCATTTACTGAAGATTAAGCTAACTGAATTATAAGATCTCTGGATATACGCGAGTTTCATTAGACACAGTAGCGTGTACACGCGGGTTCACTTAATTGAAGTAGCGTATATGTTTCTGAGTATGAAATTGAAAAGTTTGATTGATCTGATAATACTGATTCACCCCCCCCTCTCAGTATTATTTCCAACATAGAGTGTTCAAATATTTCAAGAAATTATATGGATGTCCTAGGCACTGACCTTTTTCAGCCAAAAAGTTGTCTCTAGGAGCTACAACATATTACATGGTCTTGCACCTCTCCTTTGGCATACGGTTTTTGGCAAAGGACTTGATCATAGTGAAAGGTTGGTGATTTATAAGGGTGTTATGACTGATGGGAGCACAAAAGAACTCAAGCTACACATAAATAAACAACTAAACACAAGAAATGAAAAATTACATATTAACATAACAATATCCAACTAAGTTATGGAAATTCAACTAATGATACCTTATTCTCCATTCAAATAACAAAGTTGGACAACTTTTTGTCTTGTATCATATCGAAATCCAATTGTGATGGATAATGGCCATATTGTTGCTCCTATCAAAACATGGAAGATGGACAAGTTAAAGTAATTAATATCCAATCATTTACCTTTTTGTACAAATATATATATATATATATATCTATATATATATATATATATATATATATATATATATATATATATATATATATATATATATATATATATATATATATAATTTCAAATATTAAATATACTTACAAATTTTCATGCTAAGGCTTCTAAACCTGTTTGGCCATTGTGATGTGTAGCACGATATTTTGCAAGCCTAGCCTTCAAGGCCCTGTCCTAAAACATACACTAATTCAATTTAATTATGCACCAGTAAAATATAAAAATCGTTTAATTAATATGAAATAATCTTATGACCAAATTTAAATACATGTGTGCTCTCCTCATCGGACTTCCTCCGTGCATCTTCTCTATCATATGCTTTCACGATCTCTTTCCATAATTTCACGCTTACATCAATTGGCCTTATTTTGACCCTTAGCTCAGGAGGAATTTTTTTTATATTTTTATTTTGGTTGCAACGGAATCTCTTACATTTTTTATTCATTTGTTTTTTTACTTGCTTTACTGACCAACATGCCCCAAGTTCATTTTGCATGTCATGGATGACTACCTTTTGAAGATGCATGGGTATCTTTGATAATGGAAGATGTAGATGATCTTTGAGGCATGATTCCTGCAACCTATGATTGAACATTTTTCTTGCATCTATCATTATGATATCCCTAGAGATAGCATCATATTCTACCTTGCTTTCATATGTACCAATGCAAGATGCACAATATGTACTGGTGGTGGATGAAATTTGTGTCCTAGAAGTGATTGGGACATTGGATGTCTTTGTTCCCTATTCCACATTCTTAGAGGTTATTATTATTGATTTTTTCCTATATCTTTTGCTTGATCCAGGAGTTGATGGGGAATCAAACGATTCCCTATGACAGGGTTGATTTGGTTGGTTTGATTTAGTGCCTTTAGTACATTCTTCCACGTATTTGGAAAGAATGGGCAAGTCCATACCTTCTATTTTTTTCACTTCTTCTACCCTCAATATAGAATCCATTGCGTCTTTCAGTTTCTCACTGCCATGTCCCTATCTATGTACAATAAAAAATTTATTTGAAATTTAGAAATAAAAAATAAACCCTAATTTCTTCTTTTATAATTTTGAAACTAAAAAGTTAAAAAATTAATTCAAACAAGCAATGGAAACATGTACAAATCTATAAATTGAGTATGAATACCTCATTTCGCAAGAATTAGATCTCTTTACTCATTTCCCTCTATTGTTTCTTGACATTTTTTGGCATCCTATGACGAATTGTTTTCCTCTAGACTGTGGAAAATCCCTTCTCTTTGCTCCCTACATTTTCCTCCCTTCCCTCGAAGTATTTTAAACAGCACAGTGTAAAATGGATGGACAAGGCTTTGGTTTTTGTCTCTGGTAGGGAGTGAATGAGATGCACAAATTGATTTCATGACTACTAGAGGTTGAATCACACCACAAAACCTTTTTTTTTACTGTATTCCACAAAAGGGGAGGAGAGGTCTATCAATATCTTTTCCCACCATCAACATAGATCCAATCGATTAGTTATTTTCTTTCATAGCCTCAACTCATTACTCCAACCATGGTCCACTACAACTCTGCACATAAATTCAAAGCTCCCTCGATTAATTAGTGAGTATGAGAATGGAAATATGGTGAATGTATTACATTGTTTTGGTTTAATAGTCACGATACACAACAGGTTTATCCATGCGTGCGCAGATTATAGATGGGTAGGATTTTTCTGTTTCGATTTGGTTGAATAGTTAATGGTAATTTGTGCACCATTAGCATCGAATTTAATGTTGACTATTGGTTAAAAAAGGTAGTCGGTTTGGGGTGCTAATTGCACCTAATTTAATGCCTATAATATTGCATTTTTTCCTTCCTTCTAATTTGTATTCACTGTCATCTTTGAACTTTGTAATGTCGATGTGGGAGGCTTCCATGTTATGAAGGGTTTGAATTAAGTTAAATGAAAATATGAAAAAAAAAAAAAAAAAAAAAACTAGACCATTATTTTTCATAATCCTCATCTAAGATTTATGTGTTGTGTCATCTCACCATATTGGGAGTATAAATTAACAAAAAGGGTATGTATTGAAAATAGGGGCATTTTAGTTAGAAAGGTGCATTGAAAGCTAGTTGAGCTTAAATCGATTATGTGTTTAGCCAATTGGATGAAGAAACAATGAAGTGAATATATGTTAAGTGACTAATGTCATTGTAGTGTATTAGAAGATCTAGAGGAGGCCATGGATAGAGGATGTGAACGATGTAGACCTACTAAATCAACAAGAGGAAAGTGTGTGTCCATAGAATTGGATACAGAATCTGCAAATACAATAAAGGTAAGAAGACAAAGAAACCTCAACCAAAGGAGGATGGTGTTTATCAATTCACAAACTCTACAACATAAATGAGATAAAGTTATATAAACTATGTTGTTGTTTTTTTCAAATCCAAAACATGATATCAATATGTCAAATATATGAGTAAAGTGAGCTTTTGTGTTAGATAGCATATTGGTTGAAATGATATAATTGGTGTACTAAATGCCATTAACTATGTTATGTTTTATAGGGGCAAGATGTGGCCATGGAAACAGATTGTGTCATATTAAATAAGGATATAATGGATGTCACAGGACATCCAGTAATCAAATTTTGGCTTAATTTAGGAAGAATTATGTGATACGTCCATCCTATTTCACAGTATTATTAGAATCTATAGTGTATTATCCAATATTGAAATAGATTAATGCATGGTGTTGATATTTCAAATGGAGATTGGAACAAGTACACAACCTAAGCATTCAACTAGCAAAAGAAAAAAAAACATATGTACATGGGTGTGGACCTAAAACTGTTAAATCACAAAGAACACAGTGGGTGGAAGAGAATATGACAATGGATCCTCTAGACACAACAAATAATTTCATTGAAGAAGAGGTTGGTCAAGACTATAATACATGGGATGGGATTTGTTAAGCGATATTTGATTATATTTATTTGAAATTGATACATTTATGATTTATCCAATTCTTGCCAAACATTAAATAATGGTTGCATTTGTCGATAGGTAGAAGATGATGATGAAAGAATGGCTACTAATACCCAAGCTGATCCAACTAGGCTATTAATATTTGGATGGGATGATCCAAACCATACCAGGGAAAAAAGAGCATATTTAAAGAGAACTCTACCACCTGATAAATTTGAACAGCTAATGAGATTAGTAGACACTGATGGCATGCTACCTAGCCTTAATGATGATGATAATGATAGTGAAGATGTAGTGCATTAAGAAGGATTAAATGAAATATTTACAAGTTTATTTGGGGATGGAAACGATGATGACAATAATGATCATATGGTTCACAATAACAATGATAGCAGGGGTAATTACCACCAACATAATGTTGATGATAACAACATGATTAAAGACTCTATCAAACAAGTAGCAAAGACAACCATGTTTGAATCAAGTGCAAGTAGAACCTCAAAATCGACATGCACATTAATATTATTAGAAATCAAGTCACTATTTGGTTGGTCAGACAAAGGATTCACCACCTTACTGAAGTGAGTTGAAATCTATTTCTTACAATGCAATGTCAATTGGTGTACGTAATTCATAAACATTCATCAACTTCATTTATATTTATTTAATGGGATTTTAAAACCATATATTGTATATGAATATTCATAATATAGATTGACATATCAAACATGTTCATCGTAAGTAAAACATTCAATTGATCTAATCTCTGATAATATTACACGACACTAATACCTAAAATATTTCCCGAATAGAATGTGTTGCCATCAACTTGAAGAGACATGCGTCAGTTGTTGGTTGAGTTGGGGACTGAATATAAGCAAATTAATTCATGCAAAAATGATTGAATTTTATACAAATGTGAATATCAACACAAGGTAGAATTCTCTGTATGCAAAGAGAAGAGATATCATACAGTTGTACAAGGTCCTACAACTCTAAAGAAAGTTTTACGTCACATTCCAATAATACCTAGACTTCAATGAATGTTTTGTTGCAATTCACTAGCACAATTGATGGAATAACATGCAAGGAATAGGAGTAAATATGGATTCATGTGAATTTTGACTGATTCCAAAGCATTGAAACACATAGAGGAAAAATGGCTAAGAAAATTCAAAGATGAACCTCGTAGTATCAGGTTTGGTCTTGCAATTGATGGAGTGTGCCCATTCTCTTTCATGAGCTCAAATCATAGTGTTTGTCCAGTTGGATTGATAGTATACAATATTACCCCATGGATGAGTGATAGAAAGGAGAAACGTATGCTAACTCTCGTTGTTCCAGGAAAACATCAAGTTAAAAACATGGATGTTTATCTTGCATTTTTTATTGATGAGATGTAAATGCTATGGAAAGGAATAAGAATGTATGACAAATCACATCCTCCATAAAATAGGTCCTTCATGTTGTATGGTGTGCTATGTTGGACTATTCATGATTTCCCATGACTTGGTGTTTGTTCTAGCAAGCTAAAAAACTTTACGTATTTACTCTCATAATTTATTGTCATCCCAACTTTCATGCTTAGTTTTATACTATTATTTTGATGTTATTAACCTTACTTATTGAATTGAAAGGCTTCAAACAAAGGGGATATTTGCATGTCCAAGATGTGAAGAACATTTTCAAGGGTGGTATTTTAAGGATCTACTTAAATTTATTTTCACAAATAATAGGGATTTTCTACCACCAAATCATAGGTTTATAAATCGCCATAAGAATCAATTTAATGAAAAAGTTGAAAATAGAGTCCCTCCCATGATTATGGGTCCAGTTGATTGGCTTAAGAAGTATGAAGATGCTAAATTGAAAGCTTGGCATGATTTTTTTGATGGGGGTGATTCTATTGAAGAACCAAAACAAGTTGTAATTAAGATGCCAGAAGGGATGAAAAGGAAATCCATATTTTATGAGCTCCCATACTAGAAGGATATATTAATATCTCACCTATTAGATCCTATGCACATATTAAAAAATGTCCCAGATTCAATATTTCGACATATAGTAGGCAAAGAGAAGGACACCTTGTTTTCGAGGAGAGATATTGCTCTTTCGTGTACCAAATTGGATAGAAAAAATTTGTGGCCAAACAAGGAAAATGAAAAATATGCAGAATCTCCATGGATTTTGAAAAAGAAAGAGCTAAACCAACTAAAAAATGCCATACATTCAATAAGGACACCTACTGGCTATGGGTCATCATTAGATAAAGCTTTTACAGTTGATGGACATATCACAGGATTTAAAACACATGATTTTCATATTTTTATGAAGGTAACATGACATAGCATCATTTAACATTTATTGGTAAAATTGATTAGGTATTAAATATATTATGGTATTCTATTGTGTTACAAAAATAACTAATGACCTTTGATAAATGTGTTTGAAAACATATCATGCCATTGGCAATTAGGGGGGATTCATGTCTTACCATTGACTTGAGGAATGCCATAAGTCGATTGTTAGCATTTGCAAGGTATGTGGTATGGAATGTTCATGTGTGAGAGACATAGAGATATTGTATTGCATTTTAATTTTTTCCTAAAGGTTCATACTAATTTACTATTCTTATATTAGGTGGGTGACATCCAAGGAGATCCATGAATGTGAAGTGCCAAAATGGAAGAAGGAAATTGCAGAAATTGTATGTGTATTTGAGAAGGAGCTCCATACAAGTTTCATGGACCTACAAGTCAATTTACTTATACACCTAGTCGATGACATTGAATTTGTGGGTGTCATATTGACGAGGTGGATGTTTTTCTTTGAGTGATATATGTAAACTATAAAAATATATGTCCGAAAAAAGGAACATCCAAAGGGTTGCATGGTTGAAAGGTATGTATTGAATGAAGTATTTTCTTATTATGTGAATTCCTTGGTAAGGATTTCGAAGATGGGTCGCGCTTTTGGGATGAAGAATGGGCATCATCTATTATTGATGGAGAAAAACCACAATCTAATGGTGTTGAAGTAGAAATTAATAAGTAAATTCATGATCAATGTGGTAGTTGTTTTCCTTACAATCATTAATTTGCTTTGTAATTTATTTGTGAAATTAACAATATGGCCTTTGGAGTTTGAAATAAACATGTTGACATGTAATAATTGTAGACGAAAGTGATATAATCGACAAGTTCATTTTGTACAACATGGACTTTATGAACAAATGGATTCATTTATATGATAAAAAGAGATAAGAAGTGTTAGAAGCAAGGAGACATTTTAAGAGATTGAACCCAAGGAATACCCCATTTTATATTGATTTGAAAGGGGAAGAGGCCAAAGATTGCACACTAGAATGGGTTACTAAACAAATGAAAAATCAAATAGAAGATGTATGTATAGATTCAAACATAACAGAAGATGAAATCAACATGTCTAGAAGATGTGAAAGAAAGGTACAGTTGGAATTTTACAGAATGTTGTTTCCTTATAGCTTTGACAGTATTAACTATTTTAATATTCGTCATTATATTTGTTTAAACGAAAATAAATGGTCTTTCACGGGTAAGGAAATATCCAACAATGTGGGCATATGGTTGACATTATCGTGTAGAACGTGTAGATGTAAAGAGACAATCATTTGATTGTGGCATCATGGTTGAATTCAAGCAATCTAGTTGATCAAGCTCAAAAGATAAGAATATTATTGAAGGTAATCTACAATATGTTGGGAAACTACAAGAAATTTTGAGTTAGATTAATGCTCTTTTAAATGTTGTATTTTTAAATGTAGATGGTATGAAGCTTTTGAGAGGACACAAAGATATGATACCCATAGTGGATTTTTTTCTATAGATTCCTCAAATTTCCTACCGAAGGACAAGGAGCCTTATGTTCTACCAATTCATTATGAGCAGGGATATCTTTGACTCAAAGAACAAGCAGTAGTGATCAATAATCTATTAATACATTGTTTATTGTGAATATATACATGTGTTTATTAATCATTAAAATTGTTATAATATACGTCTAATATATGTATATACTCGTTCATGTGCAGGTATTTTTTTATGAAGATATTCTGGAACCGAAATGGATATTTGTCAGACATTATGATCCAAGATTAAGGAAAGTATTTGATGATGCATTAGTGGATACTGGACAAAACAATGATGGCCAAAAGATGAGAGAGAGGGATTAGAGAACATCAAATAAATTGACATCCATGATGATGTTGAAGATGGTTATGTTTAGGCACAAGAAGAGAACAATACATAGTTAGACATATCATGGAAGACAACAATATGGATGGTATAGAAAATGATTAGCCAAACACATCCGTTAACAATATGGATGCTCTACAGTCAGATTTCAATGATGATGAAGATGATGCAAGTTAAGTTGAGGATTATGATAATATTAAAACCTTGAAAGATCATATGAGCATTGATAATGATACACTGGATGACATTGTTGTAGACAATGATGTTAATGACCAAGACTTCTAAATTTTCAGAATTATTTGTAATCCATGTTTAAAAAATGATTATTCTTATGGCCCAAACTTCGAAATGCTTTAGTATTATTTGTGTCAATACAAATTAGCTATTGCAATATCATTAAAATATTCAAGATATGGTATGAATTGTTGGAAAAAAAATTAGGATTACTTGAATTCTTCTTCCATTCATTTTGTATCAACATAGATTGTGATGGAAACAAAGCATCAAAGATGAATTCTGAATCCTTTGACTACATTCAAAGATAACTCATCAAATTAAATACTGAAAGGAAACATTCACTAAGCAACACAGACTGGAAAATACCAACACGTGAATATTTGGTTTCAATTACTCACGTGCTTCTGATCTTGATAAACTTTAATTAATTTTAGTAAAGATAGCCCCCAATATTAGAAACAAAATAAGATAAATCTACAATATGTTGCAGAAATCTTGGGATTGTCTATGAATCATGATCAGTTGAAGTAGAAGATTCCTCCAATGCAATCCATTTCTCACTTAATGAAGTTATCCTCTGTCATATGGTTGTTTATGGCAATGATTTTGCCATCATCTCTCTATACATAATATCCAATTCTGTGTGAAAAGCATAAGAGATTGGTGGTAATCATTTATGAATCTTCTTGTTCGATTAAGAAGATTAAAATCTTTCTCTAAAAGGTCAATTTTTTTTTACCAATTAGATTAGAAGTAGTATGATTGAATTTTGATGTGTCATTCCTCTTTTCTTGAAACTTGACCTGATACTCTTCATTTGGGTAAGCACTCCTTGATCATTCCATAAGCTTGGTAGACCCTGCACAAAAAGATCTTGGAAGATATCTTTAAAATATGATACTCTTCCTAACATATAATTTTCTTTTCCTATCATGTCCTTTATTAAGTCATATTTCACAATATACTTTCTAGCTTGAAAGACAAGGTTGGTCATGTCCTGTATTCCTGAAAAAACCAATTGAGATTTGTTCCTTGTGTTAAGAAATCTTACAGCATTTATGGCTTTCATAGGTTTTTCTCCTAGATACTTCTAGAAAATGGAAGCCTGAGTCAAACAAGAATTTGCCAATTCTTTTTCATCTTCAACCTGTGAAAAATAATCCTTCAACCTTTTAAGTTCCAGAGAAAGATGGTTCCAAATAACATATTTAGTATCAATGAAACTGAGCTTCATTGAATTTAATCATGCCTTTAATTCTTTTTGTTTATCTAGAGCTTCCTTAAGGGCCTTTGTTTTTTGTTCATTATATTGCTCTAATTTAGTAATCTCCTCTTTTAATTTTCTACACTCCAAATCTTTAATTATCAAGTTTTCAAATTCTTTAGATAATGCAATATCAAGATTAGCCCCTGAGAGATGTTCAGACTCTGATTTTGAAAGTGTTTTAACTTATTGATTTAACTCTTCAATTTGATTTCTTAATACTCCAATGGTTCCTTTATCATCTTGTAATTCTCTTTCCAGGTTTTCCTTTTCCTGAAGTACTATAAGAAGATTTAGAGTTTGAGAACAAGCATCATGTGGCATTTTGAGATTTTTCTTTGGGGCTTGGATTGTTGTATCTTTTTCTTCTGGTAAATTTGAAACTTCAATCTTACTTGCAGCATCATCATCAAGTTCCATAGTCATTCTTTCTAATTCATCTTTTCATAGTCGTAAAGATTTGTTTTGAGTTTTCTGTGACTTCATTTGATTCTCCAATTTCTTCACAATTGATTGTAATTTTTATTTTGTAGTGGACTCATTAACCAAATATGTACAAATGAGTTGACCTGGTTGTTTGAAAAAATTCAATTTTATCAACAATGTTAAACTGATTCATATTCAATTTGAATTGGGTGGTCTTAAATCTTTCATGAGATTTACTTCCTTTAGGAATGGGCTCTATCACTGCAATATTTAAAAACATGTCTTTGTTATCTACCATAGTAAGTAGATGAGGAGAATATTTTATTTTAAGTTGTTCAACTTTATTCTATCTATCCTAGTAACCTCTCCATGTGATAAGATTTTCAACTGATACAGGTCCACTATCTATTGACCGAACAACCTTAAATTTTGTTGAATAATCCTCATGAATCTGAATAATAGGTTCTCTTACAAAAGATTTTTCCTTTGACTTATCAGTTACAAGCATCAAATCTTTTTCCTGGGAACGTTTTGACATCTTTCTCCTTTCTTCCTCAGTGACATATTCTTCATCTATCTGCATCATATCCTCGGTAAATGGATTTTTAGCTCCACTGTTGAGATTGGTTGGGGTAACTATTTTTTCTCTGCTTATCCTTTCTTTGAAACTCCTTCTGATTGCTTGGAGAAATTTTCTTCATTTCCCAATTTATTTTGATCAACATTTTCAACAGTTGACCATTCCAACTTGTTTTCTAGCCTTTCCATTTCTGAACTACCCTGATGTTTATATTCAACCCTTTTTAGCTTCTTTCTTTTGGTTGAAATGATATGATGAGGATCATAGTGACATGCTTCATCATATTAAAAATTGAAACAAGTTAGAAATCGATCAATTATCTGTGAAGTTTCTCTATTCTTAACAATAAAAGGTCCCACTGTTATTGGAAATTTGAAAGACATTGCTAAATTCTTGCTTGAAAAATGTATAAAATATGAATCTAATATTTGCCTTAAGATATCCAAATCATAAACCTTAGGAGTTAAAAATGAAGGTAGTTTATAGGGTTGAACCTCTGCTCCATAAATCCTTATCATTGTATATTCCTTATATAAGAACCAATCTCATATGCTAGATCTTAAACTTAGTTGGAGATATTTCTTCAGCTCTAGGCATATTCTTGTAAATTCTTATTCATGAATCAATACACACACCTTACATATGAAATTATTAACAAAATTGAAGAAAACCTTTGATTTGTTTCTAAGACACAATGTTATGTGAATCATCGAACTAACTTCAAAAGAAGTAATTCCTTCTGGTTCCAAAACATGTTGAAACTGATCAGTGAATTTATCCAAAATTAAGTTGAAGAGATGGTCTTGATATCTGAAGCTATGAAGGGTGTTGAAATTGCTCAACTATGCATGCATTGCTTCTGCTATAAATTTAGGATAATAAAACTTTACCAACAATGACAAAGACCATAGAAAACCTAGGAAACATTCACTCCCGGCCTGATCATGACTGAAACCCAAGATTTGACTAATCATGGAGAAAATGAGTTGAATTGGTTTAACAAACCACTTATATTTCAGAGGGTAGATTAAATATTGTAGAGAAGTCTCATAATTTAGAACACTTTGGAAAAATGTAAGTTGTACTTGTGGGGCTAATGATCTGAAGGTTTGAATGAGAGTTTCTTCATTTAATTCTACGGTGTTTTCATTCATAATATTGGAATACTATAACCCTAGCATCTTGAGAACTAATTCGATAGTTAAGGAAATGAGGATATTTGAAGTTTTATTTGTCACTATTGATCTAACAGAAGCAGAATAATTCTTAGAGCACCATATGACCAATTCAGGGAAATGAAAGACCTGAGGAACTATACACAATGGCAGATGTGACTCCCAAACTTTATACCTCTTACTAATTTCATCATCCTGCTGAAAGAACAATTGAGGGATCTACTCTTGATTAGTACATGACAAAATTGGGTCATAAACATCCCAGTCTTGATCCACTAGGTTATTTTGGTTTAGGTCAAAGATTTTGTGGATGGAGACAATTTTATTAAAGGATTCCATTCTTTCGACTACTAAAACACTAAGACGAAATAGGAAACCAACCTTGAAAGTTGAATTCTTACTGACTTAGACATTTTAACAATCTTCATTGTTGCCCGTAATAAAGCCCTTTTCACTCGTAAGCAATTGCAGAACACTTTATTTTTACCGAGTGAAAAGAAATATTTATAAATAAAGTTCTTAATAAAAAGTTAGAAGATAACACATTATTGTATCCATTGATTTGATCTAATTTCTAGATCAATGGTGGGAATTGAGTGCAGAGATGAGAAATGAATGATCTTTAACACCATAAGAGAATCATGCACCGAATTTGTTAAGGGACACGTGTTGCTTCTCAGTGAGTGCAGGATTTGAATGGTGTTTTATACTTCAAGCTGGTTCAAAATCCGCAACACATATTCATTGTTGATCTCCAACTTCCCACGATCTGGACCTTTGAACCATGTAATACAATATGGTACTTTGGCCTTTGGTGCTTTGAACTATCCCACATGCAATAGAGTAAAATACTTGTTGTTATTTAAATATCCCAGCTCTTGGATGTTATCTTGGTGCATAGTGCACACACACACACACACACACACACTCCAATGTTGGGCGCCTTGTGTTGGTTTCTATTCACATCCAATATGTGATGCTTCATATGTGTTGGAGTAAAATTGTTTTGACTTGGAGATTGAGTCTAGGAACCCAATATTTTTTATAAAAATAAACTACAACGATGTATATGAACCCAATGTATAAAAATAACCTTCAAGGTTTCTAACCCCAATATAATTTTTGTGCAAAAAATTACAAAAAAATTAATATGTGATAACATACCCTTAAACCCTTAATCCCTAATCCCTAAACCCTTAAGCCATAAAACCTTAATCAGTAACCCATTAATACCAAAGCATTAAATACCCTACATCACGTGGGAATTCCCTATAACTATTATCACTCTTAATTCATAATCTTAAATCCATAACCATTATAATTACTAACCCCATGATGTCCAATAACACATAACAACTATAATCCTAAGCCCCTATAACCCTTAATACCTACCAATTTTGACCCCTAATCTCTATTATCTAATATAGCTTGTAACCATAACCAATATATCCCAAAAAGTGTAACCCTATCACCCTTAACTCTTGAAATGTAACCATTATCACTAATAAACTCTCAATCATAACAACTATACATGTTAACTAGTAACATATATGATCCATAACCTAATCCCATATACAAACATATTCTCTAACTCATGTATGCCCTAGATGGGAATGAGGAATGATGACAATGAGACTGCATGATGAATGTTGATGTAAATGTTGACGATCTCAAATATTATGCGGGATGTTAGGTATACTTGAGTCTTGAAACCCTCGCATACCGTCAAGGCATGTTCCTAGTCTAACCATGTCAAATTTTGACGCATACATGAATAGTTTGAAGAAATTTTGGCATTGGTCCCATTCACTGCTCATTGTGTAGTGTCGGTGGATGAAATTGGTGATGTGTGCATTGGAATACATTCCTTGAAATTTCAAGAGAGTTTCGACAAAGATTCCTTAGATGGGAGTGAGAAATGGCAACAATGTGACTACATGATGAACATTTATGCAAACATGGAAAATCTCAAAGATTATGTGAGGACATTACACATCATTGAGTCTTGAAACCCTCGCATATCGTCAATGCATGTGTCTACCCTAACCATGTCAAATTTCGACACATACAAGAACAATTTGAATAAATTTCAACATTGGCCACATTCACTACTCACCGTGCAGCATCGATGGATGACATTGGTGATGGGCGTGTTGGAAGATGTTCCATGACATTTCAAGAGAGCTTTGACACAGATTCCATAGATGGGAATGGTGAATGATGAAAATGAGACTTCATAATGAACGTGATGCAAATGTGGATGATCTCAAAGATTATGCGGGGACATCAAGCATCCTTATGTCTTGAAACCCTCACATATTATTGCCAAAGCATGTGCCTAGTCTCTAACCATGTCAAATTTCGACACATATAAGAATAGTTTGAATAATTTTCAACGTTGGCCTCATTCATTACTCACCATGTGGCATTGGTGGATGATTTTGGTGATGGGTGTGTTGGAATATGTTCCATGACATTTCAAGAGAGTTCTAATAAATCCCCTGACCCCTAAACCTGCATTTACCTTTAAATCCTTAATACCTAATCCCTAAATTAAGTACCCTTAATCCCTCAACCCTAGTTAATCACTAATCCCTGAATCCCATAACCCATAAGCCATAGACCCTTAAACACTTAAGCATTAATCCATAATCCCTTAATCCATAACCCCCTATCCATAATCCATAATCCATAATCCCTTAATCCATAATCCCTAAGCCATTAACCATTAAAATACCTAACCCATAAGCGCCAAATCCCTTAGTTCTTGACCCTTGATCCCTTAAACCCTAACTCTTATTCCCTTAAACCCTAATCCTAATCCCTTAACCCTTAATCCTTGTATCCCAAATCCCTAAATCCTCAAATCCCCTATCCACTTAACCCAAAACACCTCAATTAATAAACTATTTATACAGATATGACACTAAATCCGATGTTAAAAAGGGAGCAACCAACGTGGGAATTTAGGCTCTACTTAGGGAGATAAATCCGACGCAATTTATAGCATAATTTTCTAGCTCAATTCCTGATGCAATTTTTGGTGTAATTCTAGTGTAATTTATGGCATAAATTTATGGTGCAATTCCTCGCGTAATTTCTGGCACGATTAATGAAACTATTAATGCCTAATTTAGCACCTAAATGTTTTCTTCGGTGCAAAAAATGCCAATACTTGTGCCATCTCGATAAAAGCATCGAGTTTTTCAAAAGATTGGCAAAAAATACACTAAAATAGTCCTTGGAAGCAAAAAAGGGAGTTAATCACAGGGATTTGTTGTAGTGTATTAATACTATATGGGCATTAGATGACCCTAAGGGTGAAAGGGCTGCAAATTTTAGGGATCTTTCTAGGATGGGTATAAATCATTTCCAGTCCCTTTTAAACATGTCGTAAGATGCCTCGCTCATAGAAGTGATTAATCTTTCCTATTTTTTCCCTAGATATGTTGACAAAGAAGCTAATTGGCCCCTCATGGAGCTCATCTCATAAGAGGCACTAGTGAAAGTTTTGTAGGTGTCCCAAAGGGATAAAAGCTCGAGCCCTGATGAGTGGTTAGTTGAATTATTTTCTGAATTTTATGATCTGGTGGGAGGCAACCTCTTGAAAGTGGTTGAGGAATGTAGGAGGTATAGTAGAATGTATGACACTTTTAATTCCACCTTCATCACTCTAATTCCAAAGGCTGACTCTCCCAAATATTTTGACGAGTTCAGTCCTATCTCTTTATGCAATAGTATTTACAAAATAATAGTGAAGATTATTGCAAATCGACTGAATCATGTATTATCACAGAACATATCTAAGGATCATTTTTCCTTCTTGGAGGGAAGACAAATTTATAAGGCCATTGGGGTGGCACGAGAGGGCCTTCATAGTCTAAAGACCAAAAAAATTGAAGGTATGGTGCTCAAAATTGATTTATCTAAGGCTTGTGACAAAATAAATTGGACATATATTAGAATGATGTTAATGCATCTTGGATTTGATGTTAATTTCATTAACTGGATTATGTGTTGTATCACCTATGTATCTTTTGTTGTTTCATAATGGATCCACATCTGAGTTTTTCCATGTTGAAAGAGGCTTCTGCTAGGATGCCCTTTATCTCCTTTGTTGATTCTTCTTGTTGCTAAAGGTTTGAGGAGGTTGATTAGGGAGACTAAAATAATAGGTGACCTCAAAGATGCTACGGTGGCAGGTGATTTGAACATCACATACCTCCATTTTGTGGACAATGTGCTTTTGTTCGGTGATGGATCTAGAAGGGATTCAAACACAATAACAAAAGCTCTCTCTATTTTTTAAAAAGCTACTAGGATGGTGATAAACATTCAAAAATATTCCTTTTATGAAGTAGGATGTTCTAGAGATGAAATTACTCATGCCCAAACTCATTTTCCTTCTCGATTTTTGGCTTTCATTGAGGGGTTGAAGTACCTGGGC
This sequence comes from Pinus tabuliformis, assembly GCA_031772625.1. NCBI lineage: Eukaryota > Viridiplantae > Streptophyta > Pinopsida > Pinales > Pinaceae > Pinus > Pinus tabuliformis. The sequence continues at coordinate 842,809,350 of CM062812.1, forward strand.
TTTCACTTGAAGCCAAACATTTACAAAAAATTAGATTGACTTTGGTCCCTCTCAAAGATCGAGAAGAGATCAAGGCTGGATCTATAGATGGCTTTCTTAGGCAAGTAGGCTTGTGCTTGCAAATAAGTTCTTAAAGCAATCTCGGTCTTCTAGATGTCCCAGTCTTGGATCCCAAAAGGGACCCTAAATTCATAATGTTAAAGTTGTTGCAAATTTATTTGTATGGGATCCAAGGAAGGCGTAATTTTCCCCTAGGTAAAATGGGAAAGGAGTTTGCTTCCAAAGAAATGGGGTGGATGGGGAATAAAGAATTTGGAAAGTTTCTTGAAGGCCTTAGCAGCCAAGGTGGGATGGTGGCTAATTTCCACATAAATTTTGTAGATAGAGGAGGACTGGATCAAGAATCCCATCAAGGTCAAATAAAATATATCAGTGGTATGGAAGGTTGTTTTTTATTCCTTTAACATCATAGAAAGATGATTGGCTTGGAAAGTGGGCTCAGGGGAAAGAGTGAGAATTAGTGAGGATCCATGGATAGGTTGTGGGGACAACTATCAACTACTAAAAGAGTTAGTTGAGTTCCTTGCAACAAGGGGTAGAAGAACCTTAAATCAGGTGGCTCATCTTGAGAACATGACCATATGGGCTCAAGGTTGGTCGATTCCCCAATATTTAAATTTACCTGAAGCTTGGCGTCAAAAATGGCACAATTATCCAATGGATCTAAATATATATCATGTCATACTCAAGATAGGGAGGATGAGTTACAATGGATCCATTCCCCTTTTGGGGAATATATGGGAAAGATGGGTTATATATTTATCATTACTGGTAAAGGACCTACGAAATATGCCTGGTGGTGGAAGCTTAAATGTCTAGCGAAATCTCAACTTTTCCAATGGTGCCCTCTATGTAAAGCCGTAGACGAAACTATGGATCCTTTATTCATGTCATATTCCTTTACATGCCAAATATGGAACTCAGTTCGCAATGTCCTATCGATGGACTTTCAATGGCAAGGCTCATCTTACAAAGATGCATGGAAGACTTGGTGGAATTTTATATCCCCCAAAAAATTAAGAAATCTTCCCCCATATCATAAGCTAGGGAATTTGGCTTGTCAAAAATGATGTGATCTTCCAAGATAAAGGAATGTGCCCTTATCAGATTGTTGCTCAACTGGTGGCTATATATGAACTTTTCATGTTGATGAAACTAATTTCAGGGAGCATATTATAGTCGAAGAACTAATTGACAGATCATGCCCATCAACCTATTTTGTTGGATCCTCCCAAGATGGAGAGATCTATGGGGGCGATGTTATCTTAGACTTAAATGAAAATCACTCCTTCAAACTCAAAAGTGGAATGGGTCAGGGATCCAATAACTATGTTGAGCTTTTAAGTTTAAAATTAATGCTTCTCCTTGCTTCTCAAAAAGGGTGTCGATAATTGCAGGTATTTGGTGATTCTCCTATGGTTGTGAATTGGTTTAATGAAAACTGTAGATGCCACATGCACACACTCAAGCCCATTCTATACGAATTTTTGTTGTTAAAAAGGAATTTTGATCATATTACATGACATCATATTTACAGGGAGAGAAATGTTATCCCTCACAAACTATCCAAGGTGAGCGTGTAGCAAGCTTGGGGCACTTGGCAAATTACAGAGCAGGTTGACAATGAACACTAAGTATTATAACAAACCATTCATATATGGTATATAAGTCGAAGAAGCGTGAGATTGAAGACATACCCCTGCTTTTGATATGTTATGCATGATGGTTTGATCTACTGCAAAAAAAAAAAGTCCTTAATTTTATAATTTATGTTTCCATTATGCATCTACGGGATGATTTTCATATATTGTTATTAAGTTATTTTGTAAAAATGGCTTCTTATAAAGCCTTAATCTCAATTTTTTGTAAAGATGTATACTAAACGCTATAGCCTATTTTGAGTCTGGTCATCTATTTCAAGTTTTTGGCTTGACAGTATGACTATTATATAAGCAATCCTTTTGATGTGCCAATGGCATCTTCATAATAGAAATTACAATTTTTCCTTAGGGAAAAAAACTAAATTGTTGAAAAAAAATAAAAATATATAAATAGATTTCCATTAAAATGAAATAACTATAATTTCATATTAAGATTACCCACGACAAACGTGTTTGATTAAAAAAAACTAATTTCTTTATATTTCGAGGATAAAAAAATTTGGTTAAAAAAAGAATTCTTTAAACAAAATAAAATATAAAATATCATTAAAATAAAATATATATAATTTCATATTTATAGTTTTATATAAATATAAAAGATAATAAAAAGCTTATAATATTCTCCATAAAAATGAATTTAACCTAATAATTTTATTATATTTTAATACAAATGATTTTGATCAAATAATTATATTCTATTTATATTGGATATAGATTAATAAAGCCAGTTTTTTAATTCTTTCTTACAACATTATTTTCAAAAAAAACTACAATGTTCTTCATTTAAATTTCAATTTTTAAACACAAATAAATTCAACCTCATGGAAAACCACTAGAACTCTCAAACCATGTAAAATCTATAACTTAAAAGTAACATAATCCCCACAAATAAATTCAACCTCATGGAAAACCACTAGAACTCTCAAACCATGTAAAATCTATAACTTAAAAGTATCATAATCACCAAAGTTGTGGCTGTCAAATACCCATAGGCGCCTCCACTATCCCCTTGAGGCGACTGTATTGATCTTAATTGACAGATGGAGATTGTGGGTCTACAATGGCACCAAGGGAATAGAATAGTACTACTAACACAAATATTTCCTATAGTTGAAGTGTTAACCCTCGCACGAATTTAGAGTTGAATGGTGAAGATTAAAGGGAACAAAAATTTTAAAGGCAATATGACTACTGAACTTATTCCCGTAATTCAATTCGGAATATCCTTTCCAATTTTAAAATATAATCCTTTATAATCGTAATTAAAAAAAAAAAAATTCCGAAAAGAATTTCAAATAAAATAAACCAGAAAAATTTACTCACACACATACTAAAAATTACACATTTATGATAGTCTATAAAAAAAAATTGTTAAAATATAATTAGTACTATAAAAAAATTGTTAAAATATAATTAGTATTGATTCATTTAAATATTGATTTAATATAAGTCGAGAGGGATCAAATTTATTCATGTGTAATTTTTTTATAAATGGACATTATTTAAATGTTTTGTATAATTGTTTAATTTTAAAAAAAATTAAAAAATTTTACTTTAACTGACATAGCAAAATTTCAACTTTGATCACAGATGGACGATGTTACACATCATACTTAGCTGTCATACAAAGTTGTAGAATGAGTCTCTAGGCTCAATCCATAATTATAATTTTTATATTTATAGTTTGATAATATTAATAACTAACTCAAATAAAATAAAACGATATCATTTCATCTTAAAATATCATTTTATTAAAAAGTAATTTAACAACAATATTATACTATATTTAATCTGATTTATAATAAATTATAAATAAAATTGAAAAGTTATTAAAATAAAATAATTCTAATTTTAGTTCAGAGGGTTTAGAATAGATGGTTATAAGGTGTTCTGTTAAAGCATCCTCAGTTTGAAATTTTATGAGCAAAAATCTAACCATGCTAAGGGTGGTGTAACCCAAAACAAGTGTGATCTCCAAATGATTTTAATAGCTTAAATACCCCTGGGTCGCAGCTACTCAAACTAGAGATTAAACATGTGAGTTATCTCAAAACTCATATTACCTCATTAAAAAAACAAATATTAATTTTAAATTTAGAATTTTCAAAATAACATTAAAACATTTACAATATTATATTATATTTAATCTAAACTTTAATAAATTAAATTAAATAATATTAAAGTAATTGTTATTAACGAATAATTTTAAGAATTCAATATCTTAATATTTAACCTATGCGAAATGCAAGGGAAATTTAAATGATGAATGCAATTTTAAAACAAATTATTGTAGTTAATATTTGGTGTAAGATCATATAACAAATTTCAATTACTATTGAGATTTATTAGAAATATTGATAAAGCAATTATAATAACATTATTAACAAATAATTTTAAGAGCTCAATATTTTATCACATTTGATTTAACTTATGCCAAATGAAAGAAAATTTTAAATGAAAAGTAATCAATGATATATCTTGATTTCAGATGATGAATGTAATTTTGAAACAAATTATTGCACTTAATATTTTGCTGTCAAATTATGTAACAAATTTTAATTACTATTGAGACCCATATTAGAAATATTGTGAGTGTATTTTATTTTAATAGAAGTATTAGTTATTAGTTTTTGCCTCTATTAGGGACTATAGAAATCATCTCGCAGTTAAAGTCCCTTGACTCTCGATTAGTTTGTTGAGTTTTTGTGGCTTCTTAGTAACTTTAACCAAAGTTTTAGGAAAATGTTGAATATTTGCATTTCTCTGTAAATTCAAAAATAATTTCCTAATTTTTAAAAATATTATTTATAATTTTTTATTGGCTAAGCGATCCTTGATGTGACATGATTCCCTTAGTGGAGGGAAATTTAATTATGATACTTGTCAGTGCCTCACAAATCACTTTAAAATAAAAATAAGACAAATTTTGTCGATGGTCATTTCGTCGATGAGTGCTCTAACACTTACATAGTGCTCTAAGCAAGTCCTTTATGTAAGTAGGGGGGAGGAGCGAGGGGTGGGGTGGTGTTCCGTTGGTGAGTGCTCTGACACTGACACTAACACGGGGACTCGTAGTGTGTTTACCTCTTATTTCATTTTAAACTTTTATAGATTTAGTTGTGCAGGAGAACACGTGTATGGAATCGTGAATGTGTGTGGAATGAAGGATGTTCAGAAGAGGGGGTATGCGCAGGAGAATGGGGGTGCAAAGGGAACTTTCTTCCGCATACATGAAATTATTTTAACTTTCAATAGAAACTTAATTTCCAATATTAAATGAAGCGTTTTTTAAATGTGTATGAGAAGGAAATGTTATGTTGGAGAATGGGTGTGGAGAGCAATGAACTGAAACTTTCATTCACAATGCTCTGCATCTCCGCATACATTTCCCCTTCACACACTTCCTCCAAATACCTCTCAACATTACATATTAATCAATTAATTAGCAGTATTGGCTTATTAAATTTTGGGGCTGAAAAGTTTGGTTTACATGCATATCAGGTGTGAAATAAGGGTGGGTGATTAACTATCCCCACTATAATGTCGATGTGTGCTTGTTTTATTTGATATTGAGATGCAAAGGAGTTATGGCAAAATTGCTTTGTGGATGATCTGATGCACTATTTTCAAAACTATGTTTGATGGCTCTGATCATTCCACCATAATTGGTAGCTAATATCGAGTGTGGAGTCCCTCTTCTAACCTCAATCAACTTCCCACAACAAGGACTAGCGTATATTAAAATGCAATTCTCTTCGGCATTTATACGGTGAATCAATGCACACATCACGGGCTCCATACACATGTTGTTCCGCATAGCTAATGTTTCGTTACTAGCTATTGTTTTACTTTGACTAGATTTGTGTTCAATATTGACATGTTTTTTTTGCACAAATCCTCCTATTCATTTAAACACTTATCAAAGTTGAAAAAATGAATCTTGGAATTCACATTTCCCAAATATTAAGTGCATTTGTGATCTCACATTTGTGAATTAAAAACATATTGTCCAATAATAGATGTATTGTATTTTTAATGCATGTGGGGAAGAAGTGTTGTGTGGGAGAACGAGAGTGCAAAGCAAGGAACAAAAACTTTCTTCTGCAATGTTCCATACTTTCGCATATATTCCCGAACAACTCCCTCCTACACAACACTACAAATTAATCTATTAATTAGCAGTTTTGGCTTATTAAATTTTAGCGCATGAAAAGTTTAGTTTACATGTATATCAGGTGCGAAATAAGAGTGGGTGATTAATTGTCCCCACTACTATGTCAACGTGGACTAGTTTTATTTGAGCTTCTTGATTACTAAGTGCATTTGTAGATTCCTTAGCTAAAGAAGACACCTCATTATCCCATGGGACAATAAGGATTAATGGAAATCAAATGTTTAGGCCCTTATCATTGTCTAATGGTGGAAAAAATAAAAAATTATTGGGAGAACCATATGGCACCCAAGTGGAATTCGTATCATGTGATAGCTCTAATGAAACAATATGGAATGAGAAGAGTTGACAGGCCCATGTCTCAGTTGTCATTGTGATGCGAGTGTGAAGCGTACAATCCTGAGATAGGTATGAAATTTTCCCAACTTCAATAGAGTGGGAGCATGATAAAACCTAACAAAAATGAGGTATCAAAGGTACATTGGTACTTTTGCAGTAGAAAATTGGTTATGGGTGTTGAAAATACTAAGAGGGGGTTGAATCATTATTTCACTTCAAATATTTAACTTTTAATCTTCATAACATTAATTAACATTAGCATCAAATCAAAACATACATCAACATCACAACATTATTCAACAATGCACAATATCAAGGAAAGTACACAAAATATTTTTAGGTGGAAACCCTTCCGAGAGAAAAACCATCAAATGCTCTTCAAAAATTTACATCAACATGAAGCTCCAAATTCCAAGATTCTACAACTACAACTACAAGGAGGATCCAACCTCCTGATTTATTAGCTTCAACTGAAAGAATGCTCCAATGTCCTGGTTTACCATCTCCAACTAAAAGAATGCTCCAACACTCTGATTTACCAACTCCAACTAAAAGGACAACCCAATGCCCTGTTTTTATCAGCTTCAACTGAAAGGATGCTCCAACACCCTATACAGGCTCTAACTTGCTTTAACACCACCCTACCACCCTGAAGTGTTCTCAAGCTCTAACCTAAAGGAGAATTCAATTTCCACCTTGAACCACCCTACCACCCTACTCATTAAGCTACCACATGCATTAAAGACTCCAACCTTTAGTTTACCACAACATATCACATTTCACAATTTTCAAACTAGAACCATATGTGATCAAAATCAAAATAAATAATATCAAAACAATCAGTTGACTTTGTCAATCTACAATACTGTGTTATGAAACCAGCTCAAGAAAAGATAGAAAAGATAGATCAACGCCTTAGAATTCAGCCTCTTCGAGGGGGCAACCTCCTTTACATTACATAAATGAACAATTCTTGGATGATACAAATGACAAAACCTCCTTTCTATATATAGGAGTCTAAGGAGTCACAATATAATCCAGCCGACCTAACAATAATAATATAAAGCCACAAAAATAACAATAGAGGGATTCTATGGGGCACAGAAATAACAATATGGGGGTAATAGGGGCACAACAATATAAATAAGGGGTATAACTACAATAGTAATGGGGTAATCACTAGTATTATAGGGACCCAACATGCCCCTCTCCTTCAAAAAAGTGTTGTCCTCAACGCTTGAGCAGTTCTGGATACTTCTGCATAAAATTCTCATCCTCCCATGTGGAATCTTCAGCGGATAAGTTCTTCCACTTGATAAGATACTCTGAAATTGATCGATTTCGTAGCTGTCGAGTTCTTGTTTCTGTGACTGCTTCCGGTTCCAATATAATTTTTCCTTCCTCGTCAAGTTCTGGCAATATTGTTTGAACTGGGAGCTTGTCGCCTATAACCTTCTTTAAACATGAAACATGGAAAACTGGGTGCAATCGAGAAGCTGCAGGAAGCTCCAATTTGTATGCCATAGTACCAATCTTTTCCAACACCTTGTACGGACCATAATACTTTGGTGATAATTTATTATCCTTCTTAGCTTGCTTTAGGGACATTTGCTTATATGGTTGTAGCCGTAGGAATACCCAATCACCTACATCAAAACTTCTTTCACTGCGATGTTGATCTGCCTGTTGTTTCATTCTATTTTGTGCCAACACGAGGTTATCCTTTAAGAGTTGGAGGACTTGTTGTTGATGTTCGATGTGATGTTCCACTGCCTGAACCTTAGAATTTTCTCTTAAATATGATGTGATGGATGGTGGTTGATACCCATAAAGTGCCATAAATGGGGTCATTTTTGTTGCTGTATGGAAGGAAGTGTTATACCACCATTCAGCCAGAGGCAACCATTTGACCCATTGTGTCTGTTTATCAGATACAAAGCAACGAAGATATCCTTCCAAACATTTGTTTACTATCTCAGTTTGCCCATCAGATTGAGGATGATAAGATGAGCTATGAGCTAACTGAGTACCAAGACAAGAAAATAATTCTGTCCAAAAATTTCCAGTGAAAATGGGATCTCTGTCACTTACAATAATCTTTGGGTTTCCATGTAGCTTTTGAACTGTTTCCATAAATGCAGTAGAAACTGTACTGGCTTTAAATGGATGTGATAATGCACAAAAGTGTGCATACTTGGTAAGTCTGTCAACTACCACCATGATGACACTCTTTCCCTCAGACTTGGGTAAACCTGTGATAAAATCCATTGAAACCTCCTCCCAACGTTGGCTTGGAATGGATAAAGGTTGTAATAGACCCGGTGTCTTAATTGTTTCAACTTTATTTTGTTGGCAAACCAAACATTCCGCCACAAACTTTTGAATATCTGATTTAAGGCCATCCCAAAAAAATTCCTTCTTAACCCTGTGGTAAGTTTTTAAAAATCCTGAGTGCCCTCCTAAGGGAGAAGTGTGCAATTCCATAAGAATCTTTTGTTTTAGCTGGGAATTCTTACAGAGGTATAAGCGATCTTTGTACCATAACGAATCATTTTGCCAGCTAAATGTATCAGAAGTACTGGAATCTTGTTGTAGCTTTCGAATAAGTGCCCACACTTCTTCGTCATTCTTCCATTCCTCCTTTGCTTCGTTTATCCAATCTGGTTGGATAATAGAAATGGCACACAACAATGCTTCCACATCCTCATCCTTTCTTGAGAGTGCATCTGCCACCACATTTTGCTTCCCTTTTTTGTAGATGATTTCAAAGTCATAACCCAACATCTTTGTGACCCACTTTTGTTGCTCTTCAGAGGATAATCTTTGTTCTAAAAAGTATTTAAGGCTATCATGATCCGTTTTTACCTTGAAGTGTCTTCCCATTAGGTAGGGTCGCCATTTCTTAAGTGCATGGAGTATTGCCAACATTTCCTTCTCATAAATAGCTTTGCTTAAAAACTTTCCCTTGATTGGACGACTTTCAAAAGCAATGGGTCTTTCATCTTGCATTAGAACAGCACCAATTCCATTTCCTGAAGCATCACATTCCACAATAAAGGTTTTTGTGAAGTCCGGTGTAGCTAAGACCGGTGCTTGGCACATTGCCTCTTTAAGATGTTCAAAGGCCTTTGTTGCTTCCGGAGTCCATGAAAATGAATCTTTCTTCAATAATGTTGTTAGAGGTGCTGCTATTCTCCCATAATTCTTAACAAACTTGCGATAATACCCTGTCAACCCAAGAAATCCTCGCAGATGCTTTATGGATGTGGGGATTTTCCATTCCTTAATGGCTTTAATTTTGCTAGGGTCTACCTTAACTCCTTCATGAGATACAATATGACCCAAATATTCCACCTCCTGGACTCCAAAGAAACATTTGGATCTTTTTGCATATAATTGTTTCTCCTCCAATAGTTGTAGCACCTTGTCAACATGTTCAACATGATCCTTCCAAGACTTGTTGTAGATTAGTATATCATCAAAAAATACTAACACAAATTTTCTAAGGAATGGTTTGAAAATTGAATTCATCAAACCTTGAAATGTTGAAGGTGCATTGGTAAGGCCAAAAGGCATGACCAAAAATTCATAATGACCCTCATGAGTTCTAAATGCCGTTTTCGGAATGTCTTCAATCTTCATTCTGATTTGATGATATCCTGAACGAAGATCCAACTTGGTGAAGTAAATTGATCCATGCAATTCATCCAGTAATTCATCAATGACAGGAATGGGGAACTTATCTTTAATAGTGAGCTTGTTGAGCTCCCTATAATCTGGACACATGCGCCATGATCCATCCTTCTTGTGCACCAATACTACTGGAGCTGAGAAAGAACTTTGACTCGGTTGAATTATACCAGCCTCTAGCATTTCTGCAACCATACGTTCAATTTCACTTTTTTGGACATATGGATATCTGTACGGCCTGATGTTTGGAGGAACACTTCCTGGAATCAGATGAATAGCATGATCATGATCACGCATAGGTGGGAGACCTTTGGGAGTCTCAAATACCTTGGAATGATTGTCCAGGACTTTTTGGAGATCTGGAGAAATAGATGATTCCAATGTGGAAACATCTAGCGAACATAATTGTGCAATTACACCTCTTTGCTCCTTTTTTAGAAGCTTTGTCATGCCATTAGAGCTGATTATCTTTCCTGGTTTCCCTGCAATACCCCTTAATTCAACTTCCTTTCCTTCCACAGAAAATTTCATGAAAAGTTCTTGAAAATTAAAAGCTATTGTACCCAAGGATTGTAGCCATTGGACTCCTAGTACAACATCAGCACCTCCCATTGGAATGGAAAGCATTGGGCTAGTCAATACATATTCTCCCATGGATAGCTTGATATTATGGCACTTTCCAGAACAATTTATTGTTCCTCCATTTGCAATCATCACTTGACACTCTGGTGCTGGATATAGGAAGCAATTCAATTCTTTTGCTACCCTACAATGAATAAAATTGTGGGTGCTTCCTGAATCAATCAACACTATTACCTTTTTCTTCTTGATTTGTCCTTCTATCTTGATGGTTTGAGGAGTGGTAATTCCCGCCAATGCATTACAAGATATGGTCGGATTTATTTGTTCTTCATCTAGGCTTTGTTCCTGGAATATATCCTCTTCTTTTGACCTTTCTTGCTCCTTTTCTTCTTCCTCTTCACAATCTATGTAGAATAATTTCTTCTCAGCACACTTATGACCTTTTGTGTATTTGCTATCACAATTGTAACAAAGCCCTTTTGCTCTTTTTTCTTCCAATTGTTGTGGTGTCAACCTTATAGGTTGTGGAAGACTATGGGCAACAACACTTCCGTCTTTATAGTTGTGAATGGTATGCTTCCTAGTTGCCATAATTTTGCTTTCCATTTTTCTTGCTAACCTGAATGCCTTCTCTAATGAATCAGGTTCCCAAAGGCGCACATCATGTTGGATATTATCCTTTAAAGACCCTATGAACACATCAATCCTATGCTCCTCTGGAATATCTTTTACCCTTATGTTCAATTTTTGGAACTCCTCAATGTGCTCCATTATTGAACCCTTTTGTTTGAGACTTATCAATTGGCTAAAAAAAGTGTTGCTTTTTGTATCCTCATAATGTGCTATCAATTCTTCCGTAAAAATTGCCCAAGTGATAAATTGTTTACGAGAACAAAGCCATTGATACCATACAAACTGATTTGGTTCCAAATATAAAGTTGCCATACGTACCTTTTGTGTGTTTTGCACATTATTGAGATCGAAGAATTGCTCCATCTGTAATATCCATGTGGCGGGATCCTTGCCATCAAACTTCCTCATATCGATTTTTGGAACATGGTGAGTCTTCGATCCAACATTAGAGTCTATGGAATCATGATTAACATTTCTTTTGTTCTCATCATGAGTTTCCTTTAGTACTCTTTCACCCTTAGGGACTATTTCTTGTAGCAACTTATTCATATTTATCTTCAATTCGTCCATGTCTGTCTTCAAATCTATCTTCAAATCATCCATCTTAGCTTCCACGTCAATCATCTTAGCTTCTACGCCTTTCTTTAAACAATCCATCTTAGCTTCTACACCTTTCTTTAAACCATCCATCTTAGCTTCTACATCTTTCTTTAAACCATCCATCTTAGATTCTGTTCCTTTTTGTGCAAGGGACAGTTGTTGCACTTGGTCTTGTAATTTTGATATATCATGTTGCATTTCTTCCTCTTCTTCATGAGTCATGCTAGAGCTTTCAGGTTCCTTACTAGGTGTTTGCATTTTCTTTCCTCGGGGCATCAGTTACCGATAATAATGCTCTACTATGCCCTTTGAATTCCTTCAAAATAAATTTTCAAACCAAGCTTAAGCAAAAATTTAAGAAAATATACACACCTTTTTTCACTTTGTAGGAGCTCGATATTGCCTCTGATGTATCTCTGTACTTTCCAATCATCTAGTTTTGAATTTGTGACCTGTAGTAGCCCTCTGTGTCCTCTTTCCAATGCCACAAGTCTGACCCAAATTGGATTCTCCAAGGAAGAGTTATGTGAAATCTCCCACAGTGACTTGCTTATAGACTAGTTCAGTAGAGCGAACTTGTATGACGTGCCACGAGTCACTGTTTCGACCTTTGGATCTGAAACATGCATACAAGAAACTAACGTCCGTCCTCTTTCTGTACCTTTTTACGAAATTTCAATCCGATCCTCAGAGAGAAAGTTATGACGATTTTCCCCAGGTCACCTGTTTTGAATGTAATTCAGGAGTCTGCAAAAAGACCAACTTCCTCAGATCATATCTCTGAAAATATCGCGCGAAAAGCTCTGAAATTTGGACCCAAGGTTCAGCGTCAATTCTTCTCAAATGGGTTTTTTTTGCGACTTCTGAAACGTCACAGAAAAAAAGTTATAGCGAAAATTCCACGATGACCTGTTTGGAGCAGCGAAACCCTAGAATCCAAAGCTCTGATACCAAATGTTATGAAACCAGCTCAAGAAAAGATAGAAAAGATAGATCAACGCCTTAGAATTCAGCCTCTTCGAGGGGGCAACCTCCTTTACATTACATAAATGAACAATTCTTGGATGATACAAATGACAAAACCTCCTTTCTATATATAGGAGTCTAAGGAGTCACAATATAATCCAGCCGACCTAACAATAATAATATAAAGCCACAAAAATAACAATAGAGGGATTCTATGGGGCACAAAAATAACAATATGGGGGTAATAGGGGCACAACAATATAAATAAGGGGTATAACTACAATATTAATGGGGTAATCACTAGTATTATAGGGACCCAACATACTGGCACAAGATCATCAACAACAATAACAACTTCCTCTACTAAAATTATCAATTTTGCTCAATTAAGTTACATAAATTTGTCATCAAACATGCAGCCATATAAATGTTGACATAACCCTAGTTCAACAAGAAAATTAGAAGCATTGAAAACCATGCAGTCATCAGTTGCCCACGCAGGCCAATAACATTGCTCAACAATTTCTATCAAACCCTAACTCAACAATAACTCTTCTCACAATACAAATATGCTAAACACATCTTTCCATGCATGCATCATTATCAAACTGAAGACTCTTTGCAATATATAATACTAGCAATGGCAACATATATTACATTCTCTATCATTTTCCTTCAACAATCAATATTCTCAAACCTTCGTACTATGTCCCACATATCATCAAGTTGCAACTTAAATAACTCTATCGATAGCTAAGTCATATACACTGTCAAACCCTAGTTGTTATACGTAGTCACATTATTAGCAACAGACTTTGACTTTCGCATCATCAACCATGATCTCAAAATAATTATATTATTATGTTTGGCTCTAGTTTCATTGCATCCAAAATCTTTGATTCATTACTTAGATTGAACCTCCACTATACATTAATTTTCACCATGCAAACTCCATGCAAAACAAACCCACGCACAGTAACTTCAACAACTCCATACTCTAGTTCCATAGTAGTTGCAATGATATAGAACACTTTGCACTCAAAGATACATTAGATGCTGAAGATTAGAATCTACGTTATAGGATAGCGCTACATGCAATGATATATATTCACACTACAACAATCCATGCTACATGTATGCTCTCAAATTTGCCTAATAGTGGGACCGAAAGAAGATTCCAAATGTGCCTCTGGTCAGAATTTGCAACTTGCAAATGTCTTGTGACCAATTAAACTCTGGATAATTGTGTTGATCAGATAGGTCTCAGTCCAATCTTCATATATGTCCAAAAAACACTTTAGATATATGCCACCAACAAATGTTATAATATGTGTAATGTCCCCATTTTCAGTTTCCTTTATAGTACAACCAAGATGGATTTCCAAGATATGTGATGGCTAGGTCACAGGAGTAGGATTACGTCATCAGAGGTTTCATAGAGGTTTTGAGGAGTTTTATGGGGTCTGGCAACGTTTGTTTGACATATTCCATCGTCAAGGTCAGTTCCACACAACTTGCTTTTGGTTCGGTTGCATTCCAATAATTCCCATAAATCGGGGTTATAATTGAGCCTAACTTAATTAATTACACTTAAAGTGGCATTTCAAGACGAATATTTGATGGAACACCTTAATGTGATAGGTTGTTGGAATTGAAATGAGAAGATCTATAGGATGGGATGATGAGAAATGAATTCTAGCAGTCAAAGAAAGTATGGTGGGATATTTACCATTTTCTCGAATTAAAAGTGACTTTAATTAGTCACTTAATTAAATAAAAGAATGGGAAAATGATTAATTGAAGGAAAAAGGCCAAAAGTGACTCAAGTAAAATAAAATAAAAATTGAAATTCACTTAGATGAATTCAAGGGGGGGCTTCTAGAAGAATACTAAAATAATCAAAATGAAATACTTCTAAAAGATTGGAAATCTCTCTATCAAGCGAGGATGAGATCATTTGGGACATATTGGATTTGTGTATTGTCTTTGTGGTGAGTTTGGAGAACCAAGTTCTCAGCTTCTGTAGCCCCAGGATGAAAACCCTTGGGTGATTTCGTGAGATCGAACGAAAACCTGTCTCATTCTTTGGTGAATTCATCCAAAATTCACAGGTGTGTTTATTGATTCCAATTTTATTTTGGAGGTTGTTCTAGCATGGTAGCAGATCTTCTAGCGGCCATTACTGTAGTTATTTCTTATGGAGAGTTTGGATGCAATCTTCCCCATTAAATAAATAAAGCTGCATTATTTATATTTCTCATGTTATTTCTAGGTTTTACTGCAAATTTTACTTGTTGTGTTGCTCAATTTTATGGTGTAAATGTGAAATTTTAATTGGGTTTAAGAAGAAAGTTTATGTTGTAATTTTTTTGCAAAATCCCCAGAATTTTATAAACGGGATATTACAATGGTATCATAACTAGTTTTCCTTCAAGCCTGAGGGTTATTGCAGATCGATTTCGAGACAAGATCGATGGTTTTAGGAAACACTAGTTTCGGCGATATCGCATAATCATCCTAGCTAGAATCTCATCAATTTGGGTGGTTCTCTATAGCCACCCTCTTTGGCTTATTGTTTTCATTTATAGGTTAAGATCAGATTTCTTTAAGGATCAAAATCCATTATCAACTAGGGTATCGAATTAGTTGAAGACCACACTCATTTTGTAGTTGAGATGTTCATGGCTACTCTTCCAATATTCATGATTTAGTCTATCATTATCAGTAGAACCGAGGTCCTTTTATTTGACAGATCATGTCATGCCCCTACCCTAGCAGTACTCTTCCAACCGCACGAAGGGGGGTGCGGCACCACCACCCGTTTTCTTTTTAACAATACTCACAAGTGTGGACTACGCCTACTTTCTATACTTAGTTTATTTTTCAATTTTCCAAGTATTATCTTTCTTTAACACAGCGGAAACATTCATACAACATTCATCATCATTATCATTTTAACATAAGTGCACAACGGATATAAACAGGAGGGGAAACTCCCTACAATATGAGTCTGCCCAATAATAATGATAATATCAAGTTTTTACATAAACTTACAATCTAGAGAGGAACCCCAGGTTCCAGCTCACTAAACCTGCAAATTTACAAACTCGGGCTGCACACCATGCAACCTCGCCCTTTCACCACGCAGAGGTGCCCCACGAGCTACCTTACCGTCTTTCGTTTCACCATCATGCGCCCGTCGTCCAGCTACCCGTGCAGCACTGCCAGGTCATGTCGCTCGCCCAGCGCACACCCGTAGCTCGCCCCACAGTGCCACCAACTTACCGCGCTCATTGTTCAACTCGTCGCACTGGCATTTCCACCCACTCATCGTGCCCACGTTCCACCAACTCGTTGTGCCTTCACTGTGTGTCCCAACTCGCGGGTCGCCCAGCTCGTCACTCGAGCGCGCCCAGCCACTTGCCATTCATTGTGCCAACTCCCCGACGTGTGGTCACCTCAAATCGTCGCGCCAACCACCCCGGCGCGCTCCACCCAACTCGCTTGTTCAACCGACCCGGGCACTCTCCACCTGAGCTCGTCCAACCGCCGAGTCACTGTGTCACCCACCCGTGGTTAACCCATCGTGTTTGCCTTTGCCTGCCCACCAGCTGCGGCAACTCATCGTACCTCGTGTGTGCTCGCCCCGGCCTGCGATAAAACCTGTGACCTGACCTGTGTGTTCACCCATTCTGTGGCTCCGTGCTTCAGCCCAAGACTCCACCTGCACTTCGCCTAAGTTTCATACCTCTTCAAACTTGGCTTGAACCTCTTGCTCGCTCGAATGCTTGAAGACTTCAATTTTTTATTGCTCCAACATTCCTCCGTTTACTTATATGGTTGTTCAACCTTTCATTTGGGGCTTCGACTCACCAAGTCGACCCACTGTTTGGTTGAACTGCCCCTCCTTCACGTCGGCCCATGGTGTGGGCGCCCATACATGGGACCGCCCTCCATATAAACTTGCCAACACTTCCACACTTAGCCATTTTTGCGATGACTCTTCGTGCGATCGTTTCCCTTGGTTCGTTCAGTCAACTCGTCACACCGTGCAGGTGTGCCCCAACTCACCAGTTACACTGTCCAGCTCATTGCTTGCCCGTCGTGCGCCCTCACCGAATCTCTACATCACAATAATGACTCATGGGCCTTACATCCTCCCCCACCTCAAGTCATTGTCGTCCTCGACAATTCTCCATCCCAACAACCATCTGTCACCAAGACCATCAAACCACACAAACTGTGTATATGGGTAATCCAGATGTGCCCACCCCTCAACTTGCTTCATGCCATAGATATGCCATTGTTCTGCAAGGAATCATGTGCTAGTACCCCTCATGTCGGTGATTAGTTGGGTAGCTAATCCAACCATGCATCGCCTCCACAAGAACTCATGCCCCCAAATCGTCATGACTATCCACTACATGCTACCTGCCAATTTGTGTCATCTCACCCCTAGATGTCTGCTCAAAGTGTTTTAGAGACTCACTGCCATGAGCAGCTAACAATGAGCCTCATCTCCCATGATAGTCTAAGAATATGAGGAGGGAGTAGAGCCTGAAGGCTCTCCCTCACTAATCAGCTCAATCCACCTATCCGGATCCTCCACTTCTAATCTCTACAAGTATGCTTCCCAATCCTCCATCTGATCATTCAGCCTCACATACTCATCGTCATCATCATGCTCCACTACCTCCAGCCTCCTAGATAGATCCAAGATGTTATCTGACAATACCTTGATAACCCGTGACTACTCCATAAGCTTTGCCTCTACAATAGACAACCGCTTACAGATCTCTTCATCTCGCTTCTCATTCTCCATATTCATCATTGTCAACTTACATTCGGGCTTAATTACTCCCACGGTTGGAACACCGATAGGTACATCCTCTCGTCCATCGTAAATGTACAGTTTCTTCATATGGGGAACAACCATAGCTTCAAATTGCTTCATAAACTCCATGCCTAGTACAGCTTCATAGTCATCTATCTACACCATAGTGAAATTGACTTTCCCTGTCCACTCACCAAGTGTCACATCCACTCTTTCAGCTACACCAATCACAGAATCCGGAGGAGAATTCACTACCTCATTTGTGCCTGCACTGGTACAAATTTCAGTCCAATCCTTCTCGTAGTATCCTCACTCATAAAGTTGTGAGTTGCACCACTATCCACCATAGTAAGCACATTCCCACTCCCAACTTTCATCTTAACATACTCTAACTTGTTTCTTTCCGGGTCTCTTCATGAGACTACTTCTGTAGCCACTGCAGCTCATAGAATCTGCATAACCCCTATAGAAGTCTCTTCTTTCTTCTTCGCATTGGACTGTGCCAAGGCAGCCACCTTTGGTCTTGAAGGACAATTCTTCACCATGTGTGGTTCCTCACATATCCAACACTTCAACGATTTTTTCATCTTCACCTTGTCATGCGATCTCGAAGGCTTCTCTTTCGTAGACTTTTCTTTCGGCTTGTCATTCTTTCTTTTCTTTTCCTCAGAAACCTCATCATAGTGTTCTACCAAACAATCCACAGCAACAAATGCCTCCTCAAGTATCTTTATCTTTTGCCTCTTCACTTCATTCCGTGCCCAAAGTTTCAGCCCTATAATAAAGTTGAACACCTTGTCCCTTTCTACCATGTCTGGAAGTTCCAAAACTGCACTTGAGAACTCTCGCTGATATGCCTGCAGACTTCCCGTTTGCTTTATGTATTTTATCTTCATCCTTGCATCCCATGTTTCATCTTGTGGACTAAAATGAGTTTGCAAAGCCTTCTTCATTTCATCCCACAAAGTAATGTTTGCAGCATTGCCATTGGCAATCTGGTCCATTCTTCTTCGCCACCACATCTTAGCATCTTTCGTCAGAAATTGAGCAGCTACCTTCACTTTGGTTTCCTCATCAAACACCCCCAAATGCTCCAAGTACTGTTCCATATCCCATAGAAAGTTACCAAGAGTTTTCAAACTCCTCGTTTCGTCATAAGAATTTGGCTCTTTGATTTTCACATGAGCCACACCTCCACCTGAGTTGTGTCCAACAGCCCTCTTCAAAACCGCGATCTCATTCCGAGCATCATCAAGACTCTTCTGCAATTTCAAGATTTCTGCCAAACCTTGATCTCTTGCTTCACCAATCTTCTTGACTTCTTCTTCTATTTGTGCATACTACTATTCAGTATACTCGTATCGAACCTTGATGCCTTCAATCTCCTCTTTCAACTTCGCATAGCCATCCTGAACTTGCATGTTCTCGGCCTTCATCGAAGCCATATCAGAAGCCATCTCCTCCATACGATCCAATACCTTGTCAAAGAAAGCATCTCTAGCATCTTGACCTGATTCACCTGTCACAACCTGAGGTTCATCTGCCATCTCGGCCATCTGCCTTCTTTGTGATCTAGCATAGACCATAAACCGATATCACCTGCAAACCTGAACCACTTGTCACAAATGCCAAGTATTCAAACTTCTTTCAACTCTGAAACAAAGCCCATGGATTACGGACCTCTAATACCACTTGTCATGCAGTGCAAGTGTGTATCACCTTTCTTCACGTATTCAGCAAAAAAGCTTTGTTACCACTTGTCACGCCCCTAACTTGGAAGTACTCTTCTAACCGCACGAAGGGGGTTGTGGCACCACCACCCGTTTTCTTTTTAACAATACTCACAAGTGCGGACTACGCCTACTTTTTATACGTAGTTTATTTTTCAATTTTCCAAGTATAATTTTTCTTTAACACAGCGGAAACATTCATACAACATTCATCATCATTATCATTTTAACATAAGTGCACAGTGGATATAAACAGGAGGGGCAACTACCTGCAATATGAGTCTGCCCAATAATAATGATAATATCAAGTTTTTACATAAACTTACAATATGGAGAGGAACCCCAGGATCCAGCTCACTAAACCTGCAAATTTACAAACTCGGGTTGCACACCGTGCAACCTCGCCCTTTCACCAGGCAGAGGTGCCCCACAGGCTACCTCACCATCTTTCATTTCACCGTCGTGCACCCATTGTTCGGCTACCCATGCAGTGTTGCTGGGTCATGTCGCCTACCCGACGCACCCCCGCAGCTTACCCCATTGTGCCACCAACTTACCGCGCCCAACGTTCAACTCATCGCACCATCGCACCGGCGTTTCCACCAACTTGTCATGCCCGCATTCCACCAACTCCTTGTGCCACCACCGTGTGTCCCGACTTGCGGATTGCCTAACTTACAGGTCGTCCAACTCATCACTCAGGCATGCCCACCCACTTGCCGTTCACCGTGCCAACTCCCCAACGTGCAGTCGCCTCAACTCGCCGCGCCAACCACCCCACTGCGCTCCACCCAACTCGCTCATTCAACCGACCCGAGCGCTCTCCAGTCGAGCTCGACCAATCACCGAGTCACCGTGTCGCCCGCCCACGGTTAACCCGTCGCATTTGCCTTTGTCTTCCCGCTTGTTGTGGAATCTCGTCGCACCTCGTGTGCGCTCGCCCTAGCCTGCGATAAAACTTGCGACCTGACCTGCGGCCTAAACTCGTTGACCCACCCTGCAGCCCTCGCTGCCTGCGGCTCACTCGAATGCGTTCACCTGTTCTGTGGTTCCGTGCTTCGGCCCAAGACTCCGCCTGCACTTCACCTAAGTTTCATACCTCTTCAAACTTGGCTCGCACCTCTTGCTCGCTCGAATGCTTGAAGACTTCAATTGTGTTTTTCTCCACCATTCCTCTGTTTACTTATATGGTCGTTCAACCTTTCGGTTGGGGCTTCGACTCACCAAGCCGACCCACCGTTTGGTTGAACCAACCCTCCTTCACGTCGGCCCATGGTATGGATGCCCATACATGGGACCGCCCTCCATATAAACTCGCCAACACTTCCACACTTAACCATTTTCGTGATTACTCTTCATGCAGTTGTTTCCCTTGGTTCATTTAGTCAGCTCGTCGCACCATGCGAGCATGCCCCAGCTCTCCAGTTACATCGTCCAACTCGTCACTCGCCCGTCGTGCACCCTCGCCAACTCTCCACATCGCAACAACAACTCGTGGGCCTTACAGATCAAGTGTTGTACAATTGTGGTAGAGGTCAGGACCACTCTAAATTATTTTTTTAGAACAAGTGTGTGATCTGAAAACTAAACTACGAAGTAATTATCCTAGAGGGTCGAGTTGCCCTTATTAAAGGTCGAAATTGTTTAGTACATGTGAGGTGGATTTGCACATGAATTACCCTTTTTTCAAGAGTCCAATAATGTTATTTTGAGGGCCAAAAATTGCTTAGCCTCATATCCATAATTTTGAAGTCTACATCACTCAAATAGAGAGAGGGTTTGTTTTGCAAAGTTTGAATCCATTTTACAGAGATCCAAATAATCATGTCAAGTTTATTAATTTGGTTAGTTAAGTTGGACTCAAGGGACCCTTCCATCAAGATCATGTGAGTCAAAATTGAAATAGCGAGCCGTTATGCTTTGGAGGGGCTGAGGTGAACAATAATGTGCAGCCCGTGCTGTGCATGGTGCATCGATCTAGTCAATTATTGATCATTAGCTTTTCCCCACACTCCTGTTGAATTAAAACCCGATTGAGCATGTATTGGAGCCTGATCGAATGCGCCAGTGGGTGCAACTCATGTTACGTAAATGCCTTAATCAATTGATGATGTAAATCAAGTGTACAGAGAGCCTGCGTACAATTCTTGCAGCGTAATTTCAGTGTGAGTGGTACATGTTGAGATAATACCCTTTGTTTTCAATGCGTACAATGCGATGTGGAGGCTAAGATATATTTCAATGGGCCAATTTTTTTCGCAATTCCCAAAGCGGTCGTCAAATCCGTTGTTTGAAGAACCATGTTGTTGATCAAAGGTAAGGGATCCAAGTTTGTTAAGGGTGTGAGCTGCTCTTTCCAAAACTATGTTTTGTTGTCTGAGAGGGGTCATGAATCAAGATTCAAAACATCAACTAAGGTGTGGTCGACCAGCCGTGAATCGAGTCAACTTCCGAGCAATGGAATTCGGTTGCGATGTCTTAATTGTTGAATGATCTGGTTGATTGCATCACACATAAGAAGTATGATCATTAGAGGATTGGGTTCAATCGAGTCTTGGAATGAAATCTTAGAGTGATATGCCCATACTGAATGAACAATCACTAACAATCATTAATCTTAGAATGATATATTCCAAGCTGCCTGGGTAATCGTCACCAGTAGTAGAATGTAATAAGTGTTAATGGTGTGTCAAAGCATCGATGGTGACAGCCCATTGGTGCATGGTCGCTTGTGGGTCAAAGATAGCATAAGACAATTGCGTGGATTGGTCAAGCTGAGGATTTGAGCAGTGTTGATGCAATGAGAACACTATGGAATGCACACTGGAAACAATATATATGTTGGAGTTAAAATAGGGACATGCACCTGTGTGTTGTGGGGAAAAATGCCTATGCAGGACGATCCTATCCACCTAAGGTGTGACAGTGCCTTAGCAACAAATAGAAACATCTATTCTAGTATTCTTCCTTTATGAATTAAGAATGAAGAGAGATGGATGGACTAACCGGTGTCTTCCGTTTGTCCCTCGATCTAGTTTCTCTTCTCTTTGAGAGTTCCCAGCTACTTGCCTTCTCGCTCGCCCAGCTTCAACAGGTTCCTGCAAGATCACAAGAAGGGAACACTACACAAAGACATAGATTCATATTCATAACTAGTTCAGGATTAGAAATAAACCAAATACACTAATGCAATCATACATCAAAGACACATCAGCATATAGGAGAAACCAAGATAGCTTTATTGATGAATAACAAGGTTCAGGAGGAGATACAACCAAAAGAGTTCCAATCCAGCATCTCCTTCCCAGCAAATGAAATTCCTATCTTCACCTTCCTTCAAAGCATTAAGCACCCAATGATTCCAATCTCAAACCAACAGCAATTCTTTGCAATAACAAAATTCCAGCCTCCTGGATCTCATGGAGGAGAGATCCATATATAGATGTTTGGAGAGAGGATGAGTCAGCTTGAGATCTGACTAGTGTCCTCTCCCTCTGTCAGTTCTTGCTTCCACTTGGAGACTAAGAGCCTCTTACTCATCACTAGTCGAATTCATTGAGGCAAGTGTCATTGGAGAAGATTCTGGAAGCTTCCAGGGTCTTTCCACCTCATTGAATGAACTTGCCATTTGTCATTTCCCGCTCAGCGCACCCTGGTAGTGCTTCTACCTGCGTTGCAGTGCACCTAGCCAGTGTAATCTCTGCATTTCAGCGCAGACAGCTAGTGGAGCCTCTGAATTGATCCTGAATTGACTTGTTTTTGAGCAGTTTCTGGTGGAGAACTTCTATGAATTGTTGTGGTTTGTTAGCCTTGTTCTTCTAGGGGTAGGAACAACATGTTTAGGGACTTTGGATCCCTTAGATTATGGACATTTCATGCTTATAGCTGTAAGGCACAAAAATGTCTATAACAGTTGCCCCCTAAAGTATGAGGCCGTTTATCGGGTGAAATGCTTTATTAGGAGGATCCAAAGTTCTTTCAATGCTGGGAGGAGACCTGTAATACAATACAATACAATACATTATTTTCATACTTTTTTCATGATCTAGCTGAGGCGGGCATTCCCATGCTCAGCTTTATAAATTCATTTTCATGTACATATAACAGACAATCGTCTGATGATAGACTGATGATTCTGATAGAGCCATCATCCTTTTGGTAGGATGATTATCTGTGCTGTAAAGCTGTACATTTCTATGTCTTTATTTTCTGAATATATATCGCAGCCCGGATGGATGAAACTAGATCCAGGGTCTTCAATCTCGTCTGATCTTCACTCTAAGTACAAGTCGATCCATGTGAGAAATGTTCTGAAGTCGAACATGGAAAGACATCGCTTGATTACCGGTCAATGAGGTAAACCGTTAACAAGCGCGAGAGGAATCACCGATAATGATAATGACCCTCAAGGTACTGCAGTACAATTCACGTGGTGTGAATAGAGGACTTGGCGTCGAACACCACGCAAAATCTTTCGGTCGAAGGTCATTGATGTATACCTGTCGCCGGAAGTGAGAAACTTGCCATTGAGGCATGCAAGCTTCAAAGTACTGAAGGGGTTGTTCCTAGATCAACTTCTTGGATAATGAGCTGATGTCGACAAGAAGTGATCCGTCAAAGGAGGGCCTTAATGAATCCCACATCAATGACACGGAACGGAGCTAATGATTTTGATGGAGGTGAAAATGATCTGATGATATATGATTCAGGGTGGCGGTCATGAAAAGAATGAAGGATAATGTATGGTAGTGGATGGGACACGGGTGACTTCTCTGAACGACTTCTCTTGAACATATGGCAACACTTATGCGATGGATCGGTAGCATTACCCCAAATATGGATGGTATGGCGAGACCATGGTGATGTGACCGGTGAATGAAACAACCCAACCCGACTGTGGTACGGAGGAAAAGTGTCATGTTCAAGAGCGACTTGCTACCATCAAAGTTTTCTTGAGTTTCTCCCAATTTTTCCCCAGTCATTGCTGACCAGTACCTCTTTATTTTTGTCAAGCTTGAGGAGGATAACATATGCTTGTTCTATAACTTGCCCTTCGGGCAAACCCATCGCTATGTTTTAACGAGCCTAGCGATAGTGAAACTCGTTCTCGTCTAAAGACAAGTTTGTCGCTATTTAATGCTTTTAACGAGTCTAACGACAAAGATAACTCGGTCCTTTTCATTTTTAGAGAGTCTGAAAAGGTACGTAAAGTCAACTCCGAAAGTCCTTTTTCGTCATCTAATCCCTTAAGTCCGAAAAAGTATAAAACAATACAGAAGGGATGAGTTTTCGATAGTTTTAACGAGCCGAACAAAACAAGCGCTCGATCTTTTTGTGCAATAATCCCTCAGGTCCAAAAAGATTAAAATCTAGAGGAGGGATAGCTCTTCCGGTCACTTTAACGAGCTGGAAGGCCGAAACTCGGCAATCTTTTCATATTTTACGAGTCAGATGAAAAGAGCTTAAAGAAGACTCGTCTTTTGAGGAACGAGTGATAAAACAGGTTAGCAGCTGATTCCAGGTACGGGTTGGAATTTTCCAATCACGGCAGTGTCACAAGGATGGCTAGTGAAATCACTCTTCGCAGCTGTTCCTCAAAATGGGTAAACAATCATATGGAGGTGAATGATCGGCCAAAGGAAAAGTGGAGGTGGTGGGCAAACACGACCAAGGCTTTAATGGCTGATGTCGCTACATTCACGGTGGTTATTTACCGGAATAGTTCATTTTTTAACGAGCTTAAACGCGGGTGGAAACATTTGCTCAGCCTTATGTTTATTTTTTAACGAGCATGAACTATGTGCTAAAACTGCTCGGATCTTGCGTTTATTTTTTAACGAGCATGAACTGTGTGCTAAAACTGCTCGATTATCCAGTCATATGATAAGAATGTCTCATTAAGATTCTATTTTTTATGGAGCTTCATCTTACAAAGCTTTGCTCCGGATCCTTTCTTTATGCAAGTTCGGAAACGACTAATCCTACGAGTTTAAAGGGTTAGACCTACAGGTTTAAAGGGAGGACCTAAAAATTTAAAAAAATAAATAGTCACCCGTTGCTTGCACTCCAAAAGGTTTGCATGCCCCCAGGTATAAAATATGATTTCAAGGTTACCTCTACTTTACTTCCGCCAAAACATATTTTTTACCGAGAGAGGCCTACCTCTTTCAGGTTACCCAAAGATTGTCATGTTAATCTTTCAAACAAAACACTTCTTCGGCGATGTCCACCGAGATGAACAAAGGTGAGTGACTCTGTTCTGTCAAACACATAACTTTGACAAAAGAATCTTATTCTAGAACAACCCCTGTCTCAATCACGGACGGGGTACGAACTAGTCATATTCTCCCGCGGAAACCTACTCTATACCCAAAGTTTTCCTGCCGAAGCAGACTAGGACGCATGCCCCCTGGGTTCCAGTCATATCCCTCCGAATTACTCGCGCTCATCGGGAGGACGGACCGTGGGTTGAGACATTTCTTGCGTGAAGAGACCATTTAGGGAAGGTATATGACTATTTGCGATGTGTGATCCGGGAAATGAAAGTTGGTCCACGAGCTTGATCACTCTTCCTTCGTGCGGAAAACACATTACTCTAAAGAGTGAGGAGACGATGGCTCCCATGCAATATATATAGTCTCGTCCAAGGAGTAGGTTATAATCCAAGGGTCCTTGAACGACCATCACGTTCATTTGAACGGTCTTCCCTTTCAATGTGATAGGCACATTGGGGAGGATCCCTAAAGGTCGACTGGTTCCTTTATCAAAGCCTGTCAGATTTCTCATTTCAGGCAAAAGCACTGGCGAACCAAGCGCTTTCCAAGCAATAGAGGAAAGGATACTCACAGATGCCCCCTCATCAATGATGGTGCCAGCCATGACCATTCTGTATATTTGGACGATAATTCTGAATGGTATGCTTGCTGGCAAACGGGGTCTGCCTAGTTGGTTCCAGTCGAAGGAGACAACTAGGTTGCTTGGCGGTGGGACCGAATATACAGCCGGGTATGACTCTGACGAAGTTCCTTCCTGCGATAAAGGAATGGGTAAATTGCCCCCTTGTTCGTCGGAGTCTGTGTTGATGAAGAGAATTTGGACGGTGTCGTCTTTATTCTCTTCCGTGATGGTATCATTCGAAGATAGAACCTCCGAAGGCAAGACCGGGTCAACTGCCGCCTCGACCTTTTGACTTTCGCCAGGTATGGATTCAGACGGTTCATCCTCAATGATAGGTGCTTCGGCTGACCACCTGAGCGGGCCAGCTGGGTTCTCAACTGGTGAAGGACTTGGCAGGAGTTTTTGATATCCAGGAGGAAGTTGCGCTGGTAAAACCGGGTGATCTTCCAAAACTCTTTTAGCCTCGTCTAAGAAGGGACAACGGTGGATGGCATGGTCGCCTTCACACGGTTTGCAAGGAAATCTAGCTTTCCCTCTCTGTCCTGTGGCTTCACTTTCACTAGTTGACGGTGTGCTGTCAACATGGCTATCAGAGGTTGACGCCACCGAATTGTGCAAACGGGGAGACCAGTCCCTTTGTATCCGAGGGATGCAGGGATAATCTCTGTGGAAGTGGTCTCCCTTGCATATGATACATGGCGATTTAGGCCTAGTCAGTGCTGTGTGTGGATTTTTTTCAGACGACACTTGTTTGCCCCCAGTCGCTTTTGGCTCCTTCTTCTTCTTCTCTTTCTTCTTCTTTTCCTTCTTCTCCTTAGAAACTTGGTTTTTTGTTTTACCAGTTCCGTCAAGCGAAGAGGAAGGAGGAGAGGAAGAATTAGATGAAGTAGAAGGCTGGTGGGTAACTCTGGTCTGGTCTAACTGTTGATTCGACTGTTCAGGAATAGTGGTGTTCTGAACGAAATTGGTTGAGAAGAGCCAGACCGGCAAGCCAATTGTCAGTCCTGGAAGCGACAATGTGGCCATATGGGGCACACCAACATCTCCCCAAGAGGAGAAGGGACTAGGATTTCCACCAAGGGGAATTCCTTGGTTGGTGTGCTCCATTTTCTCAACCTAAAGATCAACGCAGGAAAAAGGGGTGATTGTTCCATTTAAAATAAATTTTAACGACGCTTTAGACACAACTCGCTTTTTCAATTTTAAAGAGTCGAGAAAAAGCTAAAGATGACTCTAGTCTCCTTCGATGTTTTAACGAGCCCAAAGTGACAAATGCTCGGATGGACTTTTTCTGTTATAGAGTCTGAAAAAGGCCAAAAGGAACTACTCTGGAGTTCTAGGTAGAGGGTGTGCCAAACTTTTCGCAAAACCGCAGAATACTTTTTAAGGTACGGGCGGTCAATCTTCCTAAATGCTGTGTTCAGTGCATTGCGATCAGTAGGGCGGCCGACACGGCTTCCTAAAGATAAAGGTTTTATGCCTATAGGGGTCTCCCAATATATACTCGACGGTACGTGGGAGCACAATCCGTACTGGCGCTATCGTCCCTTAGGAGGAATCACCCACCATCAGCGAGATCGACAGTCACCAGGCTTTACGACGCCGGAACACGTCTCTAGTCTAGACCTCTATGTTGTGCGTTAAGTTACAAAGCGTTGTTAAGTTCATTCAATTTATTTTAGGTTGATCTTTCTTAGAAGTTTGCCTTTTTGGATCACCACGAGATGTATAGACAACTTCCTAAATGCAATCTAAAAGATGATAAGCAAATTTTATCTCTTTTTCAACAATGAAAATCCTAGCTACAAAGGGAAAAGAAAGACACCATCTTTTCTCAAAGAGCAATCAGCACACTCTAAATGCACTTTTCCTAAATCAAACATGCAAACTATCAAGATGCAAATGCACAATGCAGGTGTTTGTTTTCCGCTCTCTTAATATTGATGCCTAAAAAGAAAGCTTTTTGTACAACTTTGAATTTGCTTTTAAATGACAAATACAAACAAGTTTACTTTTTCGAAATCAGAAAGGGTAGAAGAGAATACAACACTTTACGACTTTCGAAATGAACACTTGTTTCGACACTTAAAAGAGACAAACTCAAACCAAAAGCAAAAGTAAATGTATAATCAACTGCAAACAGCCAATGAACTCTCTCCTAAGATCACAATCAACAGATCTGAATCAAGGGCTACAGGATGACTATTTCACTCTTGCAAAGGAGAACTGTAAATGACGCCACAAACACATAAAAACACTCACAGTATTTTTGTACAAAAGGAGGTGGAATTTAAGCAGAGAAAAGGAGTTATCAGACAGGTACCTATGCTGGTTACAGGCTGTAGAAATCAGAGATCAAAACAAGGCAAAACAGAGTAGAGAACCCCAGCTGCACAAGGCCTAAACTGGATCAGCGCACTCCCAACACAGAGGTTTTGACATTCAGCGCAGGTAGCCTTCACGGGACCTGCGTTGAAATGCAGAACCTCTTCACAGAGTCTACGCTGAAGCAGAAACGAGAGTTGTTTCTGGGTTCTGGGTTACGGTTTGCTGATTAATCTACGGTTTCAGGCCAAATAAAAGCAACAAGCAAGGTACAATCAAAGGGATGATTTGAAGGAGGACTAAGATCTATCACAAAGGATCATCAAATCATTTTTGAGTCCATTGTTCAGATCATAGACAAATCCAGTGATTGGATCAAAGCAGCAGCTGTCTACTTTGCATCTGAAAATAGCAGATGCAGTTCGATTGCTGCTCTTGAGTCTATGAAACAAACAATGATAGAAACACAAATAAAATGACTAAACATTTTTTCCCCAGCGGAGTCGCCAATTTGTTGTGGGGAAAAATGCCTATGCAGGACGATCCTATCCACCTAAGGTGTGACAGTGCCTTAGCAACAAACAGAAACAGCTATTCTAGTATTCTTCCTTTATGAATTAAGAATGAAGAGAGATGGATGGACTAACCGGTGTCTTCCGTTTGTCCCTCGATCCAGTTTCTCTTCTCTTTGAGAGTTCCCAGCTACTTGCCTTCTCGCTCGCCCAGCTTCAATAGGTTCCTACAAGATCACAAGAAGGGAACACTACACAAAGACATAGATTCATATTCATAACTAGTTCAGGATTAGAAATAAACCAAATACACTAATGCAATCATACATCAAAGACACATCAGCATATAGGAGAAACCAAGATAGCTTTATTGATGAATAACAAGGTTCAGGAGGAGATACAACCAAAAGAGTTCCAATCCAGCATCTCCTTCCCAGCAAATGAAATTCCTATCTTCACCTTCCTTCAAAGCATTAAGCACCCAATGATTCCAATCTCAAACCAACAACAATTCTTTGCAATAACAAAATTCCAGCCTCCTGGATCTCATGGAGGAGAGATCCATATATAGATGTTTGGAGAGAGGATGAGTCAGCTTGAGATCTGACTAGTGTCCTCTCCCTCTGTCAGTTCTTGCTTCCACTTGGAGACTAAGAGCCTCTTACTCATCACTAGTCGAATTCATTGAGGCAAGTGTCATTGGAGAAGATTCTGGAAGCTTCCAGGGTCTTTCCACCTCATTGAATGAACTTTCCATTTGTCATTTCCCGCTCAGCGCACCCTGGTAGTGCTTCTACCTGCGTTGCAGTGCACCTAGCCAGTGTAATCTCTGCATTTCAGCGCAGACAGCTAGTGGAGCCTCTGAATTGATCCTGAATTGACTTGTTTTTGAGCAGTTTCTGGTGGAGAACTTCTGTGAATTGCTGTGGTTTGTTAGCCTTGTTCTTCTAGGGGTAGGAACAACATGTTTAGGGACTTTGGATCCCTTAGATTATGGACATTTCATGCTTATGGCTGTAAGGCACAAAAATGTCTATAACACTGTGTGTCAATAAGATTTCCTATAACAGATCGATCAAGTATGAATAAGTAGCCAAAGTATGGAATGGCATGGCTACCAGCACGGAAGAGAAACAATCTATAAGGTAGACCTGTGGAGCAAGTGCAATCTAGAGTGACAGTGTGGAGTGCACACCTATAGGAGTCTTGTAGTAGTGGGGACAAGTCAGGAGTAAGTCTGGAACATGCTCTCCATTAAGCTCTTTAGATACGCAGGTATCTCACTTGAACTATCATACTTTATTGGTTCATTGTGGCAACTTCAACTCAATCAGTCATCACTTCAAAAAAGCTACCAGGCATGTTCTTTTCCTAACATATTCATTACGATTTGGTTTTTTCATCAATTGTGTTTACTACAATGGTATTACATGTTTGCAAACAAACCTACAAGTAAACTCTTCTCCAACCTAACCCTTAAAATAAGCCCACATACTTACCAGTCAATGTGAGGAAAACCATACAACCTCATGGATAAAAAGAAATATGAGCAGATTGAATGTATGCATGTACATTATGTTGTTGTATTTTTTTTGTGCATGAATGTAAACCTCAAAACAATACACATTCCAAAACCCAAATAGAATCAGACAATCAAGTAAACTCCATTTATTCCAGACAGCAGTGGCTGAGTTATTGTAGAAAGAACGGGGCATATTATCTTGTTGATTGGATGTGACCCGTAGTCAACAGAGTTGACTTTGGATAGTTGTGGGCCCATAACCACAAGTCCAAGGTTGCGAAAAATTTGACAAGAGGTTTCACGTTATAGAGAAACATATTATAGTGTTGGTATCTTAGCAGTAAGCAGAGCAATGAGTTTGGACAGAGTACGCATGTGAAATCCATATGTTTAATGGCATGTGAAATCATTATATTGGCAAGTCTAGTAAGCGAGATATTTGTTGTTGTTGCTAGTGTAATGTGAGATGTTTATGGGTCAGAGTCTTAACCCAGGTTTAGAGAATGAGCGTAAAGGGTCCTCTTGGCACTAATTATCTAAGTTAGGTCTCATGAGAAGACTTTTTGTTAAGTGTAAAGGAGGTTGTTAGCTGTTATATATAGCATTGTGTTAAAATTGGCAACTAGGGCCAAACTCCATGTGGGTCATCTTATTTATGGCAGCTGATATTTTTCTTAGATTCCTCTTGTCGAGAGGTGTAAGATTGATCTAAAAATCATCTGATTCCGACAAGTATTCATGGAGATATGAATTTATTTGTGTTATGTGACAATTCGTCAAAGTCGACCAGCAACCAAATTACCCCCATCTATATTCAACGTTTTATTATAAAAAGAGGTGGTTTGCAAGTCATTAGTCACTCATCTCATGTGATCTTTTCCTCTCCACTCGTTTGAGTTTTGGTGGAAGGAAAAGTCACTAAGAATATACACTGCCCTAATGGATGCCCTAGACCCTAACGCGGTCTATGGAGGAACCTTAACACAGTCTATGGAAGAAGCCTAAGTGCCCTATATTACAGTCTAGAAGAAGCCCTAGACGTGGAGGAGAAAGGGTCCTCTTGAAGATCCTACAACAGCCCTAATAGCAGTCATGATGGAGAACCTTTAACATTGTTCTAAAGACTTTAATGTAGCCATGGAAACACAACAAGGAGTGGGTAAAAATGCAAGTCTATAACAGACCCTAAGACGTTGTCCTTATATGCCCTAACGTTGTCCCTAACACAGTCATGGAAGGAGGTTTAATGCAGGCCCTAACTGCTAGCCTTATTCCACTCATACGCTAGAAAGAAAGAGGTCTCTTCTGCAAATAGGTAAGGGTTCAATGCAGCAAGAGGAGGATCCCTTCATGTTGTCCTAAAAGAGACCTCTGTACGCAGCAAGGAGAAGTCCTATAATACGATGTCATAATGGAGTTGGAAGAACAGTGAGGAGATTTGACCGCAGGCAAAGAAGGGAGATGTATTACAAAGCCCTCTAACAGAAACGTAGGGCTAAAGTCAAGGCACAGTCTGATCTAGGTGGATCTTCAGGAACACACACAGGACAAGGAGGACTCAGGGAAGCTCAAAAATCAAAGTCATCAGAATGACTTTGACCCAAGACCAGATCGTAGATCTCATCGTCCTAATCGCAGAGGTGCGAACAGTTCGTCAAACCGAGCTCGTATGCAAAAGATAGAGCTCTTCAAAGTTTGACATAACAGGGAAAAAGTAGGGCCCACAGTGTGTCACATGGCATCCCAGTAAGCAAGTGGGACCCACATTGCAGCCCATCAGCCATTGACACATGGCAGCCCGTCATTAGTCTCCTAAACCTACACAAAAGACAACAAAAATTATTTTTAATATAGTTATTAAAATAACCATATATAAAAAAATTATTGAACAAATTCATACAAAACTATAAATACAAAATATATAATAACAAAATCATTTATATATTAACAAAAGTTAAAAAAGGTTAATATATATTTGGGTTATATTATATATTAAAATTTCAACAAACAAAAACCATATAAAAGTTATGGTTATAATAATAACCAAACTCAAAATCGGCCTGGAGTATGCCGTAAAACTGCTTCTGCTTGGCTAAGAGCTCGTCTTCCTCGGACGTAAGGAAACAGGTTAACGGCCCAAGACCCAGAGGCATCTGGCAGGAGTGAGAGCCTGCTCCCGATTACGGACCACCAGCAGGGTTATACCAGGTGGCGTGGTTTTCCTATTTAACAGTGATGAGTCAAACCCAGCATTCGCGGATGGCAGCCAGAGATGGTTGTCCTCACTGTTGGTTTGACACCTGAGTTGATAGGTTTTACCACCTTCGGAAAAAAAAAAAAATAACCAAACTCAAAAAAAAAAAAACACCCAAAGAAAATCAGGGAAGATCAACGCATGTGGTTATCGTTATGAGAAGGTTATGGTTATAAGTTAATCCAACTCCTGAATATCACGGTGGTCAATGGGTTGGTGGTGGGCCGGCCTTGGGGCACGGACCCAACTAGCGCAACAACCAAACCATAAATACAGCGGGGTATTAATGCATGGTATATTTTGGCATACGGTTATATTTAAAATAATAAAAATGTTTAAACATGGGAGAGCAAGGTTTCACCCACTGACCTCTTCCACCTATTTTAATGCCTTTGCCAATTCACCCAAACAAATTCATTGGTAAATCCGTCCATGAATTTGTTTAAGAACTCAGTTTTTCCAGCGCTCGAGGAGAGAGGACTACACGAATTTCAAGACAGGAGCGAGTATGGATTTCGACGCAGTTTAATACAGGGACCATGAATTTCGTAGGTAGATAAAATTTTCAACTTTTGAGAAATTGACAAATTTTATATGGATTTTACACTTCTCGTCGCCACGAACATGATGGCACTATCCATTTTTCAATCTGAGTTCTGCATCTTCCAGTCATTTCCAGAATGCACGCGGAACCATGATTTTAGCGAAAACAGGGCGCAAAACCATGAGCCATGAAATTTTCCCAAGGAGGTAAAATTTCACTTTGTCAGAATATGGTCAAGTTTATACTTGTTTTTCATGGTTTTCCGCAGGGATCCTAATGGTGAAATCAGATTTGACATCTGAGCAGCGGATTTTCAGCTCATCCCTGAAATAGAATCTTTGAGGAATCCCGAGGGAATCTAAAAGATTCCTTGAGCTCTGAATTTTCAAATTCTCAGAATTCGGATTTTGGACAGTTGTTTCAACACTACTTGACACCACAAATCTGATGGTGTATTCAAATTTGTCTTTCTCTCATTTCTTCTTTTAGTCACTTTTCTAAGTGCCAGTGCAGATGTCCATCTTCATGTGCGAACAGTCTTCTTCTTGCGATCGATGCTGTGAGATCGATGTTTCAGCAAGCTTCAGCACTTTGACAGCATTTGCTTCAGATGACCCTTGGTTGTGAGGTATATGATGTGTTCATGTCCTTCTTCTTTCTGCATTATGTTGTACAGATCCATGATTGATGTTGATGCAGGGTCTTGTTTATTACATGTTGTCATGATTCCTTGTTTGATTTGATGCGGAATATTTCTATGTGATGTACTTTCTGTCATAACACTTTATGTTATGCTTTGAGATCCCTTGTTGTATGTTGTTGGGATACTCTTGTTGTCGTCATGCATGGATTTCGCTTTGACATCCCTTTTGTGCCATGTTAGCGGGATGCACACCATGCTTGTTTTTGTGTCATACTGATAGGAGGCTTTTGATTGAGAGTTATAGCTGTGGAACATCTCTTAGAGCCACTTTTGCGTGAGGGAATTCTTCCTTGTATAATTGAGACATCATCTTTATGTACATCATCTTTATTGACAACACATAATGCAGTGGCCTACACCATCTTGACACCGGGGCCCGGAGACGTAGTCCCTCCTGGACGAACTCCGTTATCAACAGCTTTTTTTCATGTGCTGATGAATTTTATGTTCCTCTTCTTTACAGTCTGCAGCTGTATTTGTTAATGTTCTTTTAAAAAGCAATTTTAACACATCACAAAAGTAAAAGGTCTTGGAAAGGTCCTTCTTCACACTCGGACCTGGATCACAGTCATAAGCCCTAAATGTTGTCATAGGAGATGACCTTCATGCAGTCATAAAAGAGGCTTTCACCGAGTTTGAACATTGTCCTAAACATTGTGTCATGAAGACCTGTTGAAAGAGTCTACATCTATAGCCTAGCTGCTCTACTAGGCTGCAAGCCATAGCAAGCAGCTAAGGCTGCAAGCCATAGCAAGCAGCTAAGGCTGGTATGCATTGATAATTGCAATAGCATGTTGCAGTGTGCATTGAGTGCATGATGGGTGCAGCATAGTGCAGTGAAGGGTACATCATAGTGTAGCAAGTAGGGCATAATGATGATGATGATGCAGCATGATGGATGCAGCAGGATAGGCATAGTAATGAAGTGTAGCACCGTGATTATGAATGGTGCAGGATGACGTTGGTGCAACATAGTGCTGAATGGTGCAGCATGATGAGATGCAGCATAGTGATGATGGGTGCAGCATGGTGTAGCATAGTTATGATTAGTGCAGCATGATGAGATGCACATAGTGATGAATGGTGCAACATAGTGCATCATGATGAGATGCAGCGCAGTGATGATGGGTGCAGCATGGTGCAACATAGTGATGATTAATGCAGCTTGATGAGATGCAGCATAGTGATGATGGGTGCAGCATGGTGCAACACTGTGATGATTAGTGCAGCATGATGAGATGTAGCATAGTGGATGAGTGCAACATGATGATGAGGTGCAACGCAGTGATGGATGCAGCTCAGTGATGGGTGCAACATGGTGATGGAATCACCTTGGAGGATCAGTTGAAGTAGTTTTCCTTCACCTGAGTTCTGATCAGCTACCTCATGTGTTATATTCTTAGTGAAGATATCTGCTCTTGTTTTGTCAAGTCAAAATGTTGACTTCTTATGTATATGTACTATCTCTCTCTCTACTGAACTATTGAAGAACATAAGAAGAATTGATCAAGGGTTTCCCCACATTGGGGTTTGTCCCTG
This sequence comes from Pinus tabuliformis, assembly GCA_031772625.1. Lineage (NCBI taxonomy): Eukaryota > Viridiplantae > Streptophyta > Pinopsida > Pinales > Pinaceae > Pinus > Pinus tabuliformis. Next base: position 842,844,912 of record CM062812.1, read on the forward strand.
GCTGGCCCCACATCTTGTGTCCTATTATCTTGGCTTGTCTTCTGCGATTTATGTTTATGTTCTATCTGCATTTTACTATCATGCTAAATGTGATTGCTAATCTGGAATTGATATTGAGCTAATATGGAAAATTGAAGTAAACGTGCTCTCAGCATAGAACACACCTAAAATTTAATATGGTATCGAAGCTGAGGTGAAGACAAAGCCCAAGAAAGAGTGAAAGAGAAATCACTGAAGACAATTGGACAAGGTCAAAGGCTCAATGGGTTTCTCATAGTGAAGGGTAAAATCCCTAAGCCTCCATAAAATGCACTAGCTACAAAGAACAAGTACACCAAGGGTGGAAGGAAAGGCAGATGCCTTGCGTGCAATAAATTTGGCCATTATGCGAGGAAGTGTCCAAAATAGAAGGGACACATCACTTGATGATGATAAAAATCATTCCAGGGGCATCTTCAATGATCGAAGGAATGACAAGTACAACAACAAAGGAATAAAAGGAATGCAAGTCATCAAGGAAATGGTCGACTCTTCAAGGAAAGCAAGGAATTCCAGGTATGAAGAATCAAATGTTGTTTCTGATAAGCTAAAGGAGTATTATTTTATATTGGCCCTCTCCACTACTTCTCCTCTAGACTATTTGGGAATCTGGCTTATTGATAGCAGTGCTTCAAGGCACTTCATCGGATAGAAGGAAGCTCTCTCTAATTTGATAGAGAAGGAAACAATCGTGGAGATTATTCTTGGAGACGACGCCACCTATCCCGGAAAGGGTGTAGGGAATGTTACCCCTCAATTGAATGAGGGTAACACGATTCGTTTACAAAAATTTCTTTATGTACCTTATCTCAAGAAGAACCTAGTGTCCATTTTGGCAATGGAAGACAAAGGTCACAAGGTGGCTTTCATTGATGTAAAGGTGCGTGTTTGGAAAAAGAATTTTAAAGATGTTTTTACTCTTGAAGTTTAGGGTTGGAAATTTGTATCAAATTGTAGGAAGTCCAATGGGGACCATGTCAGTGGACACATCTCTTCTATAGCACCAGAGGTTTGCTCATTATGGGGCCCTACCCGATGTGAGTCAGATGGTGACTGGGACCTGAATTCAAGAAAAGCATGGAGGTACATGTCCGAGATGTACCGAAGGAAAAATTACAAAGGGGACCATTCCCCTCATGTAGCAAGTCCACAAATTTGGAACAACCCGAGGGGTTTGAGATTCATGATCGGGAATCTCATGTATGCAGGTTGAAGAAAGCTCTCTATGATTTAGAGAAAACACCCATGGGCTTGATATGAGAGGATTGATAGCTAGCTGATGAAGCTGAGATTCACTAGGAGTGAAGTCGATCCAAACCTGTACTTGAAGGTTGTGGATGATAGACCTCTCATACTGGCATCTTATGAGGATTACCTCTTTCTGATAGGTGCAGACCCTCTCATTTGCAAAAGTAAGAGGGAGTTGGATTCCGGATTTGAAATGGTGAACTGCAAGGTCGTGACTACCTCGATGAAGCCTAACTTTAAGAAGTTATGTGGTAGTGATGTTAGACCTGATTTGGGAAATGCCTTTGAGTTTCATAAACTCATACTAGCATTGATGTTCTTGGTGAACTCCCGTCCGGATATAGATTTTGTAGTTATCATGTTGAGCTCATATATGGTTGAGCCTCACTGCATTGGTGCCAAGAATCTTTTAAGATGTTGTCAGAGCACAATCTCTCATGGATTGAGATACACAACCGAAAAAGTGAAGCTGGATGATTGTTCTGATGCTGACTAGGTAGGCAATGTGGAGGATCGCAAGAGCACTTCTGGGTGTTGGTTCTCATTGGATTTTGCTTCGATATCCTGGATGAGCAGGAAGCAGAAGTCGGTTTCTTTGAGCACCGCTAAGGCCAAATACATAGTTGTGAGTATGGCCTTGTGTGAAGCTATTTGGTTGTGGAAAATCTTCAGTGAGTTGTTTGGACATGTGTTGGATACCACTGTGATCTTCTGTGACAACCAGAGGGGGATTCGATTGTTGAGGAACCTCATGTTCTATGATCGCTCCAAGCATATAGACATCAGGTACCACGTTATCTGGGATATGGTACGTCAAGGAGAAAGAAGGCTCCATCATATTGGCACTGATGTACAGGTCGTTGATATTCTGTCGAAGCCCATAGGAAAGGTTAAATTCTTGACTTTTCGAGAATGACTAGGAGTCGTGGAGAGGCTCTCTCCTAAGGTTCTTGTATGATATGGACATTGAGCTCTGGGACCTCTGAGGGACTTGGGGTTACATCTTGGAGCGATGAGCAACCATAGGGTGAGTGGTTCAGCCTTCCCCTAGTGGTCTTATATGTACGCAGGATGAGTGGTTCATCCTTCTCCTGTTGAGACACAATCATAGGGTGAGTGGTTCAGCCTTCCCCTAGTGATTTGTTGTGTACAGGGTGAGTGGTTCAGCCTTCCCCTGGGATACCCCTAGTGACATGTAGGCAAGATGAGTGGTTCATCCTTCTCTTGCTGAGACATCCTACCCATGCAGTCTGGGACTCATGGGAAGTACCTCTCATCTGGCCAATGAGTAGGGAAATGAGGATAGGGACCATAGTAGTACCGATGGACGCATCGTGTTACTACCGTACTCCCTATGCGAGGATGATATTGATACGGGATCAATTGGAACTGACTTCGGGTCAGTAAGAGTGATATAACTCACTCTATTTTGGAACTGACTTCGGATCAGTAAGAGTGGTATGACACACTCTCTTTATTGGAATTGACTTTAGGTCAGTGAGAGCGGTATGAGACACTCTCTTTTGTATGGGACTGACTTCGGGTCAATAGAGGATGGTATGATAAATTCTCGATCACTTCTTCTTCTTCATAGTTCAACAGAGCAGAGCAGTGCAGGGCACTGATGGAAAAGATAGCACAGATTGGCAGATGGATTAGCAGATGGAGTTCTCCCTAGTCGAGAGGGAGTGTTAAAATTGGAAACTAGGGCCAAACTCCATGTGGATCATCTTATTTATGGCAACTGATATTTTTTTTTGGATTCCTCTCATCAAGAGGTGTAGGATTGATCTAAAGATCATCCAATTCTAACAAGTATTCATGGAGATATGAATTTATTTTTGTTATGTGACAATTCGTCAAGGTTGGCCAGCAACCAAATTACCCCCATCTATCCTCAATGTTTTACTATAAAAAGAGGTGGCTTGCAAGTCATTAGTCACTCATCTCATGTGATCTTTTCCTCTCCACTCGTTCGGGTTTTGGTGGAACGAAAAGTCACGAAGAGTATATGTTGTCCTAATGGATGCCCCAAACGCTAACGCAATCTATGGAGGAACCTTAACACAGTCTATGGAAGAATCTTAAGTGCCCTATATTACATTCTAGAAGAATCCCTAGACGTGGAGGAGAAAGGGTCCTCTTGAAGATCCTACAACAACCCTAATAGAAGACATGATGGAGAACCTTTAACGATGTTCTAAAGACTTTAATATAGCCATGGAAACACAACGAGTGGGTAAAAATGCAAGTCTATAACAGACCCTAAGACGATGTCCTTATATGCCATAACATTGTCCCTAACACAGTGATGGAAGGAGGTTTAACGCAGGCCCTAACTGATGTCCTTATTCCACTCATACGCTGGAAAGAAAGAGATCTCTTCCACAGACAAGTAAGGGTTCAATGCAGCAAGAGGAGGATCCCTTCACGTTGTCCTAAAAGAGACCTATATACGCAACAAGGAGAAGCCCTATAATACATTTTCATAATGGAGCTGGAAGAACAGTGAGGAGATCTGACCGCATGCAAAGAAGGGAGATTTATTACGAAGCCCTCTAACAAAAACGCAAGGCTAAAATCAAGGCATAGCCATAAGCCCTAAACGTTGTCATAGGAGATGACCTTAATGCAGTCATAAAAGAGGTTTTCATCGAGTTTGAACATTGTCCTAAACATTGTGTCATGAAGACCTGTTGAAAGAGTCTGCATCTATAGCCTAGCTATTCTGCAAGCCATAGCAAGCAGCGAAGGCTGGTATGCATTGATAATTTCAGCAGCATGTTGCAGTATGCATTGAGTGCATGATGGGTGCGGCATAGTGCAATGAAGGGTACAACATAGTGCAGCAAGTAGGGCATAATGATGATGATGTTGCAGCATGATGGATGCAGCAGGATAGGCATAGTAATTAAGTGCAACACTGTGATGATGAATGGTGCAGCATAGTGCAGCGTGACAGTGGTGCAGCATAGTGATGAATGGTGTAGCATAGTACAACATGATGAGATGCAACATAGTGCAACATGATGAGATGCAACATAGTGATGATGGGTGCAACATGGTGCAACACAGTGATGATTAGTGCAGCATGATGAGATGCAACATAGTGATGATGGGTGCAGCATGGTGCAGCACAGTGATGATTAGTGCATCATGATGAGATGCAACATAGTGGATGAGTGCAACATGATGATGAGGTGCAGCACAATGATGGATACAACTCAGTGATGGGTGCAGCATGGTGATGGAATCACCTTGGAGGATCAGTGGAAGAAGTTTTCCTTCACTTGAGTTCTGATCAGCTACCTCATGTGTTATCTTCTTAGTGAAGATCTCTGCTCTTATTTTGTCAAGTTAAAATGTTGACTTCTGATGTATATGTACTATCTCTCTCTCTCTGCTAAACTATTGAAGAACATAAGAAGAATGGATCAAGGGTTCCCCACATTGGGGTTTTTCCCTGGTTGGCGCCACATCTTGTGTCCTCTTGTCTTGGCTTGTCTTCTACGATTTATGTTTATGTTCTATCTTCATTTTACTATCATGCTAAACGTGATTGTTAATCTGGAATTGATATTGAGCTAATATGGAAAATTGAAGTAAATTTTCTCTCAGCATAGAACATACCTAAAACTTAACACATTGTTATTGTATATGTTGTTGTTAGTACAATGCATTGTTTATATGGATGAGTGGTGTATCTTGTAAAGTGTTTGTCAAAACCTCTGAAAGGTGGAATAAAAAAATGTTCATTGATGATCCTGTTATCACTCATATTTTCCTAGAAGTTGTTGGGAAGAGGAAAGGTGTCCGAGGCAACCAAAAACCAACTTTTAGATACATAATCTAGCCAATCTGTACCCAGAGAGGGCTCTCTCTTTATGATTTAGCTTGGTTTTGAAAGATATTAGGCTAGTTGTGAAGTTTAGGAGTTTTGTTTGAATTTGGGTGGTGAGATTCAATAGCAAAGGGGTAAGACTGAGTAGCTTAGTCCATTGGGCTGATGGAGTCAAAGAAGATGGCTTAACTGGACTTGGTTTCTTAACAAAAGATGGTTTCACAGGGCAAGATGGTCAAACAGGGAACAAATAGCAACTTGGAATAGATGGAATGGGCTTAAAATGGATGAAGGGCAGTTAAGAATCCTTCAGCATATTTAAAGAGGGAACTTGAATGATTACTACTAAAGAGCAGTTAAGTATTCTTTAATAAATAATCAAAATGAAAGAACTAGAAAACAGGAGCAATTAAGATTTCACTGTTTATACTAATTCAGAAGAAAACATTGAGAATAATAATGATTGAAAACAAAGTGCAATCAAGCATATTCTGAATTATTCTTTTTCGTTTACCATTCAGATGTGAAACATAGATGATATAATAAACAAGGAAAACTTTAAAACATAAGGTATAGAGGACTTATTGATCCGATGTTTGCTTCAAGAAATCTGTGAAAAGTCCTTTGCTTCAATTCTTCATCCAGCAAGCGATACAAAAGTTTGATCCAATCAGCACTTTATTCCAAAATAGTCAATATTACAGCAATGTCTAAGAATCCACCCCCAATACTCCATTTGAGGGGGTATTTATACAAAAAATCTTTACAAAAATATCTCATAACAGAGTGAGATATATTCTAGTGATGACTAATTATTTTTACAGAAAAATAGAGACAACTAGTCTCGAAGATAGGAGGAAAGTGAACTGTTGTTGTGCTGTTCCTATTCTTGCTGAATGTGCTGGAGGCAGGCCCTTTTATTTGGCTTGCTGTTGTCCTCTTTAGTAACTCTGTGTTGGCTGCCCTATTTTGACCAATGCTTTTCACCTGTTCTGATACACTTCGACCTGTTTGACCCCTTTTCATCTTTGTTCATCTTGCTATGGTAAAAGCCCAAAATTTACATTTTACCAAAAGTAAATTTACAAAATTTCCAACATATCTTCCCACCATTTTGGCTCTGGCAATCTGTGTTTTTGAAGTTTCCTCAAAGTTTCATCAGTCTCTGTATATCTGAAAAATTAGGCTGGATTTGGAACAAGTGTTTTACCTCATGCTCAATATAGAAAAAGTTCTCCAAGCTGTCATAGAGAACTCGGCCTGTGGGGAGTGCTTTTATTCCTGATGCACTTGTTGATGAACTTGCTTGACTGCCAGCATACTTATTCAATTTGTCTACATAATCTATGTGCTTCATTAACCTATCATTGATGACCAAAGGACTTGGTAGCCCTTTATTCTGCAAAATTGTGAACTTTTCCATAAAAGAATTAATTTCCACCTGCATATCTTGGCATCTTCTCTCTAGGTTCTGCATTAAAGTCCTCTTGGTTAGCACCCTTTTGATTTCCAGAATGGTGTCTGTTCTGTCTGGGATGCCAAGTTTTTCCAATTGTTCCTTAGTTCTATTATTCAAAAGATGTATAAGCCTGTTGGCTTGTTCAGGCATCTGTCCTAACAAAGCTCTTGTCCTTTGAATTTCTCCATGTGCTGCTTTCACTAAATCAATCTGTTCATAAATCACTTGGATAGATGGCCACACATCATTTATAGATTGAATGATGTTGGCCCAAAGGATTTTCTTGATCTCTGCCAGGGGCTTGTCAAAAGTGAGCTCTTGTTCTAATGTTTTAACTTTACTTTCTAAGGCTTTAATCTCCCTTGTCTTTTCCACAACACTTATTTTGGAAATATCATAATTTCTTTCTGCCTTAGCCAATTGCTCTTTTACTTGTTTTAATTCTGTAACTTGTAATCTCATTTCTTCCATGGCCTTTATCAATTCTTCAGTGCTCATATTAGTACTGCTGCCTGTTGTTGTTGTACCTGTGACCACCTCTGTTGTGGCTGTTGGGACGTTTGGAGCTAATGTTGTTCCAAGTGTAGAAGGGACTGTTGTTGAGACTATGGGGATTACATTAGGAGGCTGAGAGGTCGACTCTCCCTGCTTTTCCTTCAGTGCTTTTTCTAATGCCTGCTCTGTATCATTCAATCTTTCATTGAGTTTCAAGAGTAGGTCCATCATTTCTTCTTCAGATTTTTGTTTGATAACCTCAGCAGTCTGTGGATGCCTTGAAGGAGGCAGCTTTAGCTGCTTCCTCAAGGCAGCAATGTCTTCTTCTTTTTTCTTAATTAGTGCTTCTACACCTTTCACATCTTTGGGATCATGTCCCAATCCAATGATGATTTCTTCTAATGATTTTATTCTATTATCCTTGGCTAGGGAGGAGGCTTTTTCCAAGTGAAGTTGAGTAGCTGTATTATCCAAGGAATTTTGTAGCTTGTGGGCCATCATTGCTTTGTCAGCCAGTGTGGAATAGACCATTTCCCCAGTTTTCTTGTGAAGTTCAATCTGGTCCATAGGATGAATATCTTTGGCTAAGACCTCCAAATTTGTTCTGATGTAATCTACTGCTGACTGGGGTTGTTGCACCTTTGGCTTGAAGTAACTCATTATCATTTTGCCCTCTTTGATGTCATAGGCTGACATCAATCTCTGCTGGTTTGTGGGGGCCATTTTCAAGTATTGATTGTAAATTTGAAGTCTGACAGGATCATTTCTGGCCTTTATTTCTGTGAAGGTTTTCTTTATATCTGAGGCCTCTTTTCCTGGAGGTCTGCGAGATGAAACTTCTGAACTTTGTTGCCTTTCTAGCTCTTGCCTCTGTGAGCTAAGGGATGTTTCTCCCAATGGAGAAGTTTGCTGGCTCACTGCTCTTTCTTCTCTGTGGCTGTCTATAGTCTCTTCCATCATTTCCTCTTCTGACAGAGGGTTCAGTCTTTGTCTTTTAGTACCAGGCTGTTCCATGGGTCCACTGGCAGGGGTAGTGGTTTCCCTGTCCCTCTTTTTGCCTCTTTCCTCATTTAGAGGAGTTTGTAAGGCTGGGCTTTCTGCTACATGGGTTTGAGCTAGAGGAGTTGGCACTTGACCCTGTTCTTTGGACTTTCCAGGCTGATCTGTCATTGTGGGTTGTTCTGTAGTCTCTACTTCCTTCCCTTTAGGTGTGCCTGTGGCTGGTATGTTGACTTCTGGTGGAGGCTGTTGAGAAGTTCCAGCAATGGATGAACTACCTGCTGATTTTTGAGGCAGCTTGAATGGTACCTGTCCAAAAGAATCCAGGTCAAGAGTTTTCTCAAGATCTCTCATTGCATTTTCCATGTTTTCCTACTCACTAACCTCTTCTATAAGGGTCCCTTCTACCCATTCATCCAAGTTTGCAAACTGCTCAATTTCTGGGATCCTATGGTGGATATATGGGGATAACCTGTTTTTTGTCCTTCTGTCACATATAAAACTGTTGGGGTCATATGGCACCCACCAAAAACTCTTTCGTAATCTAAGGCGGTCTTCTAAAATCTTTTCAGCTTCTTGCCATGCATCCCTAGAATTGATGACAAAAGGGCCTAGCTGGTTCTTAATTCTTAGCTGAGCCTTCTTCTTGGCAGTACAAAAATGGACTAAATCTGCATTTATGATCTGTCTGAAATATTCTAGTGCAAATAATCTCATGGGAACATACTTGGGTAATTTAAAAGGGCAAAGTTCACACCCATACATCCTGATTTCTGTGTGATTTTTGTATAGGTACCAGTCACCTATCCTGTACTGCTTAGAAAGCTGAAGAATCTTTTTCATGTCACCAGAGATCCTAGGAGGGGAAACTCCTATTAACAGACTGGTTGCTGGATGCACAAATAAGTCAATGAACTCATTATAAGTGTAAGGAGACTCACAGGTATCATGAAAGATTGAACTCCAAAAGATTACAGACCTTGGATTTCCTTTGGTGTCCAGTTTCTTGATGGGGAAAGGAAAGTTATCTGACTGATGATATAACAAAAGATGGTATATGAAAGATGTGTATTTGAAAACTCCTTCCCTATCCAAATTCAGGAATTGATCATGGATTTTGTTGGCAATATAAGTAGCATAGTCATATCTGACAGCAGGAGGTTGTCCTGGAGTAAAGATTGATAATAAAACTAGGGTGATATCATCAACAAATTCACTTGAGTTAAATCCCATGATCAAGGATATCATATCAACAATAAGTTTTCTAGTCTTAGTGAAGAAATCTTTTAGATAGGGAGGTGGACCTTTAGGCTGGTGCTTTGGTGACATGAAGATCTGAACAATACAAGTCACTCCTGATTTGGAAAACTGAGATGCTTTTTCAAGTAAATATCCCATGGAAAGAGGAGCAAGGGGCTGAGTGGGGTGGAACTGTATCATTTCATTGATGGATTTAGCAGTTATGGGGAAAGGACAGTTTGAACTGGGGACATAACAGCTCTATGGATGGGATCATAATTAGCACAGCAATGATGAATTATCTCTGGGAAAACGTGAACTGAGGGGAGAAAATACATGGGAAGGTTAGACTCCCAGAGTCCAAAAATGTCAGATTTATTTAGATAACTGTCTCTGGCTTGGCAGAAGGCTTGAAGATGATTTATATCAGCAGATAAGTCTTTTATCTGAAAATCTTTATCGGCCAGAGGTAGATAATCTAAGTCTTTGTGGGGAGCGTTGAGGGGCGCGACATTTAGAGCTACAGGGGTTTCCATATTTGGTTCTTGTGGATTCAAAATGGAATTCGGGCTTTCTGGGGGAAAGTTGACCAAACAACAAGTTTGGGGACTGTTTATGGCAACACAGACTGCTCTAGACTTGAATTTTGGCCTTCTCAGGTAGAATTTTTAGTAGAAAACCGAAATTATAGGGTTTCAGTGAAAAATGGATAAATACCTGTGTCAAAGAACTGAATAATGCAATGGCAGGTTGGGCGACTGGTCCCGGGCTGAGTTACTGTGAATTTCTCGAGCTGGTAGCGGTTGGAGAGCTTAGCAGTTGACTTTGGACGATGTTTTGCATGGGAACACAGTTGCAGCGTATTATAATGAAAATGACGTTTTATTCTTTTATTTAACAAAACATGAGGTTGGCGGGGTTTTTTGGTTTTATTGGGCGGATGACGTAAGCGGTGATGTGACATTTTGTCGTTAGCGGAGGGTGGTAAGCGGTAAGCGCTCGCACCGCTTTTGGGGCTAGGCAGTTTTGGACGGAGGGCGAGCGAACATATGGAGCAGACGACGCGTGGCGGAGGTACGGGCGGAAAACCGCCTGGTGATCGCGAGTTAAAGCGCGGTCACCAAGGGGGGTGTGATATCGTCGTCGACCGTCGGATGAAAAGGCAGAGATTGGATGGCGGACGGGCGTTGGAGATGGCGGGGATTTAATGCAGCGGGGCCCGACACAATTAACAACTAATTAACTATATCGGGGTGAATGCGATTGGTCGGGGGTGGTTATTAATTAACCCAGATGGTTAATTAATCCCATTTTTCATGCGGCGGGGAAGGTTCTTAATGAATCACAGATTGATTCATTAATTCTCCTTTAATTGTATTTACGGTTATAATTAACCAGGGGCGGAATATATAGAATTTGGGGTTTTTTATGTATTTAAATAATACGGGGGGGTAAATGTTTAAGCGGGAATTATATAATATAAGTCAAAGGTTAATATGACAATGAAATGGAAAAAGCGCCAAGTATAAAAACCTTTAATGAGTGTATTTAACTTAGGCTTTAAGTGAGAAAAGGGTTTTCAAGTGATATTATGCATTATTTCTAAGTAAAATAGGATTTTACTTAGAAAAGCTTTATGAAATGAAATGAATGGTTTATGAATGATTTTGAGTACTGAGGCTTTTTAGATCATTGGGCCGAGGGTCCGGTCCCTCCAGAAGTCAGAGAAATGCTCTGAGCCCCTTTGATTTTAAAAGACCTTGATACTTAGGGGAAATTAGTGAATGATTAGGGAAAAATGTGAAGGGGAGTTAGTTATTTAACCTTGTTTTGCTTGAACTGCATCAAGTAAAATGTCTGCCTTGCACTTGTGATAAAAGTAAAAGTTAACACATTTAGAGACATTATTCATCACAAGTAATTCTGCAACACCATCTACCTACCCTATCTACTTTAGCCTGACATTTTTTCTTCTTTATTAGGGTGCACTTAGACTGGCAAACCCTTATCACACTTTTTCTTTTACATATGGAAGTCTATCTAAATCTAACCTTATTACATCCAAGGGCTCAGTTTAAACTATTGAGCTCCTTTTATTTACTCTACCTATCTACTTATCTGCCAAGATTACACTGTTTGGTCAGATTTTATTCTCTATCTCTGTAGCATGAAATTGAAAAATGAATGAGCCAAGTTTAAACAGTTTGACTCTTCATCAATTGTGGCATAAGATTAACAAGCTGCACACAATTGCTTATTACAGAAAATGAAATAGTAGTGGCATTTAGACTTGCACACTTTCCTGGTCTATTTTTGTTTGGGGTTCATTTTTTCTCATTTTTTGACCATTTTATTCTTTTCACCCTTTGATTTTTCTTTTAGGGTATACCCTCTTTACATTTTTTAAATTTTTTGATTTTTCGACAATATGGAAACCTTTGCAACAAGAAAAGGTATGAACATATTACAGAGCTCATCAAGTCAATCATGAAATATGACACCAATTGGTATAGGAGCATAACAGATCCATCAAGGATTTGGAATGAATTGACCAAGGGCCAATAGAGGTTGGATGATTCATTAAGACAGCTCGCTACAATCGACACCAATCCTCATCTCAAAAGAAGTCTTATGAGGAGAACTTTTGGAGGGTTCAAATTTGGAAAAGATGAAGTTCCAAAGCAAAAATGGTCTCTTGAACTTCCAAGAAAGAGTAGAAATCAAATGAGAAGAGAGCATATTTTTTCACACGTCAGGGAGCGTGGACACTAGATCACAAATGTCAAGTTAAAAAGGGCATAGAAGTAGATGAGACTGCAAAAATTGAATAAGAGCAAGAAGTGGAAAATAACTCAAGTCAGTTAATTGAGGAAAGGGTTGAAGGGTCTATGGTTGGAAAAGAGTCATATGATGAATGCTCTAGCTTACATGACCATGAGACGAATGAATTAAAAATTCCTTAATCGCATTATGAGGATCATGAATCTACTCTTTTGAAGAGCTCATTGAAGGCTCAGGTGATAGTGATGGATGAGATGGGTTATTCTACTACTTTCTAGGAAAACACCCTTGAAGGACATGAGAAACCATGTGAAGATGTTGATAGAAGCTCACCTATGCATCTATGTTTGATGGAGGAGATTAATGAAACTCTTAGGGAGTAGCAGATTGTTCCCATGAGAGTAAAAGGACAAGAAAAGTATTTGAGGGATAAGATTCTAGCGATCCAACATGAAGAACACATCAAGGAGCATGAGTCAGATGAGGAGGATGATATGCACAATAGATATGATGAGCCATCATTAGAGAGACAATTGAAGGTTCAAGTTGGAGATGTGATGGAGGTGGTTGAGCATCCATATTTGGCTCTGCCCATTGATGAGTTGCAAATAGATGCAGAGGCAGCCAGCAGGGTTGCAATACTTTCAAGCAATAGTTGTTAGTAGAAGATTGAGCATTTTAGGATGGATCTTATGGTATTGAAGAAAAAGGTACAGACAATACGAGGCACCATCCCGTAGAAGAACAATAGAATTGAGGAGCTTAGACTAGTATGTGCCAAATCAATGGCCAAGCTATCGAGTGTTGAGGGATGGATGAGGTTCCTAGCAAGGCAACAAGAGGAGTATACTTTGGATATATAGTCCAACACTATCTAGGAATACATAGACAAGGCTTGCAACATTGTTTCTCCACCTTTTTCCATTCAAGAGAAATGGATATGGTTTTTCATATAGATCGTATTGGTTAATTGGGTGGAGTAGTATGCGTTGAGCATGGAGTAACTTGGGCATAGTGGACATGTACCATGGGTAGGTGATCATGTATTTCATCCTTCCCATAGGATGGATTAGCGAGAGATTATGAGTTGGTATCTTATTGATGGGTTTATTTGTAGAAGGATATTCTTAGTCAGGTGCAAAGCACAATAGGAACCCTTAGGTATGAGCGATGATGATTGGACATGGTTGTTAGAAAATCAAAGTAGATGTAGGTTCATGTTGATTATCCTTAGCTTGATAATTACTTATGAAGTTTCTTTTCTTCTTGATGTTGTTGAAAACTTCTGGTAAATTGTGTAAATATAGTTTATACACGATTTATAAGAAGTTTTCAACAACATCATGTTACTGATTGTGGAAATATACATGCCAAAATTGTTGTCTTATTATTAATTGTTTTTGTTTTCGCTCGTCAAGCAATTACCACAAATGTAAATATAAGAGACAAAAGACACCAAATATAGGCTCCATGCCAGGGCAAAAACCCACTTCCTGGGGAAAACCTAAACAATCTCCTTCTTATAGAATTAGATCAAGATGAGACTTCTCAAGACCCAATGACCAAGTCAAACCACCTTCTAACTACAATTCTTATCAAGTCAAAAAAAAGGATGCCATTTCCTTACTACAATTTTTAGACCTTTGAAATACCACTGCAATATTCAGACCTCTCCAATATTACTTCAATTTTAGACCTCTGCAATACCAATATGATTTTCATACTTTTCCAGTATCACTGCAAATTCAAACCTCTACAAAACCACTACAATTTCGGACCTCTGCAAAACTATTGCAACTTTGAACCTCTGCAAAATCACTGCAATTTTGGATCTCTGCAAAACCACTGCAATTTCGGGTCTTTGAGATACTCTTATAACTTTGATCTAAGCAGACTTCTTATGTTTCGGTTAGGAGCAAACTTCGTATAGTTTTGATCACCTATGCTTCAATCAATCTTGTATTTGAGCTTTTTTTTCTTTTCTTTTCTTTTAACTAAACTACAAATGTTGTTCCAAATGAATCCAAATTACCTCTTATATACTTTTCTCCTCATGTTAATTAGCCAGGTTATGATGCCAAATTGTACTACTTCTTTAGGTCCACATGTACTATAATAGGGCTGACTTGTAGCTAGAAGATTGTTTAACAAAATTACATGACAATATAGCCATGTTGGGTCTTTACAAATTACATTGACTCTTCATGAAAATTCCTATAGACATGAAATGGATGCCTTGACCTATTTGACCAATGACCCAAGCATGAAACCCATGCTTCATAAATAAATAATTTTCTTATATTCTTTACATCATATTTATAATGAGAACTAGGACAATTATGAAGACTGAACCTAGTTTCTTTTCCAATATTGGTGGCTCTGGGATCTAGGTGGATCCATTGATGGTAGATTGAGTCAACGACTTGTTTGGGAACTAGGTATTGAGGGATACATTCATGGTTGTTTAGCACAGAGGCATGATGTGACCCAGTGGTTCATATGTGATACTGGTATCAGTGTGCATATGCCTCTATTCTGGATGGATACAGATTTCTTGAGGGAAAGCAATCATGGGGCGGGAGGAATTGTAATATCCCCATTTTCATTTTCCTCTATAGTACAACCGGGATGGATTTTCAGGGTATGTGATGGTCAGGTCACAATATTATGTCATTAGAGGTTCCAGAGGGGTTTTGAGGAGTTTTATGGGGTTTGATGGCATTCACTTGGAATATTCCATTATCAAGGTCAATTCTGCATAGCTTGCTTTTGGTTCCATTGCATTCTGATATTTCTTGTAAAATGAGATTATTATTGAGCCTAAATTAATTATGTTTAAGGTGGCATTTCGGGAGCAATATGTGATGGAACACCTTAGTGTGATAGCTTATTGGAATTAGAATGAGAAGATCTATAGGATGGAATGATGATAAGTGACTCCCAGTGGTCATATAAAGTATGGTGGGATATTTACCATTTTCCCATAATAAAAGTGACTTTAATTAGTCACTTAATTAAATAAAATAATGGGGAAATGATTAATTTAAAGAAAAATGCCAAAAGTGAATCAAGTAAAATAAAATAAAAATTAAAAGTCACTTAGATGAAGTCAAAGCAGAGCTTCTAGAATAATACTAAAATAATCAAAATAAGAAACTTCAAGAATATTGGAGATATATCTATCAAGTCTTTAAAAGGAGGAGAATGAGATCATTTGGGACATCTTGTATTTGTGTATTGTCTTTGTGGTGAGTTTGGAGAACCAAGTTCTCAGTTTAGTTTTCTTCCAGAGTTCTCGCATCCATCGACGTTTCGAGCCATCCACTGTGGCTCATCATCAGGATAGATCAGTAAGTGTGTAGGACAGATCTCATCGGAATGAATAAATAGAGTTAAGAGATGGAATGAGAATGGTAGACGAACCTGCCATGATTGCTAATAATTTACTAATGATACTTAGTAATTTATAATATTTGGAATTGATTTAATTACAGATTAAGAATAAAAATGATTTTAATTAATTTTAATTTTTCTGAAATCTATTGAGAATAAAAATAAAAATAAAAATAAATTTAAAAGTTTTTATTTTTATTTTAATTTTAGTTGACTTTAATTTATAATTAATTTTAATTTGGAAATGTTCTTTAGAATAAATTAATTGGATTGATATTAATATTAATCTAGAATAAATGATTAAGAATTAATCTCAATATTAATGTTAATTAATACTAAATTTTAATATTAGTGTTGATCCTAGAAAATTTTTAAATAATTTTATTAATTTTTATTTTATTTAAAAACATGTGAAATTTAGTTTGAAATTAATTATGATCTTCTATAAATTAATTTTAATTTTAACTTAGAATCCTATCAATCTTCTTAAAATGAAGCTTTTAAAAATTCCCCTAATTTAAAATTAATTTTAGAATGAATGGATTTGAATTGGTTTTTAATTCTAATGATTTAAGAATTAATATCTAAATTAGTAATATTTGTTAATAATGTTAGTATTAATGTTAATATTAATATAAATTATAGATTTTGTTTTAAAATAATTTAATTAGTTTTTAAAAATTTAAAAAAAAAAATTAATTTAGAATATTATTAAAATAAAATGCCTATGAAGGATCTTTTATCTTTTAACTTATATATTCTAATTAATCTTAATTTGAATTAATTTTTTTAGAAAAGTGATTTAGATATTAATATTAGTATTGATCCTATTGAAACTTTGGTTAAGAATAACTGAATTAATTTAATTAATTAAATTATTCTTAACCAAAGTTTCAATAGGATCAATACTAATATTAACATTAACATTATTATCTAAATCACTTTTCTAAAAAAATTAATTCTAAATTAAGATTAAAAGAATATATAAGTTAAAAGATAAAAAACCCTTCATAGGTATTTTCTTTTAATAATATTCTTAATTAAAAAAAAAAACAACAACAACAACAACTAATTAAATTAAAATTAATTAAATTATTCTAAACAAAATCTATAATTTAGATTAATACTAATTTATCATCTCTCTGCGGTAATAATTTAGGGTAATGTATTTACGATCTCTTTGCGGTAATAATTTAGGGTGATGTATTTACGATCTCTCTGCGATAATAATTTAGGGTGATGTATTTACCATCTCTCTGCGGTAATAATTTAGGGTGATGTATTTACTCTCTGTGATAATAATTTAGGGTGATGTATTTACCATCTATCTGTGGTAATAATTTAGGGTGATGTATTTACGATCTCTCTGCAGTAATAATTTAGGGTGATGTATTTACGATCTCTTTGCAGTAATAATTTACGATCTCTCTGCGGTAATAATTTACGATCTCTGCGGTCATAATTTACGATCTCTCTGCAGTAATAATTCATGATCTCTCTGCGGTAATAGAAAAACAATCTGGGGCACGTGCGTCTGCGGTCCGGCTTGCTGATATCAGGTGCACACATTCCTTATATTTTTCTAATACATATCTGCTCATATATTTTCAAGTATGAATAATTCACCACAATTACCAAAGGTAGACCTAGCACAGTTACTCTACAGAGCCTCTATGAGTATATAGAGTCTTTAGAGAAATGTAGAGAAGAAAGAGAAGTCAAGCTACAAACAGAGTTAGCAGCCATGCTGGAAAATAAATTCACATCTCTTGAAGACAAGATCCAAAAACAAATAGAAAATAAAATAGAACTATTGGAGAATAAGATGGAGGCAGTGGAGACTAAGTTGCAGGTTATAGAAAAACAAAACCAAGATATGAACCAAACATCCCAGCAAGTAGATTTTGATACTTTAGAGAGTCTTAAAATGAAGGACATGATTAAAGAGCTAGAAGAAAAAGTTAATAGTCGCCTCACCCTAAATAATGTGGCAGGTAAATTATATATCAAACCAATTAAAGATGAAATGAAAAAATTGATAGAATTAGACCATGAGCATAATAAAAGGGCCTTGAACCTTATAATCTTCGGTTTGAAAGAGGAGGTAGACGAGGATACTTTAGCCATAGCCCAGATAGAATTACATAACAGATTACAAATTGAAACAACGTGTCTGACAAAAGCAACAAGGTTACGGAAACTAACTGAAAATAAAGGAAGGTTAATCCGAATAAAGGTGAGCTCTACTGACCATAAGTATGGCATACTTAGTAAAACCGCAAGTCTAAAAGGAACGAGAAAATTTATAAATGAAGATCTCATTCCAGAAGATCAAACAGAATTGAGAAAGGAGGTTCAAAAGGTAAAGGAAGCTAGGAAGGAAGGAAAATGGGCAATAATCAAAAATAGAAAAGCCGTTATTCAAGATAGAAACCAAAAAGATAATAATAAATATAAACTCAACATGCTCTGGATTCTTTCTTGGAATTGTCAGGGCTTTCCATGGAACAAAGGCCCCAAGCTAAGTTGGATCTCGAATGATGTTGATATTATTTTTCTTGTTGAAACTTGGGAGCACGAAGAATCTAAGGTCCCTAACATAGATGGCTTTACATTATGGTCTACTTGGAATAAGTGATCCTCCCGTAGAGGCATTGGGGGTATATCTTGTTACATTAAGAAGAACATCTCTCCCCATGCTAGGATTTATAAAAACGACCCTTACAACCAATATAGTTGGATAGAAATTACTGACATTTCTGATAAAAAGACCTACATAGCAATCTGTTATCCCCCCCATCAATTCTAACTTCTATAAGAAAAATAATCTAGATAAAATAGTCCTTACAATGGTTTAGAGAATGATATTTCTAGCCTAAGGAATGAAGGCAATATCCTTTTAATGGGTGACTTTAATGCTCAAACTTTAAGCAACCAAGCTATTATTGTAAGCAATCATTCCAACCCTAATCCTCTTTGGTTAGACGAAGACCTTCCTCTGGCTAGCCAGTACAAAAGGAGCTCTAAAGACCTCGGGGAGAATTTGTTTGGGTTGGAGCTAGTCAAGCTTTATAGTGCTCATGATCTCATAATTTGCAATAGTCTAAAGAAGTGACCCATTCTAGCCAGATGACCTACATCCATGAGCTTGGTAGCAGCGTGGTAGACTATGTTATCTCTGATCTCCCTCTATACAACGAAATAACAAATCTTGACATCTTAAATGACCACGAGCCTAACTCTGATCATAGGCCTTTACTTATAACTCTCAATTTTGCCATGCATAGAGTTCCCATAGAAGATAATCCTTATAGCCAAAAGAAGTTAATCTTTGATAGAAATAAAAAAGATATCTTTCTAAATGAATTAAAAACTAATTTTCTTCATTTATCTAGTATAGACAACATAGAAGATCTCTATCATAATTTTACTACAACCCTCTCATATTCTATTAACAAGTTCTCAATTGAAGTTTCAAGTAATAAAATAAATAACAAAACCAACCCATGGTATGACAAAGATTGTAAAAGTGCAAGGAGATCAATTAAGGAAATTGTTGATGAATCTCTTAAAATTGGCAAGATAAAAATATACAAATCCCTAACTAAAAGGAAAAAAGGCAGTATATTCGTAAAAGATAAGAGAATCTCTTACACCTCTCTAAGGTAGCTCCTACGAAATTCTGGAGGCAGATTCTAACTAGGAAAACTAAAGATAATAATAAAATTGCTTTACAGGATTGGAATTCCTATCTTAAAAAGCTTTTTGAATCTCCAAATGTCATGGATAACTTTGAAACCCTGCTCACAACGAAAGAAGTTTTCTCATTAGAAGACATTGATTTTGGGGTTAATCGCTTGGCTAATGGGAAAGCTAAGGACATTGAAGGTTACCAGGTGGAAATCTTAAAAATTGGAGGTCCTGTCCTCATCCCCCACATTCACAAGATTTTCAATCAAGTGGTCAAGCAAGGGTTCCCTAAACCATGTACTCAAAGTCTCATTATCCTTATTTTTAAAAGTGGGGATACAAATAACCCCTCTAATTGTCGAACAATTATGATCAGCCTTCTCCTAGCCAAGTTATATGGTATTATTTTGGAAAGGAAGTTGAGCATATGGCTTGAAAGTGGAGGTAAGTGGGTTTTAGAAAGTAGCACTCAACAACAGACCACCTCATTACGCTTAGGATCATTGTGGAGGAGTGCCACAATGATAAATCGAATCTCTTTTGTTGCTTTGTGGACTTTAGAAAGGCTTTCGATATAGTTCCTAGAAACAACCTTTGGAACAGATTAGAAGAGCTAAAGGTTCCTTTTGAGTTGAGATTTTCCGCTATAAGGTTACACGAGGATGTAATTGCCAAGTTAAAGAGAAATGAGGGGTGGTCAAAAGATATTAAGTGTAATATCGGAGTTAAACAAGGTTTCCCCCTCTCCCCTACCCTATTTGGCATTTACATCGACAAGCTAGACAATT
Organism: Pinus tabuliformis; assembly: GCA_031772625.1. Lineage (NCBI taxonomy): Eukaryota > Viridiplantae > Streptophyta > Pinopsida > Pinales > Pinaceae > Pinus > Pinus tabuliformis. Next base: position 842,864,884 of record CM062812.1, read on the forward strand.
GTTTAGAGGAAGAAGGATGTGTTGGCACGATCTTAGCTGGGATAGGCATCATCCTTCTTATCTATGCTGACGATATTGTTCTTCTCGCAAGGTGCCCAGCTGATCTTGATAAGCAACTTATACTTCTTAAGGATTTCTGCTCTACCATGGGTATGATTGTTAACACTGACAAAACAAAAGTTATGATTATCAAATCCAAGAAGGACACTTACGCTAATTTTATGTATGATAATAATAACATGGAGGAAGTGTCTTCCGACAAGTACCTGTTAGCTTCGCTGATAAAAGGCCCAAAATTGGATCCAAATATGCTCCAAAGCACTCCCTAAGTCTTCAAAAGTGCTCAAAGATCATCCATCGATCGAAACAAGCAAGGGAGGAAAGCCCTTGGAAGGGCAAAAATGCACTATCGAGAGGCTAAAATACTCAAATCACTCTAAAACCATGAAAAATCATTATTGCAAGCTTAATCTAGGCATTGCACAACCACCGTTAGATCTAGCCAATCAACGACCAAGATCTAGGCGGCAAATCACATATTGGCCGAGTAGAGGTGATAGGCTTAAAGAGGGCGCATGACACCGCCGATCAGCGATTGCCGATGATCGGATCGGTGGGTCGCATTGGCAGGGAGCTATGTCATATATATGTATATGTATATGTATATGTATATGTATATATCTATCTCTATCTCTATCTCTATCTCTATATCTATATCTATATCTATATCTATATATATAGATATAGATATAGATATATATATATATATATATATATATATATATATATATATATATAGATATATATATATATATATATATATATATATATATATATATATATAAGGCCCAGGGAATGAGCGATCAACGATTGTGATCAGATCGCATCGTTGTATCGCATCGGCATACTACCATGGGGCGGGACCTCCACACATACATACAGGCGACCTGATACTCGGACCCAACTGTGGTATATATGAGAATTCATATATTTTGAGATCTGCGCTCACATAGTTTTCATTGTTTTTATGTATTTTCATTGTTATAACAAAATACGAAGGAAGCCTAAGGCAGTGTGGTAGCGATGGAACTCGAACCCGATGGGTTTCCAGAATCAAAAAATATATATCTATATATATATTCAGGTCCACCTAAGGCCATTTCACATGTTTTTTAGTGTTTTATGCATATTTCACAATACGAGGAAAATACACAGGGCAGGCTTCTTTGCGACTTGCGACAGCAACAAGGGCAGACCCGAGAGGATATAAACCATCTTTGAGGACTTTTTGAAGTCCGAAAAGGATAGGGAATGGCGGGATTTCGCAGTATGGTTGTGCTTTCTATTGATAACAGAAACAGTCACAGTTTGCAGTTGAAAGAGAAAACAAAGGCACGCAGACCCTTTCCACCACCCAACAGAGGCCGGGAGACAAGGACAAAGGCCAGAAAGCATCAATAGATAGTGCAGCACATCCATAGAAAAAACAGAATGATCATGGAGCTCTCTGTACATGAGAACTCCCAGACAGCACAACAAGCTACCAAAATATCTGAAAGCAGTTACTCTGCTGTCAGAAGCAAAAAACTCTGATCCCATGCTTGCTTAGAGGGCATCAAATTAGTTAACGATGCATATCAAGCATACTAAGACTCCAAGCCTCTTAGAGCTCAGGAGCATTATAAACAAGCTATAAATAGTTGAAAACAAGATGTAATACGGGTTCAACTTCTGGAGATTATTCCTCCTCTGTTCCTTCAAGCTCCTCATTTTTATTCTAGCAATACAAGCTCCTTTTGCTATTACATGTTCAATCCCCATTTTTTTTACTATCCTATGCTTGCACTTGAACAGTTTGTTCATGTTTCCTTTGTGTTTAAGGCCAGATAATTGTCATCTTATCTCTGCTTTGATAACTTAGATTTCCAAGCTTCTTTGTTGCCTGTAGCTAACCATTCATATGTGGTCATATATGCATCTTCCAGTGCAATCAGTATTCTCTTTTGCTACCTGTAGCTAGTCATTCATTTATGTTTATATATGCAATTTGCTGATACAGTTAGTATTCTCCATCTATCCATTAAATCTACAAACTATTGAGCATTAGTGGTCTAAAGCCTTGTGTTGTTGAGGGTGTTCATGCATGTCTTGAGTGAGAATAGAGTTGAAATGATTATCTAACTTGATCCAAACCATCATTCATTCCAGTAGTTCAGAGAACAACACTGAAGATTATATGTTACCAGGCATCTCCGAGCTGCAACCTAGGAGAGTTTCCTGGAGTGCTAACATAATTGGCGCCGTTGCCGGGGAGAGGAAACTGAAGCTCATCTTCCATGGGAAATGACATAGATCCAGCTTTGATGATAGACAAAGTCTGGGCACTTTTTTGGTTGTAATCATCTATCTTGCGACTCTACTAGAGGTCGAACCTCTTGGCGACTCCACTTCATAGTTATGGCTCAATTTGTGAGGCATACTTGGAGAAATCCTCACAAGCTACAAGCTGAACCAGTACCTGACCCTGAAAAAATCATCAAAGAGAGAAAGGTATTGTAGAAAGGAGCATCGGGTTCAAGTAAATCTAAACAATCTCCCATATCTCTTCAATAAAGGCTTGTAATAGAACAAATACATGTTGAGAGTATAACATCTAATACTAGTAGTGAAGAAAAACTCTTAGAGATTCATAAAGCTCCTTATTCTTTAGGTTCTCCTTTTGCTTTAAGCCCAAAGGAAACCTCACCTCATATCCATCATACTCCTTTAGTCCTGTCAGTCACTCCTCAACCATCTATCATTCAGACTGCCAGTACTCTTTTAGCCACCACAGCTATGGCAGGTCCACAAGCACCTACCAAAATGGAAAGAATCATAGCTGCTAGGTATGGACCTCTAATATTGCCCACTCCTTTGAATGCCATGCCTACTGAAGAATATCAAAAGTATATTCCTAAGTTCACTGGGACTGAAGGTGTTACAGCTGAAGAACATCTTGAATCATTTTATAGCTATGTTGATAACCTGGAAATTAGTGAAGATGATGTCTGGATGATAATCTTTGTTCAAAGCCTAGATGGAGAGGCTAGAAAATGGTTCAGAGAACTGAGCCCAAGATCTATAGCTGATATTGAGGCTTTAGATGATGCATTCCTGAAGCATTGGGGGGATAAGAAGGATCTCCTCTACTACCACACTGAGTTTGGGAACTTACAGAGGGAAAATGGTGAGCTTCTGTCTGATTTTAATAAGAGATTTAACCGCATGTATAGCAAGATACCTGCTAAAGTAAAACCCACCACTACCTCTACTAGACTCATCTATGCCAGTGCCTTTGATTCTAAATTCTGTTTACTGTTGAGGGAGAGGTGATGTGCTACTTTGGCTTATATGCAGGATGCAACCTTGGAAGTAGAATCGAACATCATGGCTGCAGAAAACCTCAAAGGTAATGTTGACAGAAGGAGTCAAAGGGACGAGTTTTCATCATCCTCTGATCCTAAGATAGATAAAATGACCAAAATGATTGAGTCATTAGCCTCTGAAGTTTCCAAATTAAAGGTTGAGCAACATTCTGGGAAAGGAAGGGTTAATAATACCTTTGCTCCTCCAAATCCAAATCTATATAGAAGACCTGATGAGCAGTTGAAAATTTTACAAAGAAGCAAAGAGGTCAATGAAGACTAAAGGCTGAAGATCCCTTTTCAGAATGCAGTCATGGAAGAAGAGCAGTTTGAGGAAGATGATGAGATCCATGGTATGGAAGACAAAGGCAATGCCACCTTTTTAACCAAAGCTGCCTATGAGAAGTCATTATTCAATGACCAGATCAGCCAAGAGTGGGATGCTGAAGCTGTTCTACAAACTGAAAATCAGCACCAATATAATTTGAGTTCTATGATGAATAATGTCAAAGAAACTCCTGTTCATAAAACTGTTTTCCCTGCAGAACAGAAAGCTAATAAGCAGAAGCAATCAGTAGTTAATCCTATCATTCTCAAAGCTCTAGCCATAGAGGTAAGAGGCCTTGAAAAGTCCCCTTCTTCTTTCAGTTTTAAATTAGAAATCCAGAAGCCAAGAATACCTATGCCCCTGATTGAACCAGTGAAGAATGAGTCCTTCAAGAAATCTATCTTTGAGGCTCTTAAGCCTAAAACCATCCAAGCTTCCACTAACTATGTAAATCTGCAAGATGACCAACCAGCTGTTATTCTCAACCCAATGATCGAAAACTGTGAAGACGGCTCCCCATCATTCTATTTTCTCTGTCTATTTATGATGAAATCCTTCATAATTGCCTTCTGGACACTAGAGCCAACCATAATCCAATGCCCAAGGCTGTCATGGATAAGCTTGGTCTTGACATTACCAAGCCTTATCAGTTGGCTTCTATGCAGCTTAAAAAACCAGTTTGCCAGATCACAGAGGAAGAAGGTCCACAGATTTGGGATGTGTTCTTTGATGGGGCTTACTCTGAGGGAGCTGCAGGAACAGGTGAAGTCCTTGTGTTCCCCACACCAGAATGCATTGATTCATCTTCCATATTAACTTTTCAGGTCTTAAATGACACAACAAAGTGTGAAGCAGACCTTATCATTCAGCAGGTGTACAAAAGATCCAAGGCTGAAAACATACGGAGAGGAGGTGAAATATAGACCATCTCTGCCTGATAATATCAAGTGTTCCAAACTTTTTGAAGTAGAGGATCAAATCAATAGGCTTTTGCAAGTCTTTGATGAATTGGCTGATATACACATTGACCAAGAGAAAGAAACCTTTCATGGAAAGGTAAAAAGGGTCAATTTTCAGTTTGGTGACTGTTTTCTCAAAAGGGATGCATCAAAGGAAGGATATGTTTTTGATGGCCCATTCAATGGGTTGTTCTTCGAACTTTATTTCAGTTAAGGCTTTCAAGCCTTGGTATTGTAAATATGTTGTTTTCAAAGTTTTTATTTCATGCTTAATAGACTCCATGCCCAATGCAACACTAGGAGGAAGATTTGACCTTGTTGTATATAGGAAAGGCATTGATCTGTAGTTCTTGAAACCTCATAGGGAGGATTTCATCCCCAGAAGGAGCCAATGTTAGCTTCGCTGACAAAAAGCCAAAAATTGGATCTAAATATGCTCCAAAGCACTCCCTAAGTCTTCAAAAGTGCTCAAAGATCATCCATCAATCAAAACAAGCAAGGGAGGAAAGCCCTTGGAAGGGAAAAAAATGCACTATCGGGAGGATAAAACACTCAAATCACTCTAAAACCATGAAAAATCATTATTGCAGGCTTAATCTGGGCATTTCACAACCACCGTTAGATCTGGCCGATCAACGGCCAAGATCTAGGCGGCAAATCGCATATCGGCCGGGCAGAGGTGACAGGCTTAAAGCAGGCGCATGACACCACCGATCAGCGATCGCCGATGATCGGATCGGCGGGTCGCATCGGTGGGGAGCTATGTTATATATATATATATATATATATATATATATATATATATATATATATATATATATATATATATATATATATATATATATATATATATATATATATATATATATATATATATATATATATCTATATCTATACATATACATATACATATACATATACATATCTATATCTATATCTATATCTATATCTATATCTATATCTATATCTATATCTATATATATATATATATATATATATATATATATATATATATATATATATATATATCTTAAGACTCGGGGAATGAGCGATCAGCGATTGATTGCATCGCTATATCGCATCGACGTACTACCATGGGACGGGACCTCTACACATACATACGGGCGACCCGATACCCGAAACCGACCACGGTATATATGAGAATTCATATATTTTGAGATCCACACCCACGCAGTTTTCATTGTTTTTATGTATTTTCGTTGTTATAACGACATACGAAGGAAGCCCGAGGTAGTGCGGTAGCGATGGAACCCGGACCCGATGAGTTTCCAGAATCAATATATATATATATATATATATATATATATATATATATATTTATATATATTTATATATATTCAGGTCCGCCTAAGGCCAATTTCACATGTTTTTTAGTGTTTTATGCATATTTCACAATACAAGGAAAATACATAGGGCAGGCTTCTTTGCGACTTGCGACAGCAACAAGGGCGGACCCGAGAGGATATAAACCATCTTTGAGGACCTTTTGAAGTCTGAAAAGGACAGGGAATGGCGGGATTTCACAGTATGGTTGTGCTTTCTGTTGATAACAGAAACAGTCACAGTTTGCAGTTGAAAGAGAAAACAAAGGCACACAGACCCTTTCCACCACCCAATAGAGGCCGGGAGACAGGGACAGAGGCCAGAAAGCATCAATAGACAGCGCAACACATCCATAGAACAAATAGAATGATTGTGGAGCTCTCTGGCACAGGAGAACTCCCAAACAACGCAACAAGCTACCAAAATATCTGAAAGCAGTTACTCTATTGTCATAAGAAAAAAACTTTGATCCCATGCTTGCTTAGAGGACATCAAATCAGTGAACGATGCATATCAGGCATACTAAGACTCCAAGCCTCTTAGAGCTCAGGAGCATTGTACACAAGCTATAAATAGTTGAAAACAAGATGTAATACGGGTTCAACTTCTGGAGATTATTCCTCCTCTGTTCCTTCAAGCTCCTCATCTTTATCTATCAATACAAGCTCCTTTTGCTATTACATGTTCAATCCCCATTTTCTTTACTATCCTATGCTTTCACTTGAACAGTTTGTTCATGTTTCCTTTGTGTTTAAGGCCAGATAACTGTCATTTTATCTCTGCTTTGATAACTTATATTTGCAAGCTTCTTCATTGCCTGTAGCTAACCATTCTTATGTGGTCATATATGCATCTGCCAGTGCAGTCAGTATTCTCTTTTGCTGCCTGTAGCTAGTCATTCATTTATGTTTATATATGCAATCTGCTGATATAGTTAGTATTCTCCATCTATCCATTAAATCTATAAACTATTGAACATTAGTGGTCTAAAGCCTTGTGTTGTTGAGGGTGTTCATGCATGTCTTGAGTGAGAATAGAGCTTAAATGATCATTTGACTTGATCCAAACCATCATTCATTCCAGTAGTTCAGATAAAAACACTGAAGATTATATGTTACCACGCATCTCCGAGTTGCAACCTAGGAGAGTTTCCTGGAGTGCTAACAATACCTAGGAATTGATATTCATCACAAGTTCAACTGGAACTAGAGCATTCAGAAAAGGATTAATGGGGGATGGAAAGCTTATTTTGGTCTTGAAAATAATTGTAAAACGGCAAACCTCGTAATGTGGGATAGAAAGAAGTTCCTCTTTGAAACTTTGGTCATTCTGGTTATCTTATATGGATGTGAGGTTTGGGGTTGTAGCATATCTAGAGAATCTTGGAGAAAGATTGAGAAAATCCAGAACCGTTTTATAACGTATAACCTCAAAATTAAAAGCAACACACCCTATCCTATTCTCCTTATAGAAGTGGGCCTTTCCCCTATCAAGAGCCTAGCTATGACTAGGCTTCTGTTGTACAAGCACAAAATCAATAACATAGGATACCATAGACTTCCTAAGCTAGCTTTAAATTCCAACCAAAACCACCTAAGGCTCAAATGAGGTTGGTATAAAGACACCAGGGCCTAGTTAAACCATTGGTAGATCGACGATAATGTTACATTGCAAAATATTAATAACATTAAAAATATTGTTACTTCTATGTTCAAAGAAAAAATGTGGTGTGAGAAATATTTAACAACTGAAAGAAAATTATGATATTATAAGGAGGTCATCAACCCCACCCTATAAGATCAAAAGTATATCTCTATTTTAACAAGATCAAAGAAGAAAATTAATATAGCCAAGATTAAAACAAACTCTCATGAGCTCCATAGTGAAACAGGTCGTTGGGCAGTTCCTAAAACACCATGGATGGAAAGGTTCTGCCATCTCTATGAGAATACGAACATTGAGGACGAAAATCACCTCCTCTTAGAGTGCCCCACATACAACCACATTAGATCTCAGTTTCAAAATCTTTGTTGCAAAACTGACCTTCCTAGCCTTTTACGTTGTCAAAATTACAGTGAGCTCGGGAGGCTTCTCTCCAAGCTTTTTGAGCATAGGAATAAAATCTTAAATCAAACTAAATAATTCATTTCTTTAGGTCCGATAGACCAAAGTTTGGTCTCAGTGGACATCATCATCATCATCATCATCATCATCATCGTCGTCGTCGTCATCATCATCATCATCATCATCGTCGTCGTCGTCATCATCATCATCATCATCATTAACAAATAATACTAACATGGACATTAATTCTTAAATCATTAGAATTAAAAACCAATTCAAATTCATTCATTCTAAAATTAATTTTAAATAAGAGGAATTTTTAAAAACTTCATTTTAAGAAGATTGATAGGATTCTAAGTTAAAATTAAAATTAATTTATAGATCATAATTAATTTCAAACTAAAATATATAACTTTCACATGTTTTTAAATAATAATAAAATTATTAAAATTATTTTAAAAATTTCGAGCATCAACACTAATATTAAAAATTAGTATTAATTAACATTAATATTGAGATTAATTCTTAATCATTTATTCTAGATTAATATTAAAATCAATCCAATTAATTTATTCTAAAGTAAGAAAAATTCCAAATTAAAATTAATTATAAATTAAAGTCAATCAAAATTAAAATAAAAATAAAAACTTTTAAATTTATTTTTATTTTTATTTTTATTCTCAATAGATTTCTGAGAAAAAAAGTAAACAAATAAAATAAATAAATAAATAAAATTTCCTTGAAATTGCAACAACTAGAGTTTATTCTTCTAACTAATTAGCACTTCAATTTTTTACATCAATTAATGAATAAATCACATTGCAAATCTTCAAAAAATAGACATGTTGCGAAAGTAAAATCAAGAACTGAGAAATAGATCCACACACATAAAAATTGACATGATTATTTTGGACTAAATTTACCCGAAAAAAATTCGAAAGGAAAACTGGTGCAGCGAATGAGGGTTTATTTTTCTTATGTAGCAAATATAGAGAATTATAATCTATATGCCCAACTAGAAATCCTCCAGCAATTTATCTCAATTGGAAAAAAATCTGGGAAATACTTTTCCCTCAAAGCAACTGGATCTAGCCCTCTTCGAAAAAATCACTCTTCCCAGCTAATTCGCACAGCTGGACTATAAATGTGCACTATTTGCTGGAGAGAAATCAATATTCCTTTGGAAACACCTCCAATCAAGTTTTCTTTCATCCTTCCGCCCTTGGATCGGATTCACTCTGCCTCTGGGATGTAGATTCGGGATCCTTCGCTTCAATCTAGATATTGCACTTGCACTTTTTGGGAAACTAGGCAACTCACACTTCAAATTTTCGGCCTCCCTTTCATGGATCTAGAAACTAGAAAACCCATTGAGAATTTCTTTGGAAATTCTCCCTACTGCAAAACCTTGTTGTAATTTCTCCCTAGCTCGAATTGTGTCATCACTGAATCTTTGAACTGGGTAGCTCAATCTTCCATAATCACATTGATCACTTTGATCAAATTGATGCTTTGTCCAACCCCTTCAACCCGCTCATATAATATATTTTTGAGACTTCAAAGGCCACAATTTAATCTCCATTGATGGCTAAGCCCAATTAGACTTCATCAATGGAAGTCTCTAGAGCAATCTTGAACATCCTTAATTAATTATCTTTCATTTACCACTTTTCTTAAGATAGACTTAGGAAATATTTCAAATATGGGAAATTAATTTAATTAAGGTGTTTCCCAAGCTTATCTCATGAAACCTTTTCTTATTTTGGAGATCCAGTGTTTGTTAGCCTCTTAGCATCATCTGATACTAGAACACCTATCTAATGCTACCATAAATTAACACTCCCTCTTAGGGAGGAAGGTGTTCTCCACTATACCCATATATACACTGAGTAACTCCATGGTAACAACTTGTAGCTAGACTAACCTACGCTTCTGCTCTATGACATATATGATACACATGGCTCTCACTATCTACCAAGCTACCACGCAAAGTCTGATTCAATGTTAACTTTGTACTTGAATCAATATTTGATCTCAGACTGTTAATGCCTCAACACTACTGCAACTACTACTACTACTATGTGTACTAATCTCCCTTTGAATAAGAAATGGTAAATATCTCTTCCTTCTAGCAAATCCTCTCATCTACAACTCACACTCCTGCATGCATGTCGAACAAGATTGCGTAGTTATTCTGCAGGAAATTCAATCTTGTCTATGGAAACCCTTTCCGATAATAACTCTACCTCCTGTTGCTTATTGAAGCTACTTTCTCTTCCTCGTGATCACTTCTTGACACTGGTACATAATTTGTAGCCTCTATAACATGGATTGGCTTATTATCTCTGGCTGGAAATGTGCCTTGCTCTCTGCAAATGGCCAATTCATACTACCTCGCTCAGTTTCATCTACTAGAAATACCTCAACCTCCTTTCCTCTTCCAAAACATTGGAAACCTCTTTGGCTATAATTGTTCCTTGCTTACTGCAACTAGCCAATTCATATTTCTTGTGTCACTCCAACTAGTTCTGCAACTATATCTCAAGTACTAACTACAACTAGCTCTGCTACTCTCTATTTGACTACATCTTGTTGACAATGAACTCATGTTACTCAAATATTGTGGGAACCCATAGCAAAAGGTACTAATAAATGTGAAGAATGTACAACAACTAAATATGATCTACTGATCAAGCCTGCCATGGCTAGATCTAGATCTCCTTGTTGCTCCTCCAAGGCCCTTTCCCATCTGGCACACCGGATTCTCATATCCCTCCTCCTTCTGAGTCTAGTATCTCTATATATCCTTTTGAGTATTGTCCCTAGTTGGGACCCTTCTTTTCTTTGCAACTCTCACTAGACAACTTGCACTTCCTCTAGCACTTTTCACCATCAAATGGAAGTCAATATTGTTGGCTTATGGGGGCCTGACCCAGGTTCAGAGTTATTTAGCCAAACAAATCCCTACACTACTGGCCCTTTCAGCATCAGCCCGTGGAGCGTGGACTGAAGTCTCACCCGAAGCAGTATGGGGGGATGTTGGAACCAAGTTTCCACACCCTTGATATGTCTGAGATGTCAACTTATTCCAACCAGATCTGTCTTCGTACAGGTTGCTTTGCGCACTTGTTCAGACCTTCAATACCTTCGCGATCTATTGCAATCATCTTTCATACAACCCTAACCAGGGGCTGAGATGCTTTTGTGTTGCTAGGGCAGCGAACTGCACTAGTTCCCCAAACTACACCGCGTATCTTACTTATCTTCTTAGTTAATCTTCGCGTAATAGATATTCTATCTTGCTTTCATTTAATCCATATAATTATACACATTTGCGCATCATATAAGTATTAGAATTGAATTTCACACACAAGATAATTGATGCATAAAACAGGAAATAAATACACAAAATTGATATGAAACTTCTCTTTATTAATGCTCCCAACTGTTACAGACTCGACTCGCCCTATGCACTCAGCTGTAGGGGTCCGCGCACTCAGCTGCAGACTACTAGGCCTCTACGCACTCAGCTGCAAAGCCTTCTCCTACTCTACGACCCAAAACTAGACTTTACTCCTCAGATCTATCTCACATACATCATTTATTCTTCCATTATGAATCTATCAAACTACTTAGAGCCTTGCTCTATTTATACAATCCCATGGTTCGTGGACCATGGGTAGATCTGTAGAGCCGACATTACAATAACAAAATTAAGGGCAGACAACCTTATGACTCTTTTACAAACTACATGCTCTGCACCCACAAAATGTGGAGTCTTTACATCGGAATTACAATCTTTGACTAAAATATGGGCTTTAAGCCCCAAAACATCCCTTAGGTGATCCCACACCCAACAAGCCCCCAACACAAACATCGTGACTCGCCCTTGAGTCACTCTGTCAGTGTGGAGATCTTTGCGTGAAGACCTCCCAATTTTACCTAGATCACTGCAAGATTGGCGACGCACTGAGAGGCTGCCTGTTGTACTTCCTCGACATGTTGTTGAGAGACCACTGTGGTTAAACTGCTGCCCTAAACATTTTCATGTGTTTCTTGCAGCTGCACAAGCTTTGCTTCAATGGAGGCTATAATGATATGTGCCTCATCAATCCACGGTTGTAAGCGTGCCTTCAAAACTACTTCCTTATGTCAAGAAACATCTACTTGTTCCTTAAGTGCTTTCACCTGCTGCATCCTCGTGAGCCTCTGTGTAAGGGCAACCGTCTGCACGATCCCTTTCACTTCATCAAATTTCTACTGTAGCTCACGCGCCTTTGTCTCTAGGTGTTGTATGTTCGGGTCTTCCTGCAGGGTAGTGAGAACCTCGAACGACTGCCCGAACAGCTTTGTGCAATCTGTCACTGCATTGTTAACCTCCGTTATTGCTGCTGTAATAGCGATGGTGCACTGTTCAACTGTAGTTCAGTTATCTGAAGGTTCAACTCCAGTTGTACCCTGGCCATTTCTTCCTTTGCCTCGTGCACCCCTACTTCTAATTTCCAAACTTGCACCTCCACTGGTTCTTCTGCTTGGATGGCCAACTCCGAGACCATCTAGCAGGCTTCCTCCACCACCTACATGATCTATTTGTTCTACGCCACTACCTCGTCATGTTGTAGGCTCAGTTGTTCAATGTTGATGCACTGCTCGCTAATTACCTGGAGCGTGTGACCCTCCCTAGCTCGTAGTTCTGCAATGATTCCATCCTACAAAACATAGAGCGTCTCCCGAGGGAGCACAACCACATTTAACCTGATTCCCTTCAACCCACTGACCATAGGCCTGTTGGCCTCATTTTCTGTAACGAGTGCTCCATCTGGAAACACTATGGTGTTGGTCATCCGAGCGCACAGCATTTCCTTGACCACGGACGTGCCTATTGTGAGGTTGGTTGACACAGCACTAGCTTGGGGAGTGCGCACCTGCAACTCCTGTATCTATGCCCGGAGGGCCCCCAACATCATCTAGTGTTCCTCCTCAAACTGTTGGAGGGCCTCCGCGGTGACGTCCCTCACCGTCTCGCCAATGTCGTGTAAATCCCCCTCAGTGAGGGTGATCGAGTCGAAAGAAGTCTTTGAAGCCTTTGACTTCTTTCGTGGCCCTACCTGCTCTCTTAGGCGCGGACACTCTCTGCAGGTCTGTGCCACCTTGCTCTGTATATATCTCCAGCTCAGGCGAAGGCGACTTCTGTCCTTTGCACTCTTCCTCTGCTGCCTTTTACTCCTCTTCCGCCAACTTCAAAGCATCGCACGCTACCTGGGCCTTAGCTTCTACCACTTCGTTTCTCCGCTTTTCTGCCAACTGCGCCATCCATAGTTTCGCCTCTTCCTTTTTTAGTTGTGCGGTGGACTTCTCTGCTTCCATCGCGGAGCTGACTAAAGCACGCCACTGTGGTGGCCATGACTCAAGGACCATGAAGATGACGTCGTCTGTCGCCAAATAGGGTTGCTCGTTACACGTCTTCATGGGGTCCTTCCGCACCCTGATGTAAACGAGGTGGAAATTTTCCTTGAACTTCATGAAGCTCTGCAAACTGCTATATACCGTGTGAAATAACCACGGCTTGTGATTAATCCCCATTCTGATGTTCATCTCCATGAACACCCAGAATATTTTGCTATCCCTTATCCTTTGCGCATCCCTGGTTTCCCATAGCGTAGCGTACTTCGTTGCCTCTGGAAGGTCTTGCGCGATCGTTGGGAACTGGCTATCTTCGGGAAATTCCCATGCCACCAGTACTATGGACAATAGAAGCCACGCATAGTGAAAAAAATTTCCTTGCTTCTGTGCCTCATGACAGTTCTCAAGGAACTCTCCGCATAAGTAGTTTTCCTAGTTGGACTGGACCCCTTCTGCGCATTACACTGCCAGTGCAACCACCGGCATGGGCACCTCATCCACACAGCACTTCCGCATAACCTTTCCTGTCAATATCTGTGTAGCAACTTTGACCGCAGACTTGTTGATGCTGGAAATGGCGTACCCTATCTTCTTCTTCTTCATGGCCTCCGCGATGGCAAAATCATCATTCTTGCCCTCCAAGATGTTCACTGGATCCTCCCCTTTGCAAGGGAGCTAGGTAATTCTATGTATCAAATGGTTTGTGATGGGGATGGGTTCCTCCAGCCATAAGAACCCATCATGCACCAAGAAGAGCAGTTGCCTGATGAAAAAAATGGTCACTGGGGCGCGATGGTAATGCAGCACCTAGAGCAGGTTTAACAGTCCTACCTTCTCCACACCTCTTAGCCATTTGCGTGGCTCTAACTCTATGATTCCAGTCAACGCGTCTTTCTTCTGGCACATTAGCTGTGCAGTTGCCAAATGTGGGAACTTCTCGTGGTCCGCGAGATCCCAATCTTCAAATTTCAATACAGGTACTCACTCCAGGTGCGCTCCTTCAAAAATAATGTCGTCAGGGAGCAGCGGAGTCTACAGAGAGCTTTTTCTCTCATCTATATCTTTGGGCACCTTCGCTTTACCCTTCCACGGAGGAACATATGCAGGTAGCCTGGTAAGAGGGTTCGTACCCTGGGTTTCAACCTCCATTTCTACATCCTTGTCCTCTACCAGGATTTCTTTGAATTCTTCCTCCTCATCGGCCTCTAAATTGATATCCTTCCCATTTTCTTCCATGGTAAGCTTAGTCCTTAACATATTCCTAGGGGATACGCGCACTGGTACCATAGCTTGCTTGTCTTTCTTGGGTCTCGGCGTGCGCGGCGATTTAGGGATTTATGCGACTATCTCGGCACTTTTAGGGGCTTCTACTTCCGTAATGGCCTGCGTAGCTTCCTCAACGGTCATTACTCCGGTATCCATGGCTTCCTCAGGTGTTTCCATAGTGCGATTCCACAATTCTCTTAACGGCTCGAGTAATTGCTCAAGCAATGAATTCGCCTTCAAAAGATTGAACAAGACTGGGTTCATAAATGTCTGTGCGCGCAACAACTCAATCCTCAAATTACCAAGTGTTGTTTGTTGGACAGCGCTTTGTAATTTATAGTGCCTTTTGAATTTGAATTCGACTGTCCCCCCCACATTCGGTCCATTAATGCTCGATTGGCAGCAAATTTTCAAGAATCTAGCCCATAAAGTTCACCTTAATTGCTTACTGCCTGCACCATCTGGTCTCAAACCAAGCATCAAATCGTGAATATTGATTGTACAATCACTTTCCAGCTGACCTGCGCGGCAACGCAACTACCCTCGCACTATCGCGGACCCTGTGACACTTCGCTACTGTGCGTAGTCCTGACATCACGCAATCCCTGAGCAGAATAGTTTATAGTCCCGCGCCTCCTTTCAGCTGCCTAGAGCGTTAAGACTGTGCTTCCATTGGCTAGTTAGATGGTTGGGCCACCTTTGTATGGCTTCAAACGACTACCATTTACCTTTCCTGGGAAGAGTTCTCCATTTAACTTTACCAACTACACCGCGCCACCATCTGTGATCGCCTTAATAACATACAGTCCCATCTCATTTATTCTGAGCTTTCCTCGGAATTTATCAAACTTACTATCATATAACAACACCAAATCATTCACCTTGAAGGTGTGCAACTTAATATGTCGATCGTTCCAAGCCTTTTCGCGCTGCTTTTGGACCTGCTGGTGAAATCCAGCCAAAAATTGTTCTTCCTTGAGCTCCTCCAACTGCGCGAGCCTCTCCTCTAGGGCTCCGCGATCCGTCATACCTATGAGCACTGCTATGTGTAGACTAGGCATGATGTATTCCATAGGCATTACAGCTTCCACTCCATAGACAAGCCTAAAAGGTGTCTATCCCATCAGTTTCTTGCATGTCGTCCTATAAGCCCATAATACTGCAGGTACACGCAGGTCCCAATCACTTCACTGCACATTACATACTTTGTTCAGCACGTTGCATACCTTGTTGAGTGCTTCTACGCGGAGAACCTTCTATGCAACTGTTCTTCCTACATAATGTCTCCCCAACATTAAGATCCATTTGCACATTTTTCCCCCCAACACATGCTTATTGACCATACATTTCAGCGTGGAGTTCATGTGCATCCACGTAGGTTGTTTTCCATATGCCTGCGCCCACCTGGCCAAATGTGCACATGGATCATCCCGTCCATTGTAATTGTCTGTCAATCGCATCCTAGGCTTCCCAAATTGTGTGTGAATCATCCTTCTACATTTGTGCCAGTTGTCAAAGCTTTCTTTATGTGTATCCCACCATCTCGCGAGTGTAGCGCGCAATATCCAGTCCAAGGCCTGGAAGCATTGCTTTTTCGAAACCTCCCTTTCAAATTTATTCAAGAAGATATCTACCTCACTTAGACCATCATAAGTAGGCAGATCTCTTACTTCTATTAATACGTAGCATATCGACCTTGTCATCATATTACAATTCAGTGTAGTTACCTCATGTAACCGATTCTGCCATCACTCTGTTTCCTCATCCGAATCCGAAGTACAGGAACTTTTGCGCTCCCATGAAATCCGCCCATCCATGGTGGGATTCACCCAGTCCTAGTTTTGCGCTATTATCTTATAGATGCAGTCCAAATCATCATCACTTTCATAGTCGCACATTGGCTCCATATAGCGCAATCCTTCAGTAGGGTCCAGAAGTATAATTACGCGTAGTGACTTCTTTTCAAAAGTGATTTTTTGCTTTTTCAGATTGATCACCCCATTCATGTCAGTGGCCCAATCAATTCCTAAGAGCACGAGGTAGGGATCAAGGATAATTTTAGGGGCGAATGTTCGCCCTTTGGCGAAATTAAGGGGTTTTAAATTTTTAGTGGGCGAATATTTTGTATCATAGTACATTTTTACAAATCACCTCAAATAGCCCACCTTATTTTAAGGGAGAGGGTAAAAAAGGTAAATTTAGCCCTTGAAATTAGGACTTACAACCTTCCATTCGCCCATTTTCAAGAATAGGTTTTATTTAAGTGAATCTTATGGGCCAAATACCATATTTATAAAAGAAGTATGGTAAATTAATAAAAATATAAATAAATGAGAGGTATGGTAAATAAATAAAACATTTTTTATATTTACTCCATAAGTCACCTTATATACATGTAAGGGTGTAAACAAATAAAAATATAAGTAAAGTGGAGGTATGGTAAATAAATAAAAGTATAAATAAACTAGACGTATCGTAAATAAATAAAACCTCTTTTTATATTTAGTCCATAAACCTCGTTCTATTTAGAAGGCTCAAGAAAGAGGTTTTATTTAAGTAAATCCTATGGGCCAAATACCATATTTGTAAAAGAGGTATGGTAAATTAATAAAAATAAATGAAACCTCTTTTTATATTTAGTCCATAAACCTCATTCTATTTAGAAGGCTCAAGAAAGAGGTTTTATTTAAGTAAATCCTATGGGCCAAATACCATATTTGTAAAAGAGGTATGGTAAATTAATAAAAATATAAATAAACGAGAGGTAGGTAAACAAATAAAACATTTTTTTGTATTTACTCCATAAGTCACCTTATATTTACGAACACTCAAAAAATGGGTTATATTTAGGTGAAACCTATGGCCAAAATACTATGGGACAAATACCATGGACTAGATTGTTATTAATACCATGCAAAAAACCATTATTAACCCTAATATTAGAATTAATAAAAATAAAAATGGCACATGGTATTGACCCATGGTATTCACCAAAAAGGGACATGGTATTGACCCATGGTATTCACCTGGAATGTAGCCTATTTAAATGGGGGAATTAAACCAACATGTAGCCTATGCTAAGATTCACTAGTACTTTACAAAGTTTTATTATTTAGTGAAAGACTCACCAAGATCTTACAAGATTTTATAATTGAGTAAAATATTCGCCATGCCTGGTGAGAGATTCGCCAAAAAATTATATATACATATTATATTATTGATAAAATCGCCTTCCATTTTTCCTATATACCATAGAGATTCGCCCATTTATTATATTTATAAATTTAGGGGGGGTTCTTAAAATTTTCCCTGGTAGGGATTGTTTTCATCAACAATCTCTATCACTTCAAATTTTGCTAGCGCGCTCGCTCCCTCAATATCCACAATTATTCCCTGCAATCACCCCATGGGTATTATTTTCTGTTGGTTCACCATTCTTAGCTGAATTGGAGACCACTGCAGTGCAGGTCACCCCATTTGCTCCCATGTCTGTTTCGGCAAAACATTTACATCCGATCCTAAATCCAGGATGACTTCATCCATCTCATATTCTCCGATCTGCGCAGTTAGTCTCATCTCTCTTCCCATTCTTGTCTTATGTTTTTCAATCTTCCTGACTACGCACAGTTCTCCTGGTGCGGTCCCAGCGCATCTATTAATGAGTTCCTGTAACCCTTTCACCACCTTACTGTCGCGCAGTAGCTTCATACATGTTTCCAGGAATGTTGTGGGTATACATGGGTACATCTCCGACTCTAGTTTATCTTTGCTTCCTGAAGTGGAGGCATCAACGAAGCTCTTCTTAGCTTCCATGAAGGTTTCCCGAGTGCACTCAAAATCAAACTCTGCTTCTTTTGTCGGATCTTCATGAACCCAAGTGTAGAGTCTCCACTTTACACTTGGTTATCCATCATTTCCTACAGTTTTCCCTCACTCATCTCTCCCTTTTGCTCTATTTTGCTGCATAAACTCACCCAGATCATTACATATGATGGCATTAAGCATGATTTAGGGATTTTGCTAATGTGTGACTGTTTTGTTTAGATTTTGACATACTTACAGGCATTCCGCAGCCATCTGCTGATTCCGCAGCCATCTGATGATCCCGCAGCCTTTTTGTTAATCTCAAGGTTCCACGTGTCATTTTGCCAAATGAGCCACATGGGCACTTAGGAATCAAGGTGCTCGAGGTTCCTGTGCTACCTGTTCAGCCATCCATGTCATCTGTACCTCCGGTCAACGAGGGTCAAGTTACGGTCAATAAAGGCAGCTTAACGGTGATACGTAAGCTGTTGGGTCACGTCAGTTCAAACGGTGACTTGTCCATCTTATGCAGGCCGTGGGGGACATAATCCAACTCTGGATTCAATGCCCATAACGACCAGAACCTCCAGCTCATCCACGCAGACTTATGACGTGTTTTGATCCTTAATTACGCATGACAGTTAGTTAGTTTTCCAGTTTTAGCTGTACGCATTAGGCCGTCTTTCAGATGCCTATAAAACTAGCGTTTGCATACGCTGAAGGTTACTTTTTAGTTGCTGCATTTTATAAACTTGTTGTTAATTTAGAGCATTCGAAGACTCTGTTTTTATAGTGCTGTTCTAGCACTCTGGACTGTATTTTTCTGCACATGGAGTAATAGAAACAGTGTTGTTTTGAAGTTTCCAATTCCTTGAGTCTCTTTTGGATGATATGAATGGAGGGCCCCTATTCATGTTAGCCTTGTAAAGTATTTTATGTGCAGCATTTCCTTATTTCTATTCAGCATTTCTTTTAGTTGAAACATGTACAGCGTAATTTACTTTCTTGTTATTTCATTTCCAGCCTTTCTTTTTAGCTGATCAGCATTGTTCTTTTGCAGGTTTTTAAGCCCGGGATTGATTTTGTGTTTGTGTATTTGCTTAAATATCTAGTGGTAGTTTCAGTTGACAGATTCGAGTTGCTGCCTTTACTTTATTTTCATAGCTGATTTTTAGTTTTATTTCTCAAAGTGGTTTGCTAACATATGAATGATCTCTTTATCATAAATTGTCTATCTTTTAGAGATCAGAATATTAATAACTTGCAGCTGGCTTTGGGTGCTTTTTAGACTAATCCTTAACTACTTTCTAATCGTGTCTTACACAGTACTATGTGTTAGAGGCAGAGAGTTAGAGAGAGCTGAACATCATAACTAGTCTTTAAAGTAGATTTTTCTCATTTTTATCATTTCTTAGACTTATCTTTAGCTACTTCCTAATCGTGTCTTACACAGTACTATGTGTTAGAGGCAGAGAGTTAGGAAGAGATAAACTTTATCATTGGTCTTTTAAGTGATTTTCTTACCTTTTATTTGCAGCAGCATGAATGGTGTCTAATGCCATTAGAAAGTGGTTCTTTGCTTTCAAGTTATTTCAAGTTACTTATTTCCTTCAAGCTTTTCCTTTTCAGCAAGTAGTTAGAAATCACTAATAACACACTCTCACTCATCTAGAATTCACTTTACAAACACCATCACTCATCTGTTTATAAGTCACCACTCCATTTTAGAAAGATAAATTAACCACAAACAACACCCCCCAAACGACAAAAAGCTCTAAGAGGTTGCTTAAGTACATATAGTACACCTTCACTTCATCAGCTTACGAGCCCCGGGTTGACAATTAATGACATCAATTTAGGAACACTAAATTGACTAAACATTTTGGCGCCGTTGCCGGGGAGTGAAATTAAGTAGCCATATTCTTAAAAAAAAAAAAACATAAAAATTTCAAGGAAAGAAGTTGATAACCTATCAAAGTATGCTCTCCTCTTGCACTGTGATCTGGAGGATCAGAAAAGAGAAAGTTATTAACTCGGTAGTTTCTTGAGTATGCTCTCTTCTTGCACCTAGAGTGAACTGGAAGATCAGAAAAAGAACTATTAACTTGACTTGAAGAAAATAATAAAAAATGACATGCATAGAGCTAGAGATTCTAGGGGAAGGTTTTTAGCTAGAGCTCGAAGTTCAATTTTTACAAGTCCATCTGCTTCAAGGGATAGACAAGAGACACCCCCCTTATCTCCAACCGAAACTCCTAGTCCTAGAATTCCTGAAATTCAAGAGCCAAGAGTTGACTCTCCTACACCTTCTATTGAGTTTGAACCAGGAAGAGACTCTTCTCTTTCTCCTACAGGAAGACCAATTGTAATTGAGGAAGTAGAATCATCTGAAGAAGAAGGAGAAATCTCTTCTCATTCACCTTTTGTAGAGGAACCAGAAGATTTTGAAATCCCTAGGAGAATCATCATGGCAGAAGAAGAAGGAGGTGGTAGGGGTAGAGGTAGAGGTAGAGGAGGAGGAGGAAACAACAATAACAATAATGGAGGTAGAGGTCCCCTTGGAGGAGGAAATAGAGATGGGGATAATTCATTTGGGTTTCCCATTGTTAATGAGGATTCCCGAGCCACCATGAAAAACATATCACCATCTGTCCTCCCTAACTTCCATGGGTTAAGAACTGAGGACCCTGAAACATTCTTATTTGAGTTTGAAGTTGTGTGTCGAACTTATGACTATCTGGATGATACTCAGAAACTCAAATTGTTCCCCTCAACATTAAAAGATCAAGCTTTGAAATGGTTCATGGGGTTACTCACTCAATCCATTAGGACTTGGGATGAGATGAAACAGACATTTTTGGATAGGTATTTGGACTATTGTATGCCTACTAATCACAAGGACGAGGTTTTTAAAATGATACAAAAAGAAGATGAGAGTTTAGAAGATTTACTTGAAAGATTTCAATATAACTTGAAGAGAGAAAAAATGAGTACCTTGGATGAAGAGACCTTAAAAGCCCTCTTATTAAAAGCCATTAGGGATGAATGGATAGACATCTTAAACATGATGGGGAAAGGGGATATTTCTCAACTTTCTCTCAATGATATAGCAGAACTTTGTATCCATCTCTCAAGGGGCAAATCAAAAACTCAAAAAGGGCCTAGAGATCCTTCTCTCCTTAGGGCAAATAAATCTGCAACAGGATCAGTGAGTAGGGCTGAAATCGGCAGTATGCTTGATGAATTTAAAACTGACATCTTAGGGAGTCTCAGTGAACAACTTGATACCCTTAAGATTCACAATAAACAAAAAGCAGAAGCTGAGGCTTTGGCTATCTTTTGCCGGAAGTGTAGAAAGAAACATGCTTTAAGGGAATGTCCCTTAGATGCACACGTTGTAGAAACATGTGTAATTTGCTCAGAAACTCATGAGACCAAGGATTGTCCTTCAATTCCTGGCCTCAAAGAAGTCTTTCAAGAGGATCCAGATACACTTGAATCTCTCTGTTTTATTGCAAGGAGACCTTGGCAAGGACAACAGAATCAAGGGTTTAACAACTCTATGAATTCTCAATCTCAACCAAATTGGAATCCTTGGCAACAACCTTGGCCTCAACCTCAAAATGCTTTTCAAGCATGGATGCAAAGCATGCAAAATCCTTATGCGAGACTTGCTCAATTCTATCAATATCCTCCATCATTTCAGAATCAGCAAGCTCCACAACTTCCAAATCAAGGTCAACAACTATCATTGCCATACCCTCAACAACAACAACCTCCTCCACAAAATCAAAATTCTCAACTCTCCCAGCAGAAGTCAAATCAACTTCCCTCTCAGCCATTACCAAATCCAAATAATAGGAACCCTCAAAATGCTTACATGATGGAAGGTCAACCATTCCCTACCTATATGGTTGTTCCTCTCAATGAAGTACAACTCAGATCAGGTAGAATCCTAGACCAACCTTCTACAAGTGTTCAACAACCAAGCATTTTTGAGGAAGAATCTCTCAAAGCCAATAAAGGTTCTGAAGTATCACTTCAAAACCAAAATATCCAAAAAGAAAAAGAAAAAGAATCAACCTCTACAACTCCCATAGTTGAGCAATCTACACCTTTAGCTACACCTCCTTTTCCTGAAAGATTGCAAATTGACAAAGGGGTGGAAAAGCAGATATGGGTGCCTGACTATAGCTTCCTAGATGAATTGAAGAATGTATGTATCAAGATCCCCTTGTTACAAGCCATTAAGGAAATTCCCATTCTAGCGAAGACAATAAAGGAGTTGAGTTTGAAGAAAACAGTAAAAAGAACCAGAGATACTAAAAGGATACATCTAGTTGGAAAAATTGCAGACATAATGATGGGTAAGATTACCATGCAAAAATATGTAGATCTCGGTAGCCCTATTGTCAAAACTCATATTAATGGGGTTGAAATCCCAAATACTTTGATTGACTTAGGAGCCGCGATCAACATCATGAGTAGACAGACCATGGATCAGTTAAAGCTTCCTAACCTTCTCTTTACACCTACTTTGCTGCAGCTTGCAGATAGATCAATCATTAAACCTGATGGTGTATTGGAAGATATTCCAGTCTCTCTAGATTCTTGGGAATATCCAGTTGATTTTATGATTTTAACTCCCAAGAATAATCTAGGAGGACATCCTCTTATTTTAGGAAGACCTTGGCTGGCCACAGCTGATGCTTTCATAAGCTGTAGGTCTGGGGACATGTATATCTCAGATGGTAATTCCACCAAGAAATTCAACTTGTATCCTCCAGCAAAAGCTATAACAGAAATAGGAGAAGATGAATGGGTAGAGGATGAAGATACTATTCAACCTGTTCTAACCATCTCTGAGATTAGTGAAGACAGTCAAATTCTAAATACATTAGAAAATTTTGAAGTATCTTTAGAATATGACTCTACACATTTTCAGATAGATGCAGATATTGAATATCTCTCCTCTAGACAGATGTCTCTCTTCTCAATGGAAGAGTTTGGTAGTTCTACAGTTGAAATCCTTCCAGGAAAAACATTGAACATTAACAAAAACTTGGGAAGACCACAACAAGAAGAATTAACTAAACTGTTGCAAAAACATTCCACTGCTTTTGCATGGGAATACACTGACATGAAAGGAATTGATCCTAAGACTTGTATTCATCACATCTACATTGAAGAAAATAGCCGACCTATTAGGCAACCACAAAGAAGGATGAATCCAAACCTTAGGGAAATCGTGAAAGAAGAACTCCAGAAATTGCTCAAGGTAAACTTCATCTACCCCATTTCAGATAGCCAATGGGTTTCTCCCTTGGTTATAGTGCCCAAAAAGAATGGTAAATGGAGAGTTTGCATTGATTATCGAGAATTGAACAAGGCAACCTTAAAGGATCATTTCCCTCTACCTTTTATTGATCAGGTACTAGACACTTTAGCAGGTAAAAAGTATTTCTCATTCTTGGATGGTTTTAGTGGGTATAATCAAATTCAGGTAGCACCTGAAGATCAAGACAAAACCACATTCACTTGTCCTTGGGGAACTTTTGCTTACCGAGTACTCCCTTTTGGATTGTGCAATGCACCCGCTACATTTCAAAGGGCTGTACTAGGAATCTTTTCAGATCTGATTCATGATTGTGTAGAGGTATACATGGACGATTTCACAGTTTATGGTAATACATTTGAAGAAGCTTTGGAAAATTTGGAAAAAGTACTGGTAAGATGTAAGGAAACAAATCTTTCTTTAAGTCATGAAAAGTGTTTTATGATGTTTACTGAAGGGATTGTTTTAGGACATCATATTTCAGGAGATGGGATTAAGGTTGATAGATCCAAAGTTGAAGTCATCTCTAAGTTACCTGTTCCAAATTGCCAAAAGGATGTTAGGAGTTTTCTTGGGTTTACTGGGTATTACAGAAGATTTAT
Organism: Pinus tabuliformis; assembly: GCA_031772625.1. Lineage (NCBI taxonomy): Eukaryota > Viridiplantae > Streptophyta > Pinopsida > Pinales > Pinaceae > Pinus > Pinus tabuliformis. The sequence goes on from CM062812.1 coordinate 842,889,393, forward strand.
TGAAAACTTCACTAAGAGAGCATCCCCTCTTTTCAAATTGCTTACCAAGGACTGTGAGTTCAAATGGGATCCTGAGTGTCAATCTGCCTTTGAAGCTTTAAAGACTAGAATATCTGAAGCACCCATCTTAAGGGGGGCAAATTGGAAACTCCCTTTCCACATTTCTACTGATGCTTCAGATACAGCTGTAGGAGCTGTTTTGGGACAAAAGGATTTGATCCCTTATGCCATTTATTACACAAGTAAAAATTTGACTCCCACTGAGTTAAATTATACTGTTACAGAAAAAGAGTTCTTAGCTGTGGTACATGCAATCAACAAGTTTAGACACTACATAACCGGCTATGAAACCTTTGTCCATACTGATCACTCTGCCATAAGATATTTAATGAACAAACCTGTCACTAATGGTAGAGTTACAAGATGGCTTTTACTTTTAGAAGAATTCAACATTACTGTGTTAGATAGACCTGGAAAACAAAACACAGTAGCTGATTTCTTGTCTAGAATCCAAAACACTAATGAAGATTCTCCAGTAGAAGATAAGTTTCCAGATGAATACTTGTTTGCAGTGACTACCAAGACTCCTTGGTATGCAGATATGGCTAATTATCTTGTTACAGGGAAGCTTCCTCTACACTTATTTCCTAATGAGAAAAGGAAAATCATTCAGGAGAGTGCACATTATTCTTGGATTTCTAATGAATTGTTCAAAACAGGGCCAGATTGTATAATCAGAAGGTGTGTTCGGGAAGATGAAATGCCTGACATCCTTAAGGCATGTCATGATGAACCATGCGGCGGGCACTTTGCTGACAAGAGGACAGCCTATAAAATCCTTTCTCTAGGATATTATTGGCCTTCTCTCTTTAAAGATGCAAAGCAGTATGTTAAAAGGTGTGACAGCTGCCAAAGAGTTGGGAAACCAACTCCTTCAAATGAAATGCCTCTACAGCCTCAGGTATGCATCGAACCCTTTGAGAAATGGGCTCTAGATTTCGTTGGACCAATTAATCCACCATCAAAGCAAAAAAAATATATACTGGTTTGTACTGATTATGTTACTAAGTGGGTAGAAGCAAAAGCATTGCCTTCTGCCACTGAAAATTCAGTTGTTCAATTTCTTTTTGAGGATATTTTCACTCGTTTTGGTGTCCCAAGGGAAATTGTAACAGATCAGGGTAGCCAGTTCACATCTAAATTGATGGAGAAGCTGATGGAGGAATATAAGATCAAGCACAGAACATCTACTCCATACCATCCGCAGTCAAATGGCCAAGTGGAATCTACCAATAAAGTTCTTGAAGGCATTATCACCAAGACTGTTCATCTTCATAGAAGAGATTGGGCGGAAAGGCTCCCTGAAGCCTTATGGGCCTATAGAACTACATGGAAGAACACAACAGGACATTCTCCCTATGAACTTGTTTATGGGAAGGAAGTCCTGCTCCCCATTGAGTTCCAAATCAAGACCTTCAAGATGGCAGTCCAATTGGGAATGAGCCTCTCAGAAGCTCAAAGACACAGAATGGACCAGCTAAATGAGCTAGATGAAATAAGACAAGATGCAATTCTAAGGACCGATCTAGTTCAGCACCAAAGATCTAAATGGCATGATCGTCATATCAAAGAAAGAAAGTTTCAGAAAGGATATTGGGCTCTATTGTTTGATTCAAAGTTCAAAGACTTCAAGGGAAAGTTTCAAACTCATTGGCTTGGGCCATATGAGATTGATGAAGTCTTTAGCAATGGAGCAGTTCGAGTAAAAACTATTGATGAATTTCATACTCCTCTTATTGTGAATGGCCACCGCTTGAAAATCTACCAGAAGCCATTCTCAAAAGAAGAGTTTGTCAAATTGTTCAAAGAAGATTCTGCAATCAGGTTGGTGGAGAAGGATTCTTCTCCTCCATCAGCCTAATCTTTGGTTTTTGAAAGAAAAAAAAATAAATAAATAAATAAATGTATGAGCCTGAAAACCAATCTCTGATTGGCAGTCTCATGCAGAAAACCTGAGGTGAAAATCAGGGTCACCTGACACCTCATGTTTTCCAAAAAAAAAACAAAATTCTCTTTCTCTCCTTATTCCATCTCATTTTCATCATTACCACCATTTCATCCACCATTTCATTCATTTTCACTCCACTTCATTTTTTCATCCATCCATCCGTTCACTACATTCCATTCCATCAATAAAGTCATTTTTAGATAGCTAAAGTTGTTTTTGTGCAGCCGGAGGTTACCACTGCAGTTTCCGCAGCTGTTTGGCAATTCTGCAGCCATTCAGCCATTCCGCAGCCCTCTGTACCTGCATAAGAAAAACACAGTCTGTTTGAAAAAAAAAAATTACAGTTCAGAAGTCATCAACAATAAATGGGAAAGAGTCATGCAACAACAATAAATCAATGAAGGGTTAGTGGAAAATCATCAAAAGCAAATCCAAGCACGGATCTGAGGTATGATTTAAATCCTAAACTTACGGTTATCTCATTTTGCAAAGTTTTCTGGGTTATGTTTTTTTGCCACTACATGTAATGATTACCAGTTTCCCCTCTCATGCGACCATACATCCACGTATTTCCCAAATCTATCAGTCCTTGATTACCACGATTTTGAAATTCACTTGCGGCTGCTTCTTTCATTAAGGCTTTCGTACCTAAGTGACGTAGCCTACTGTACTACGTCTCTCTATGACATAATCCCGCAGCCAAGTGTAAATCTACGCCCGAAACTTAAGGACCTAGCCGTTTCTACGCATCATTTCATAACCCTTCTACCCTCCTACGCTCATACCATTCCATTCACGCTGTTTCATTTCCACGCTGTTTCATTCCATTCACGCTGTGCTCACTACGCTGCCACCATTAACCATACTCTGTTTTATTCCTCTCTGCTAATTCTGATCACCAGTGAAAATCTGTTACGGCTGTATCAAGAGTCAAGAGCCGTAATCCTCTGTGTTAAGGCCGTAAATCCACTGTGTCAAGGCCGTGAATTTACTGTGTTAAGGCCACTATTGAAGCCGTGTTTTAGAACAGAGCCGTAGAGCCAATGGGGAAACTCTTAAGGGCAGAACCAGAGGGTTCAAAATTTCTGGAGGGATATCCTCAGGTTAAAGAAGCGTTGCAAAAAGCAAACTGGCTACAATGCATCCAGAAGTTCAGAGGTTACCACAAAGAAGTTACGAAGGCCTTTGCACGCTCCTTCAGAGATAAAGATAATCAAGTGGAGATAGGGGATTTAAAGTTCACAGTCACTGAGAGCAGCATAGCACAAGCTACCTCACTTCCACAAACTGGAGAAAGATGGTTTAAAAACCGATCAGTACAAGACCAACAGTGGAAGCAAATCTTGAAGAACCCAGGTATGGATACCAGCATCTTTACAAAAGGGATTCCTGTTTCTTATGTTAAGGAAGAATGGACAACTTTACTCTTATTAGTGCAAAAATTCTTCACTTGTGAGGGAAGGTTTGGAGTCTTATATGTTTACCATGCCAAAGTCATGATGCATTTCTTAGGAGATGATATTAACCTTCCATATTTTCTACTCTCAAGTCTTAGAAAAATGTGTTCAATGGCCCAAAAGAACCCAACAAACATTGAATCACATCTATGTCATCATGGTCTTGTTAAAATGCTAGTTGAGGAACAGTTGAAAGCAAAAAGAGATACCTGGGAGAAATTTCTTGTGAGAAACCATTTTGAGGAAGCAGGAGAAACCTCTGTGCCTAGAAAGAGTAGAAGAAAACGAAAGGAGGCTACCCCTGAAACTGTTGACCAAGAGGAAACTGTTGTCCAAGAGGAAACTGTTCAAGAGCAGATTGTAGAAGAAACTGATGTACATCATTCTGAACATGATATTGATCCTGAGCCTGCTGTGGACATTGGTCAAACAGCTCAAGGAATTATCACAGAAACTCTTTCAGAACTTGCCCAAGAAATTGCTCAAAAGAGAAAAGAGAGTAAGAAGAAACAAAAGAAAGATAAAGGGAAATCCATAGCTCAAGAAACTTACCTCACTCCTGAGAATTCTAGTGAGGAAGACACTCAGCCCTTAGCACAAAGATTGGCTCAACTCCATAAAATTGCCCTTTCCAAAAAGGAGGAAAAACAAAAGCAAAAAGTACCAAAAGAAAAACAGAGTACCACCTCTGTGAGAAGGAGCAGCAGATTACAAAACAGAAAAGTAGGGGCCACAAAGGGTAAACAGTCATTCTTCATTGACTTGAGCACACCTCAAAAAGGTGCTACAAGTCTTGACTTGGAGAAAAGTCCTTCACACGCTGAGTATGTAGAGACCAGTCCTCCACGTGAGGAAAGTCCATTTGAGCATGAGCCTGAATTTGAACAAGGATCCAAATTTCAGTATGAGCATAGCCCAAGGAGGTCACCTGAGGTTGACCCTGATCAACAAGAAGTTTATAATTACCTGGAGACGCTGGAACAAGCAGTGGCTGGGCCAAGCACTGCTCAACCCTTGGAGCAACAAATCCAATCACTGAAGCAGGAAATATTTGAACTAGAGGTACTAAATCGCCACATCAAACAAGAAAATGAAAAACTGAAGATACAGGGCAATGTGGACAAGATGGTCCAAGATAACACCATGCTTCATATGGGCTTGTGGCAAAAGGAAAACAAAAAGCTCAAGAAGAGATGCAGAAAATTAAACAGAGCTTTAATCAATCTGAAATTCAGGTGTTTGATGAAAAGACCAAGGGTCAATGTGGCCACACAGAGAAAGAAGAGAAGGCTGGATGTCCTAGCAGAGGCATCCCAACAGGTGGACTGAACCATGTTTTTGATTGCATGAGGACATGCAATACCCTCGCAGTGGGGGTATGTAGAGTCTCCACTTTACACTTGGTTATCCATCATTTCCTACAGTTTTCCCTCACTCATCTCTCCCTTTTGCTCTATTTTGCTGCATAAACTCACCCAGATCATTACATATGATGGCATTAAGCATGATTTAGGGATTTTGCTAATGTGTGACTGTTTTGTTTAGATTTTGACATACTTACAGGCATTCCGCAGCCATCTGCTGATTCCGCAGCCATCTGCTGATTCCGCAGCCATCTGATGATCCCGCAGCCTTTTTGTTAATCTCAAGGTTCCACGTGTCATTTTGCCAAATGAGCCACATGGGCACTTAGGAATCAAGGTGCTCGAGGTTCCTGTGCTATCTGTTCAGCCATCCACGTCATCTGTACCTCCGGTCAACGAGGGTCAAGTTACAGTCAATAAAGGCAGCTTAACGGTGATACGTAAGCTGTTGGGTCACGTCAGTTCAAACGGTGACTTGTCCGTCTTATGCAGGCCGTGGGGGACATAATCCAACTCTGGATTCAATGCCCATAACGACCAGAACCTCCAGCTCATCCACACAGACTTATGACGTGTTTTGATCCTTAATTACGCATGACAGATAGTTAGTTTTCTAGTTTTAGCTGTACGCATTAGGCCATCTTTCAGATGCCTATAAAACTAGCGTTTGCATACGCTGAAGGTTACTTTTTAGTTGCTGCATTTTATAAACTTGTTGTTAATTTAGAGCATTCAAAGACTCTGTTTTTATAGTGCTGTTCTAGCACTCTGGACTGTATTTTTCTGCACATGGAGTAATAGAAACAGTGCTGTTTTGAAGTTTCCAATTCCTTGAGTCTCTTTTGGATGATATGAATGGAGGGCCCCTGTTCATGTTAGCCTTGTAAAGTATTTTATGTGCAGCATTTCCTTATTTCTATTCAGCATTTCTTTTAGTTGAAACATGTACAGCGTAATTTACTTTCTTGTTATTTCATTTCCAGCCTTTCTTTTTAGCTGATCAGCATTGTTCTTTTGCAGGTTTTTAAGCCCGGGATTGATTTTGTGTTTGTGTATTTGCTTAAATATCTAGTGGTAGTTTCAGGTGACAGATTCGAGTTGCTGCCTTTACTTTATTTTCATAGCTGATTTTTAGTTTTATTTCTCAAAGTGGTTTGCTAACATATGAATGATCTCTTTATCATAAATTGTCTATCTTTTAGAGATCAGAATATTAATAACTTGCAGCTGGCTTTGGGTGCTTTTTAGACTAATCCTTAACTACTTTCTAATCGTGTCTTACACAGTACTATGTGTTAGAGGCAGAGAGCTAGAGAGAGTTGAACATCATAACTAGTCTTTAAAGTAGATTTTTCTCATTTTTATCATTTCTTAGACTTATCTTTAGCTACTTCCTAATCGTGTCTTACACAGTACTATGTGTTAGAGGCAGAGAGTTAGGAAGAGATAAACTTTATCATTGGTCTTTTAAGTGATTTTCTTACCTTTTATTTGCAGCAGCATGAATGGTGTCTAATGCCATTAGAAAGTGGTTCTTTGCTTTCAAGTTATTTCAAGTTACTTATTTCCTTCAAGCTTTTCCTTTTCAGCAAGTAGTTAGAAATCACTAATCACACACTCTCACTCATCTAGAATTCACTTTACACACACCATCACTCATCTGTTTATAAATCACCACTCCATTTTAGAAAGATAAATTAACCACAAACAACACCCCCCAAACGACAAAAAGCTCTAAGAGGTTGCTTAAGTACATATAGTACACCTTCACTTCATCAGCTTACGAGCCCCGGGTTGACAATTAATGACATCAATTTAGGAACACTAAATTGACTAAACACCAAGTACTATCTTCTGGTTGTTTTACTTTGTCATATCCCCTCGCAATTCCACTTTCGAGCACAATGTTCACATTCGGATCTTCCTCGCGTGGTTTAGACCTCATCATCTACAGGTTCTGAGTCGGGGAGGCAGTAACACTCCTTTGTCACGTATCCTAGCTATCAATGGAGGACAATATTATGTCTCATGATCAAACAAGGTGTAATACAAACACGACGGGCACGTTGGATTTGTGCAATCACAGGCATAATGTCCTATTCCTCCGCAATTGTAGCATATCATTTGTCCGCGACCTCTTCCAGGTCCTCCTCCACCTTTGCCTCGTCCGCGCCCTTGAAATCATGTTCGTGCCATTCCTGCATTTTGGTCAAGGGGCCGCGTTTCGGCCTGAACTCTATAGGTGGGAGTTCTATCCATCATTAACTCATAGCTTCTACAAGTGCGCTCATCGTGTCCCACTAACCTACAAAAGTTGTAGAATAACTGTTGCAAATTTTGCGTATACTTCTATAACAAGTGACAATTGTCTGTGGCATGTTTTCCTGCTATTTGAAAAATCGTGCACCACAAAGCAGGTGTCGCGCTAGGTCCTGCTTGCGCTTCTGGTCTTAAGGGCATCGGTCCTCCTCCTATGAGGTAATTTGTGAAAATCGGGTAGTGGTCCTTGTCATGACCCTGACCCTTGCATTTTACGCACCATACCTCTTCACGCACTTCTAGTCGAGTTGTCTTGTCCTGTTTCAGACTCTACATCTCAAGGCATAAATTATTTAGCTGCACGTGGATCTACTGAACTCCTAAGTTAGGATCCTACATCGGGGTCTCATGTAGCCTCATAGAAATCTCTAAGGCCTCCGCTTGAGTCATTATCTTCTGTTGTGATAGCGCACTCCTTAAATGTGGCATTAATGAAGCTACAAACCACTCACCATGTTGTCCATCCGTCAGATTCATATTAGCTTCGCGAAAAGTACATTTCAGCCTCTGATCCAACTCCCAAGGAGTCTCACCTAGTAGCATAATGATCTCTTTGAATCCAATTATCGACTGTGCTTCAGACTTCGGCCTGCTAAATTCTCTATTTAGCGCTGCTTGGATATCCGCGATTCCCGCATTTGGATTATCATTGGAGTGCTTAATATACGAGGTCAGCGTGCGGTCCTGTAAGGTGCTAACCAGTGTTGCTTTCTTTATATTTTCATTTGTACTCCTTGCACTTCCCATATAGCCCCTACCACGAACCAGAATTGGTCCAGATCCTCATTTCCCAAACCTTTGAACATAGGCAACTTCACTGTGCTTGCCATATTGAATCGTGGTGGTGGTGGAGGTGGTACGGGTGAAGATGGAGGTGATGGTGGTGAAGCTGGTGGTGGTGTGGGTGGAGGTGGTATTCACAGAATTCTTTTCCTTATCAGATGGATCGCACTTCGTGGTGAGACCTTCGCGAGCTCTTCCTCATCCCCTCATGGAGATGAAATCAAGGGGCTAGTTTTTGGTCCCTTATTTCCTTCGTTCCTGTAAGCTTTTCCACTTCTCGTAGCCCTGAACATCAAGGTAACTGCATAACCCTCTTTTCGCACAATAACATTTTAATCCAAGTATTCAAATACTTTACGTACTTACCTTGCGGTCCTTTGAGAAAGCATCGCTCTGCCTCGTTGTAGCTAACTGAGGTGTCAACCGTGAACTCAGTAATGAATCCTCTTATAATATGATCGAGCCAATGATCAATAGCGCACGTGATCTTATCCTCTGATGCTTCCAACCTTCGCACTAACTCTGGGGTCCACACAATAGGACCGTCAAGTTTCCACCTTCCTTGGCTATCTACTAGCTTCGCAATCCACTCATATAGCCCAGTAGGGAAGGACGCAAAGAAGATTTTGTGGATCTCCATCTATAGGTAGCAGTCTAACGACTCTTCTTTTGACAATCACGGGTTCCTGTTCTTCTGTGCTGCAAAATCATGAATTCTTCTGTCTAACCAGCCTTCAATTTCCTTCTTATTTGGATTCCAATGATACGACATCAGACATCTCTATCAGATTCCGATCCTGGAAACAGAACCATTTGTTGACTTATGGGGGCTTGAATCAAGTTTGGAGTTATTTAGCCAAACAAATCCCTACACTACTGACCCTTTCAGCATCAGCCTGCAGAGCACGGACTGAAGTCTCACCCGAAGCAGTATGGGGGGATGCTGGAACCAAGTTTCCGCACCCTTGAGATGTTTGAGATGTTGACTTAGTCCAACTAGATCTGTCTTCGCATAGGTCGCTTCACGCACTTGTTCCAACCTTCAATACCTTCGTGATATGTTGCAATCGTCTTTCGTGCAGTGCTAACTACGGGCTAAGATGCTTTCGTGCTACTAGGGCAGTGAAATGCACTAGTTCCCCAAACTACACCGCGTATCTTACTTATCTTCTTAGTTAATCTTCGTGTAGCAGATATTCTATCTTGCATTCACTTAACCCATACAATTATGCACATTCACGCATCATATAAGTGTTAGAAGTGAATTTCACACACAAGATAACTGATGCATAAAACACGAAATAAATACATAGAATTGATATGAAACTTCTCTTTATTAATGCTCCCAATTGTTACAGACTCGACTCGCCCTGCACACTTAGCTGCAGGGGTCTGCGCACTCAGCTGTGGACTACTAGGCCTCTATGCACTCAGCTGCAGAGCCTTCTCCTACTCTACGACCCAAAACTAGACTTTACTCCTCAAATCTGTCTCGCATACATCATTTATACTTCCATTATGAATCTATCAAACTACGTAGAGCCTCGCTCTATTTATACAATCCCATGGTCTGTGGATCATGGGTAGATCTCTAGAGCCGACATTACAATAACAAAATTAAGGGCGGACAACCCTATGACTCTTTTGCAAACTACGTGCTCCGCGCCCACAAAATGTGGAGTCTTTACATCGGAATTACTATCTTTGACCAAAATCTAGGCTCCAAGCCCCAAAATGTCCCTTGGGGGATCCCGCGCCCAACAAATATGTTGCCCAAATTTTCATTTTGGCTAACTCACATAGCCTCTTCTGGCAATCCTGTATGGTCGTATCTAGAAAGCTACAAAAATTTGTGATACTTAAATAGAATTGGATAAAGTTATCTCACTCCTCCAAATAACCAATCAATCTAGAAACCCTTGGGTTCCTTTCTATAAAAGATCTCGACCTCTTCTGCAAACTCGTACCCCTCTACCTACAACTTTCACTGGATCCTACAACCTACACTAGATCTTATAATTCATACTGCTCATTGAGATATTCTACCGAAAAATAGATCTGACGAATATACTGCCTCCTTCGACCTCCGAAGCTATTCGGTCTACTTTATTTTAGCTACCTTCTATAGAAAAAATTACCTTTCTCTAACTTTGAGAATACTGAAGAACTGAACTTGGAAATATCCTTTTCTTTCTGGAAATTCACCCAACCTTCTCTCTCCTACAAACATTCCCTCTAAAGTGCATAGATCTAGTCTCACTTGCCTCTGGAGACCCTTCTCCAACCCTCACACTGTCTGCTACTCCTCCACTGGGAAACTCGCTCTACCTTCTAGAAGTCCTTCTCTGGATTCTAACACATGATCTACTACTCCTAAAGTATGCACTCACTGGTCTGGAAAGTTTTTTATTTCTTGCTACTATAGGAAATTATGGATATCCTCCTGGAAACTAGATTTAGAAACCCTCTGAGAAGTAAACTGGAAATTTCCTTTGTGTGATTTTCTCTTCCTACACAACGCTAATCTACAACTACAGATCTTACAACAAATATTTTGTGCCCAGATCTGGTTTGCGAATCAACTGATCTACTCACCAGAGCTGCTTCATGGCAACCACATTTCCTACAAATTCTACTTCGAAGCAAATCAAACTTTTCCTGCACTCTACCTCTGGAAAGTGATTTATGCACAACAATTTACACTCTTGGCCTTGTTGTTCCATGGAACTAGAGGATCTAGGTTAGGGTCTTAAAATATTTGACATAACCAACTCAAATTCCACAACAGGATACTTTGCACAATGGAATAAATACATCATTAAATCAACACGTGTACCAATAGAAAATTTTTTTACAATTTTTCAATAACCCAACTTCGTTATATCATCAATATATAATACAACTGAATAGGGATCCCATGCCAAGGATCATGTCATTTCTACAATAATTGATACAAGAATACAAACTAAGGTTTGGTGTCAACAACTATGAAAACCAATCTACCTTAAACAATATACAACTAGCCTACTAGTTGATGTAGTGCACTTCACAGCTTCACTTAGTCATACCCTGAACACATTTGTTGGTCCTTCTGCTCCCAATCTACAACAACACCAATATGACTTTATCAATGAATCTTGTTCCTTTAGGTCATTGAACAGGGCTGACCAATTTACCCTCTAGTTTATCATTAGTCTATCAATGAATCAACACATAGGGTCTTTTTGTGGGTTGTTCACAACTCTTTTTGTGAACAACTCCTAGACTGCCTGCTACTGCTCCTCGACTCTTTTAGACTTCTTCCCACTATTTCCTTCTTATCTTTCTCCAATTAATACAATCTTGGGGCATGTAGGACTACCCTCTATCACATCAAGATTCCCTTCTCAATGGTTGGTCCACTTGGTTGCCTTATTTTTTCCTTTAAAGAGTCAACCCTTGACCTCCAAACCATTGCCTCTCCTAGAAGGCCTAATGTCATTCTCAGATCTACACTTAGGGCACATTTAACACCTACTTTCTTCCCTCCAAACAACCACAAGATGCCCAAACAAACTATCCTAAACTAGGACTCTCATCCACTAGCAAAAAAAACAACTTGAAACACTAGTCGACATAAATTTTCACTCAATTCTAGATTTGTGCACACTATTGCGAGATCGCATCCTAGTTAGGGCTTCTGACTGTACATTTCAGCCCCTACTTTCCTACTCCAAAAATACCTTCTCAAGTTGTCGTCCTCCTCCCTTTTCAAGCTCCTTCCATACGTTAGCCTCTAGGACTGATAGGGCACTTGTTTTATGCCTTTAAACCTCTCCAAATTAGAGACTACATGACCTTCAACCCTCTTTCCCAAACTATATATAATTGCAACATAATTTTAGAGGTCTTTCCCACCAATAAACTCACATAAAATATGCCCATAACTTCCCTTCTAGCCACAACCTGCACTCCTAACAAACTCAACTCTCTAGCTGTCATAGAAATCACTCGAAAACAAGTGTATTTTCTCCAATGGTATGCAACCACTTCAAAGTGTATTCCTTATGTTTTGTTGCACTTGGATGGTGAGAATGAGGCCCCTCTTCATCTCCTTTTATATGCTTCTCTTAGGCTAATGTTAAACCCTTCCAAAGGGTCTCCTCAAGTGAAGTCAAATTGATTTTCTAGGACAATTAGCCCACACAAACATATAAAAAATAATATCTTACAAAATATCATCCTCTCTTGGTGCTTGAAGCATCCCCTTTCTCCTTTAAGGGCACTCTATCATCTCCAAGTGTCAAATCAGCAAAACTCTTCTTGGTTTCACACTCACAAGCTTGGATGCAAAACCCACGTTGTGGGTACTTAGCCCACAAGTGACTTTTTGGTGCCAAATTCCTCCACAACCTTGTACCCTAGGGTTTGGAGTACCTCCCAAGCTACAAATATCAACACTTCCTCTTAGCTAGGGAGGTACTTCCAATACTAGGAAGTAACTCGTCATCACTGTCACTACTAGAGACATTACCACAACTCATGGCACTCATAATTCTACCATACCTTGAAGCATGAACATGGCCCTTCTTGGAAGTGTCACTGCCACTAGAATCCTTCTACTTCTTCTTCTCCTAAAATTATTTGATGCCATTCCAGAATTCCTTATTTCTAGTTATAGAAACACCCTTGCTTCTCACTGACCACACGCTTTTCTTGGGCTACACATTCTCCCTCTAAACCTACAAACCTCCGCCAAAACTCAACTCCCTCTAAACCTTTAGAACCTATACCTTCTCCTGCTTCTACTTCTCATGATCTATAACCTTTCCATTAGCCTATATAGACCATGCTCCCAAACTCTAGTGACTACTCCACCAAATATAGAGCCTTTGGGCCTGAGCTTCACTTTCCCATCTTGGAAAATCACATCAAACCCCTTCTACTTGATCACTTAGATAGAAAAAATGTTATATCTGAGCTCTGGTACATACAATACATCCCGAACTAGCATCAACTGACATGACTCCATATTGAATGACATGACACTGAATCCTCTAATATCTTTTTGACTCTTGCCACCTACCATCATGTGCAATTTTTAGTCCCACTCAACTAGAGTCTCGAACACATCCTATGAACCTGTCATATGCTTTGATGCACCATTATCCACATACCATGCAACCTCGTCGATGGCACCCTTAGATAAATGAGAAATCATAGCAAAATCCTTACTGTCCAATCTCCTAGAGAGGTAATCTCTGTCAGTAGAAGTGGCAACACCTATGAATACCTTCCCCTTCATCTTCTCATCATCTCCCTGCTTCTTCTTTGGAAACTTCATCGAATAATTACCATAGTCACCACAGTTGAAACAATTCAACTTACTCAAGTACTTATTTTTATTTCCCTTCATCCTTGCTGCAAGAGCCACGTCATCATCCAAAGCCTTCTTATTTAGATGAAGATCCCCGTCTCGCTGTTCTTCCTAAATGAATTCATCCCACATCTTATTCCAATCTTGTAGCTTCCCTCTAGCAATGATCCCTTTGATGAATAACTTCCATTTTGGAGTAAATCCCTTCAAATAAATCTTAACTGTCTCAAAATATGTAATAGTCACTCTGATGATGGCAAACGCATCTCGAACCTAAGACAATCTCGTTATATACGAAGTCACCCCTTCATTGTTTATAATCTTGTTGACCTTCAACTTATCCTGCAATACCAATTGTCGGTTCTCATTCTTATTCTGGAACAAATCTTGAAGATATTTCCACATCTCATGGGAAGTTTTCTTCCCAGCCAGATGAAGTATGAAAGGATCCTTGACACCATCTAGGGTTATTAACTTGACCCTTGTATCCATCTCTTCATATACTTCCAACTCCTTAGGTTCATTTGGTTTCTTGATCTCTTTCTCGGCAAAGTCCCAAATCTTGTTCACTATCAGAACCAACTTGATCCTTTGCTTCCATGGACTATATTTGGACAATCCTTACAACCTATCATCATATCATAGATCAACCGACATATTCAACATTGATATTATTCCTTCAACAATAATGTGACCAACTCCCTCTTGAGTTGTACTTGTTGTGCACACTTTGATTCACTGGCCCTTAATAGTATCTCTGAAACCATGTTGTTTTTCCATGGCACTAGATAATCTAGGTTAGGGTTTAGAATCTCTGACACAATAAACTCAAATGCCACAACAAACTACTTTGCACAACAGAATAAATACAACATTAAATCAACATGTCGACAAACAGACAACTTTTTTACAAATTTTCAACAACCCAACTTTGTTATATTATCAAGCTATAATAAAACTATCTAGGGCTCTTGTGCCATGGATCATGACCCTCATGTAATCACTAATACAAGAATACAAACTAGGGTTTGGTGTCAACAACTATGACAACTAATCTACCCTGAACACGATACAACTAACCTGCTAGTTGATGTAGTGCACTTCACAACTTCACTTGGTCGTACCCCGAACATATATGTTGGTCCTTCTTCTCCCAATGTGCAACAACACTAATCTGCCTCTATCAATGAATCTTGCTCCTTTAGGTCACTAAACATGGCTCACTAATTTTCCCTCTAGTTGATCATTAGTCCATCAACGAATCAACACATAGGATCTTCTTGTGAGTTGTTCACAACTCCATTTGTGAACAACTCCTAGACTACCCATTACTGCTCCTCAACTCTTTCATACTTCTTCCCACTATTTCCTTCCTGTGCTACTCCAATGAAGACAAACTTAGGGCATGGAGGGTTTCCCTCTATCACTGCAAGATGTCCTTCTCTTCAACAAACTTGGGCTCAATGATTGGTCCACTTGGTTGCCTTCTTTTGTCCTTCAAAGAGTCAACCATTGACCTCCAAACCATTGCCTCTCCTAGAATACCTAATTTCCTTCTTAGGTCTACACTTAGGGCACATTCAACACCTAGTTGTTTCCCTCCAAAAAGCTACAATATCCCCAAACAAATTGTCCTAAACTAGGAATCTCATCCACTAGCAAAAAAACAACTCGAAACACAAATCAACATTCCTTTTCACTCAATTATGGGCTTGTGCACATTTGTGTAGGATCTCGACCTAGTTAGGGCTTCTAACTATACATGTCAACCCTACTTTCCTACTCCAAAAATCCCTTCTCAAGTTGCGGCCCTCCTCCCTTGTCAAGTTCCTTTGATACACTGGCCTATAGGACTAATATGGCACCTGTTTTATGCATTTCGGCCTCTCCAAATTAGAGACTACAATACCCTCAACCATCTTTCCCAAACTATACTAAATTTTGGCCTAATTTCAAGGTTTGTCCCACCAATAAAGTCACACAAAATATTATGAGAACTTCCCTTCTAGCCATGACTTGCACTTCTACCAAACTTGGCTCTCTAGTTGTCACAAAAATCACTCAAAAACAAGTGTCATTCCTCCTTCATTGAGTTGCAATGGTCCACAACCACTTCATAAGTGTATTCCTTATGTTTTGTTGCACTTGGATGGTGACAATGAGGCTTCTCCTCATCTCCTTTTATATGCTTCTCTTAGGCTAATGTCCAACCCTTCCAAAGGGTATCCTCAAGTGAAGTTGACTTGATTTTCTAACACAATTTTCCTACACAAACTTATAAAATTTAATATATCTCAAAGTATAAATCATCTCTTGGTGCTTGAAGTAGCCCCATGCTCCTCTAATGTTTTTCTATCATCTCCAAGTGTCAAATTAACAAAACTCTCTTTGGTTTCACACCCACAAGCTTGGGTGAAAATCCCACATCTTGGGTACTTAGCCCACAAGTGACTTTATGGGGACATATTCCTCCACAACCATGTATCCTAGGGTTTGGAGTACCCCCAAGGCTACAAATCTCAGCAGGATCGGCCTTGCACATATTTGAATCATGTGCTTCAGATCTCCCTTTGAAATTGCATGATCTACTTATCTTTCACCTCTAAGCCTCAAATTTGATTAACAACACTTTGTTACCATGTGAAATTTCCTTGAAATTGTAGCAACTATAGTTTATTATTCTAACTAATTAGTAGTTTAGTTGTTCCGGTAATTAATGATTAAATCACACTACAATTCTTCACAAAATAAATATGTTGCAGAAGTAAAATCAGAAAATGGGAAATAGATGCACACACATAAAATCGACATGATAATTGTGGACTAAAAGTTGCCAAAAAAAAACCCAAGGGAAAATTGATGCAACAAATGAGGGTTTATTTTTATTATTCATAGAATATAGAGAATTACAATCTGGATGCCCAAATGGTAATCCTCCAAAAATTTATCTCAACTGGAAAACAATCTAGAAAATCTTTTTCCTTCACAAAAATTGGATCAATCCCTATTTGGTAAATTCACACTTCCTAACTAATTCGCACAACTGGACTGGAAATGTGCACTATTTGCTGGAGAGTAATCGATATGCCTCTAGAAACACCTCCAGGAAAGTCATATTTCCTCCTTCTACCCTTGAATCAGATTCTATCTTCCTTCAGAATGTAGTTGTGGGAGCTTACACTTCGCTTTAGATCTCGCATTCACACTTTCTTGGCAACTAGGGAACTCACACTTAAGATTTTTGGCCTCCCTTCTAGATAATTCAGCCTCCATTTCCGGGATCTGGAAACTAGAAAACCCCTTGAGAATTTAATTTGAAATTCTCCCTACTGCAAATCCCTACTGCAATCTCTCCTTGACTCGAACTGCACCCTCCCTAAGTTTGTGAAGTAGGCATCTCAATCCATCTTGATCACATTGATCATTGTGATGCAATTGATGCTTTCTACAATCCCTTAAACCTACTCTTATAATATCTCATTAAGACTTCAATGGCCACAATTTAATCTTCAACGATGGCAAAGATCAATTAGACTTCATCAATAGAAGTCTCTAGAGCAATCTCAAACATCCTTAATTATATTTAATTTACCACTTTTCCTAATATAGACTTAGGAAATATTTTAATTATGGAAAAATAATTTAATTAAGGTGTTGTAACGGCCCAGGGTTGATTTTCCATGTAAATAAATTAAACCAAGGTCACGGGACACGTATTCCAAATTGAATGAGGGGAAAAATATTATAGTGGGCATCACTTGTGGTTAATTATTGGCTATGGAAATTGGCATCGGCATTGGCAAAAGGAAAAAGGTAATAATGGAAATTAATTAAAGAAATAAAGGAAAATAGGAGAAAAGGAAGATGAAGAGACAAAAATATGCATGCAAGGGAAATTGAAAGAAATTGAAGGAAAAGGAAACAAAAGGAGAGGGAGAACATTTTATGCCTCTCTTAGCCGCTCTTAGTACTCTTGGTTACTCTTAGTCACACATACACTCTTACACACTTAGAACATTCTTGAAGAATTCTAGCATTCACTTGGACATTGAGGCATTCTCACTTAGACTTGGAGAGAGAGAGCACTTCAACAGAAGAAGACAACCAAGCAATGGAATTCATGGGAAACAAAGAAGAAGGTTGCAAAAGCAACTACAATAGGATAAAATTGCAAGTAATAGGTTTCATATGTGATTTCCTTGCTAAACTTTGAATTCATGGTACATGCATTAGGTTATTTGGGTACTTCTTGTCATTGGCATGGTATTTTCCTGGATTGATAATGGTTTCAAACTTGCCTTTTCCATTTCCTAGATTGCCATGATGTAGTGGGTTCACTGTTTTGGTCAAGCTTCGGATGGTCAGTAGATTTTGGATCCTAGTTGAGGTGGTCTCAAGAAAATTCCTAAGGGTCGAGGGTGGATATGGTGTTTCTCCTGGAACTCTTGACAAATGGGTGGAGACATCAAAATTCCTCTGGGTATGGTGAAAAAAGTCGGAAGGCATCCAAGCTTGTTTTGGTGTTAGTGATTTCTAGACCAGTTGAGGTGAAATCACTCTGGTTAAGGGTAGAGGTGGTTTAGCCTCTAGAGTTCCTATTTGGTTATGTTTTGGTTTAACCCATGAGATACCAAATTCATGCTTGGAATATGGCACGAGGGTGATTATTTGAAAGAGAGATTTAGTTCATCCCAATCTATGGTCAGGTGGTACATGGAAGTTCCTAACTTGGTTAGCACTATGCATATGTTAATATGTGTCATTTTTTATTGATGATCAATAAGCATAAGTGTTGATTTACTGTTGTTTATATGATTGTTTTTTCATGGCTTCATTCTAGTTAAATGCTCGTTACATGCCGATGGTATATTTCTTATTATATAATGTGCTCTTGATCTAGATATAATTCATGGTTTGATAGCTCATGGTTGATTTATATGAATGCATGTATTAATGAGTCTTTTTTGTAGCTAGTAAGAGAGGGTAGTAAGCCTTCTTAATGAACCTCTATGAAACTAATGAATCAATCAACAGATATGCATTGATGACCTATAGGTACTTTGTTCACAAAGTGTTTGTATAAATGAATAATTTTGACCTCCAACTTCCCGGGGTCGTAACTTTGGCATACAATCTTTGTTTGACTATCATAATACTTTGTTTTGAATACCTCCATGAGGAGGTCGAGCCTAACATATGTAAAATAAATTTGGCACTTTTCTGGTCTCTCCATTTTCCCTGAAAACGTCATTTAGGCCCTCAAAATGGCCTTAGAAGTTTAGGACCTCAAAAATTGCCAAAAATATAAAGTTATGTTAAATTTAAGGAAACGAAGTTGGAAAAGAAATAATGTTGGGTCAAGTTAGGCTAATAACATTGTGATCAAGTGTCACTGGGTGTTTTCAGTTAGTTTTGGACATGTGGACCCCATTTTCCATAAGTGCATCTAGAAATCCAGTCACGCATAGTAACTCTCATCTCATGTTTACCCTACTGAGTAAGTTAGAGTGGGTAAATGTGGGGTGGGGTGTTACAGAGTGGTATCAGTGATCCAGGTGGCTCTAGAGACACACAGGACAAAGAGGACTTATGAACGTTCAAAAATGAAAGTGCTCGAAAGTTTCTTGAACCAAGTTCAGGTTGTAGATCTCATCGTCCTGATCGCGGCGGTGCGAATGGTTCGTCAAACTGAGTCTGTATGCGGAAGTTAGAAGCAGTCAAAGTTCAGTTGACTTTTTGTTTACTGGGTAGGCTTAAGGAGGCCACAATTTGGATAGAACCCAGCCACCAGATTCCGGCCAACTCCGGCCAGATTCCGGGCAAAATTGTGGCCTAGTTAAAAAGACTCCTACAGCTTAAAAACAGAATTTCAAAAAGTGCATATTGTTGTTATTAAAATTTAATATATATATATATATATATATATATATCTAACGGGAGGTGGTGGGCCACCACCCCCACCACCCCACCATACACTAACTATATGCCTTAATAGTAATGCGGGGCCGACAGGGATTGAACCCACCCAGCCCACGTGGGTTGGCCCCCACTGGGCGGCCCCATGAGCAAAACGAACGTACCACCTTAATGCAGTACCACCACATCAAAGCGTGCCTCCGAAATGGAAATGGGTTGTAGGAGTCAAGGGGAGGGCCGCCTAATGCGGACCTAACCCCAAAAAGGAATATATTTCGGTTTTTATAAAACAAGTTTTGTGTATTAAAATGGAGGGGTCAGGGTTTGACCACCCGACCTCCTCCTTATAATGTGGTCCCTCTACCAATCCTCCCAAACAGATTTTGTTGGAAACTCCGCTTGAAAAATGATATAAAACTTTCATTTTTTGCACAGTGCATGGAGCAGATGAAGGAACCAAGTGCGGGCATGAATTTTGAGATAGAGGAGGCAAAATATTGGCACGCAGTTCAAGGCAGCGTTTAGCAGGAGGGGTGAAATTTCACTTTGTTAGATTTTGACAAATTTTATATGGTTTCAGCACTTCTCGATGCCACAAATGCAATGGTGTTGTATGTGTCTCCATCTAAGCTCTGCATTTTTTGTTCATTTTTCAGTATGCAGGTAGAACCATGATTGTTGTAGAAATAGGGAGCAAAACCATGATCCTTGCAATTTTCCCGAGGAGGTAATTTTTCTCCATGTCGGAATATAGTCAAGTTTACAGTCATTTTTCATGGTTTTCCATAGGGTTCACAATGGAGAGGTCAGATTCACCCTTTGAGTTTCAGATTTCCAGTGCACCCATGGAGTAGAATCTTTAAGGAATCTAGGGGGAATCTAAAAGATTCCTTGAGCCCCAGATTCTCAATTTCTCAGAATTCAAAAATTGGACAGTCGATTCTGCACTACTCAATGCCACAAATCTGATGGTGTGTTCATATTTCTCATTTTCTCATTCTATTATTTAGCCATCATCTGCAAGCATACATTTTCATGTGATTGATGTCGTGAGATTGATGGCACGAACAGCTTCAGCAGTTTGACATCCGCTTCTTCAAACGGCCCCTGGTTGTGAGGTATATGTGGTGTGTTCATGTACTCCTTTTTCTATGCATTGTGCTGCACAGATCCCTGTTTGATGTTGATGAGGGATCTTGTTTATTACATGTTTTCATGATTCCTGCTTGATGTGACACTGACTCGTCTATGTGATGTACTTGTTGTCATGATTTTTCATGTTATGTTTTGAGATCCCTTTCTTGTATGTTGATGGGATACTCATGTTGTCATCATGCATGTTTGCTTTGAGATCCCTTTTATGCCATGTTGGCGGGATCATCATCATGCATGAGTTTGTGTCATACTGATAGGAGTTTCTTTTGATTGAGAGTTCCTGTAGTGGAACATCTCTTGGAGCCACTCCTGCGTGAGGGAATTTTCCTTGTATGATAGCGACATCATCTCTATGTACATCATCATTATTGGCAACACTTAATTTAGCGGCCTACACCATCTTGACACCGGGGCCTGGAGACGTAGTCCCTCCTGGACGAACTTCGTTATCAATGACTTATGTTTTTATGTTGCTGATGATTGTCGTGTTCCTCTTCTTTACAACATGCAGATGTATTCAGTAATGTTATTTTAAAAATGTAATCTAACACATCACGAAAGTAAAAGGTCTTGGAAGGGTCCTTCGTCACACCGAGACCTGGATCAGGTGGTATCGGAGCGGTCTTCGCGTGGATGTGAATTGTAGCGTGAACAATGGAACGTGCAACGACAGAAGAAGAAAAAGCGATGTATGAGACCATGCTCAACATTTCTAAAAGGGTGGAAATCATGTATGAAACTCTACATAAAGAGACATAGGAAAAGAGAGATTACAGCTTCAGTTGCAAGCCACGGAAGAGGCCTTGGAAGAACTAAAGCACAAAAAACATAATCTTCAAACGAAGAACGTTGAACTGAAGATGTGTCTACATGAAGAGAAAGAGGAAAAACGGATTTTTCTATGACAGCTACAAGCAAAGGACGAGGCCTTGGAAAAGCTGCAACGTAACCCATGTGAGGTAAAAAGTAGTTCTCCATCTTTATGTATGTTTCTTGATGATGATTTCGTTGTTTCTAAAAATCATACCACAGGAATTAGCTCCAAACTGTTGAAGAGAATGGGGTATGAAGGAAAAGGCTTGGGTGTTAATGGCCAAGGCATTGTCAATCCCATCAAAGTAGAGGAATTACCGTGTTGAACAGGACTTGGGTATGTCAGAAAGGAAGTTGGGTAATGCGTTGAGACAGTTAGCGAACCACCAACAACAGATGATGAGAAGCCCTCATCAGTTCTTTCCAAATCGATAAAGGAGGTAAAAGATGTTGATTTCCTTTTGGTTTCATCTTCACCGAGTGTGATTTCTATATGAAATGTGGAGATCCCAATTACAGGGACAAACATGAGGCTCCTTACCAGAACGAGGCACGAGAAGGATAAATAACTTGGTGTTAATAACCAAGGCATAACTTAACCATTGGAGGTTATGCAGAGACCTCAATTTGCAGGCTCGAGATACACCAAAAGGAGAGTTCTCGGAGGTGTCAGATTCTTTCGAGACATCGTCGAAATCGTCAAGGAAAGAGAATGATGGGAACACCTCCCCATCATCCCATGGTAGTTTCCATTGCAAGGAAAGAGCTGAGGCAATCTCTAGACTCTCATCACCATACTTACACCAGAGACAACAAGGAAAGGTATAACCACTTTCGACATTTGAATGTTCATTTCGATTATAATCATGTTTTTAAAGACGAACGTAAAACATGGCATCAGAAAACATGTACTTTTTGTGGATTACATAACCATACATTTTCTAAGTGTTGGAAAAGAATGGCAGCACACAAAAAGATGAGGCGTGAAAGACCCTCTCAACAACAGGTGAAGAAACATGTTAAACAGATATGGAGGAAGAAAACCTATTACAGTCATTGTGATAGAAGTCACCATCAAAGAGCCACTTGTTGGAGGCTCCATCCAAAGTAGTGCCTTAAAGACAAAGCAACGGTACATGAACTAGATGAAACAGTTGTTCGACAAACGAATGCGCCACAAGGAGGTGACCCATTCACATTGATAAGTGAAAAATGGTTTCTAGATATGTTAGCTTGTCACGGTCGTGCTTTTGTGAATCATTTATTACATTTTAAAATGTAAAAGTGATGATATGTTTCCATCACTTGTTCAACAACAATCATGTCTAGTCTTATTTTGAGTTGCATGATAGACTGTCAAAGTGATGTTGTGTTTCCATCACTTGTCAAAGAAAAACAATAGTGTTTGACCTTATTATTGTAAATCATGTGTTGCAGTGATGATATGTTTTCCATCATTTGTTGAAGCAACAATGATATGTTGGCCTTGTTGTTGTAGCTGGGGTATTGTGTCCATCTTGTTGTAAACTTGAACACCGAGTATGTGTTATAAACTCGTGGCAAGTATGGGATGCTTGGGTCATTACTTGGTCATGAAAGTCAAGCATGTAATTTCCAAACCAATGTACTACAGGTTGCAGAGGTGTCAGCTCATCGCATAAGGCTCCGAAGAACAAAGGTGAAGGAGATGGAAGCGAGAACTTTCATGACGCTTGTGATGCAGACAAGGTACATAGAAGTTGCAGATTATTTTTCATGATTTTGGAGGACCAAAAGCTCCTCAATGGGGAGGATTGATCCAAGTGTCTCCAGAGACACACAGGACAAAGAGGACTTATGAACGCTCAAAAATCAAAGTGCTCAGAAGTTTCTCGAACCAAGTTCAAGTTGTAGATCTTGTCGTCCTGATTGCGGCGGTGCGAATGGTTCGTCAAACCGAGTCCGTATGCGGAAGTTAGAAGTAGTCAAAGTTCAGTTGACTTTTTACTCACTGGGTAGGCTTAAGGAGGCCACAATTTGGACAGAACCCAGCCACTGGATTCTGGCCAACTCTAGCTAGATTCCACATGAAATTGTGGCCTAGTTAAAAAGACTCCTACGGAATTTCAAAAAGTGCATATTATTGTTATTAAGATTTAAAAATATATATATAACGGGAGGTGGTGGGTCAGCACCCCCACCACCACACCATACACTAACCATATGCCTTAATAGTAATGCGGAGCTGGCAGGGATTGAACCCACTCGGCCCACATGAGCCGGCCCCCACCGGGTGGCCCTATGAACAAAACCAACGTACCACTTTAATGTGGTACAACCACATCAAAGCATGCCTCCGAAATGGAAATGGGTTGCGGGAGTTAAGGGGCGGGCCACCCAATGTGGACCCAACCCCCAAAAGGAACATATTTCGGTTTTTATAAAACAAGTTTTGTGTATTAAAATGGAGGGGTCGAGGTTTGACCACCTGACCTCCTCCTTATAATGTGGTCCCTTTACCAATACGCCCAAACGGATTTTGTTGGAAACTCCATCTGAAAAATGATATAAAACTTTCATTTTTTGCACAGTGCACGGAGCAGATGGAGGAACCAGGAGCGGGTATGGATTTCGAGACAAAGGAGGCAGAATCTTAGCACGCAGTTTGAGGCAACATTTTGCAGGAGGGGTGAAATTTCACTTTGTCAGATTTTGACAAATTTTATATGGTTTCAGCACTTCTGGATGCCATGAACGCAATGGCATTGTCCGTGTCTCCATCCAAGTTCTGCATTTTTCGATCATTTTTTAGTATGCAGGTGGAACCATGATTGTTGCAGAAACAAGGAGCGGAACCATGATCCTTGCAATTTTCCCGAGGAGGTAATTTCTCTCCATGTCGGAATATAGTCAAGTTTACAGTTATTTTTCATGGTTTTCCGCAGGGATCACAATGGTGAGGCCAGATTTGCTCTTTGAGTTGCAGATTTCCAGTCCACCCATGGAGAAGAATCTTTAAGGAATCTAGGGGGAATCTAAAAGATTCCTTGAACCCCAGATTCTCAATTTCTCGGAATTCAAAAATTGGACAGTTGATTCTGCACTACTCGACGCCACAAATCTAATGGTGCATTCATATTTCTCATTTTCTCATTCTATTCTTTAGCCACTTTTCTAAGTGGAGTGCAGGTGTCAGCATTCATGTGTGAGTAGTGATTTTCATGCAATTGATGGCATGAACAACTTCAGTAGTTTGACATCCGCTTCTTCAAATGGCCCCTGGTTTTGAGGTATATGTGGTGTGTTCATGTACTTCTTTTGCTATGCATTGTCCTGCACAGATCCCTGTTTGATGTTGATGAGGGATCTTGTTTATTACATGTTTTCATGATTCCTGCTTGATGTGACGCGGACTCGTCTATGTGATGTACTTGTTGTCATGATTTTTCATGTTATGTTTTGATATCCCTTTCTTGTATGTTTATGGGATACTCATGTTGTCGTAATGCATGTTTGCATTGAGATCCATTTTATGCTATGTTGGCGAGATCATCATCATGCATGAGTTTCTGCCATACTGATAGGAGTTTCTTTTGACTGGGAGTTCTTGTAGTGGAACATCTCTTGGAGCCACTCCTGCATGAGGGAATTTTCCTTGTATGATAGCAACATCATCTCTATGTACATCATCACTATTGACAACACTTAATGCAGTGACCTACACCATCTTTACACCGGGGCCTGGAGACGTAGTCCCTCCTGGACGAACTCCATTATCAATGACTTATGTTTTTATGTTGCTAATGATTGTCTTGTTCCTCTTCTTTATAGAATGCAGATGTATTCATTAATGTTATTTTAAAAATGCAATTTAACACATCACGAAAGTAAACGG
This sequence comes from Pinus tabuliformis, assembly GCA_031772625.1. Taxonomy (NCBI): domain Eukaryota; kingdom Viridiplantae; phylum Streptophyta; class Pinopsida; order Pinales; family Pinaceae; genus Pinus; species Pinus tabuliformis. Next base: position 842,914,438 of record CM062812.1, read on the forward strand.
TCTTGGAAGGGTCCTTCGTCACACCCGGACCTAGATCAATCAAAGCGAGGTTGCAGCGCTGGACCTCGAGGTAAATGCATATTGTTATGCAGGCATGTCAGTTGTCTATATTTTAATTATGCATGCATGTTAGCTAATTATTGTTATGGTTATGTTATCCATGTATGAGCTAGTATGTTTGTGATGTTGTATAATGCTAATCTGGATTGGCCTATGCAAATGCAATAGCCTCGCCTAATATACATTGAGGTAAGATTTTGATTATGTTTTTACTTACACAACAATGGAATATTGCAAGAAATAGAAGCCCAAGATTTGAAGAGAAGAATAATCGATTACAACACATATGACTTTCCATACAGGCCGAAAGAGACATTGGTAGGATGGGAGAGATCGTTTGAGAAACATGGAAGATAAATTGAGAAGTTTGAAGGTAGAAATCATGAGTTGCAAGGCAGAAAATGAGCAATTTATTGAGGCACAAGAAAGGTTTTCCAGATCCCAAGAAAAGCAAGCTGAAGTCAACGTAGTGATTCTTCAAATCCTTTCAAAATTACTAAAGCAGGGACAGTTAGGGATTAGCCATGGAGATGGACAGGAAGAAGAGACTATGAAGAAATGAAGAAATCAAAAGATGTAAAATCATGGCTGCTTTGGATGAAGAAATTATTTGGATTGCATGACTATTCAGAGAACATGAAATCCAAGATAGATACCTTCAGTCTCAAGGGAAAATCATATATCTGGTGAGAAGATGTTAAGCATGTCCGAGGCATCAGAGAAGAGAAGTTGACTTGGGATGAGTTTTAAAGACTCTTTAGGAAGAAGTACCTGTCTGAGAGGCATTATGATGGAAAGGCCAAGGAATTATATGAGCTCAGGATGGGTTCCATGACAGAAGAAAAGTACACAACCAAATTTATAGAGTTGTTGAGATATGTTCCCTATCTCAAGGATGAGAAAGTGAAGAACCAAAGGTTCATTAGTGGATTTCCATTAGCATTCAAATATCCGAATGAGTTTGATCAGTCGCAGTCATTGGAGGAATCCATTAGAAAGTTGAGGATTTATTATGAGCAGCCAAAGCGCAAGCCTGAGTTCAAGAATACTAAAGGAAAATGGCCCAAGAAGTGAGGAAGATCTGAGGATGTAGGTGACAAGGAAATTGTGACACCTCATAAGAATTTCAATGCAATTGAGAGAGGACATGGGTCTCACCTTGAGGAGCATCAGAATAAAGGCGATGGCAGAAAACATTTGAGGTGTTGGACCTGTGGTGGAGACCATCGTAGAAGGGATTGTCCATTGCACTAGGGTGGAAGGCCTCAAATTTAAAGTGCTAAGGAGTCGTGGACAATTGGGGATGTAGGTCATAGTATTCCTCGGATCTATGCAGTAGTAGATAGCAAGCAGATCGATCATCAAGCATCCATTATCAAGATGGAAGGTAAGCTTTGTGATCAATATGTTTCTATTTTGATTGATCATGGATCGAATTATAGCTATATTAGTCCCAACTTGGTGGATCAATGTCATTTGAATAAGGAAATGCAAGAAAAATATTGGTTGGTGCAATTGGCTCTAGGGACCAAGAGAAGAATTCATCATTGGGTGAAGTCTTGTACATTTGATCTTAATGGTATGCCTACATCATCACATCTAATTGTGTTAACTTTGGGTTCATATAGTATGATTTTAGGCACAAATTGGCTATTCATTCACAAGACTAAGGTGGAATGCTATGAGAAGGTCATTGAGAGCCTGGATGATGATGGAGAAAATAGAGTCTTACATGGAAAGAAGAAGCCTACATTAGTGAGAATAGTTACAACAATGCAAGCTAAGTGCAGTAGCAGGAAATGATTTTTATTGTTTGCAGTACATGTTTCTACTGACAAAGGGATGGAAGAAGAGGATGATAAAGTCCTAAGGAAGTATCATGTCTTGCAGCAGTTTCAAGATGTGTTTCCTGCAGAGATTCCAGAGTTGGTGCCTCACAGGGAGGTGGATTTATCTATTGGGTTGATTCCAGAAACAACACCAACATCTAAGGCACCTTACAAGATGAGTACGTTGTAGTTGGTGGAATTGAAGTTGCAGCTTAAAGAAATGCTTGATAAGGGATACATAAGGCCAAGTGTATCTCCTTGGGGTGCACCAATGGTGTTAGTATGGAATAAGGATGGTACTCTCATATTGTACATTGATTATAGGAAGTTGAGTAAGGTTACTATCAATAACATGTATCCATTGCCACAAAATGATGATTTGTTTGATCAATTGAAGTGAGAAATAGTATTTTTGAAGATTTTTCTGAGATCAGGATATCATCAGGTGCACATAAGAATACATCTACAAGACTACATTTTGTACAAGGTATGGGCACCATGAGTTTGTGGTGGTTCCTTTTGGTATTACCAATGCTCCATCCACCTTCATGTGTTTGATGAAGAGTGTGTTGTACCCTTACTTGGATACGTTTGTGATATTCATTGTTGATGATATATTGGTATATTCAAAGAATGAGGAAGAGCATGTAGAGCACCTAGAAGCAAAGTTGAGATTATTGAGAGAGCATAAGTTATATGGCAAGCTCGTCAAGTACAATTTCTTTTAGTCTCAGATTCATTACCTAGGACATGTTGTCTCCCAGGAAGCGATAACAGTGAATCCGAAAAAGATTATAGCTATCATGGAGTGGCCAACTCCAAGGAATGTGGATGAAGTCAGGTCATTTGTGGGACTCGTAGGTTATCACAGGTGGTTCATTAGGAATTTCTCCAAAATTGGTTATCCCATCACATCTTTGCAAAGGAAAGGAAAGAAGTTTGAATGGGCTGATGAGTGTACATATAGCTTTGATTAGTTGAAGCATTTTCTTACCAATGCTCCAGTTTTGAAGATTGTGGGTCCTGATAAGGAGTTTATGATTTGTACATATGCATGTAAGGAAGGACTTGGTGGAGTCCTGATGTAGGAAGGGAAGGTGGTTTGTTATAAATCAAGGAAGTTGAATGAACATGAGTAGAATTATGTGACTAGTGATCTTGAGTTCACAGCCATCATTCATGCATTAAATATGTGGAGACATTATCTCCTTGGCATGAGGTTCGTCTTGATGAGTGATGATAGTGGATTGAGGTACTTGTTTGACCAACCCAATCTAAATGCAAGGAAAGAAAGATGGTTGGCTACTCTCAGTGAATTTGATTTTGGGATCGGGTACATTAAACACAAAGAGAACAGGTTCATGGATGCTCTTAATAGGAGAGTGCAATTGAATCATATTTCAGTTGTGAACTCTTATGGGACATACTTGCAGGAACATATCTTACATGCAGGGCAGTATTATGAGAAGTACCAACAACTGAAATAGAGATTACAGCAGCAAAGTGAAGGTGATAGGGAGAAGGTGTATCACCTCACGGTAGATGGCTTGGTCAAATTCAAGAGCAGGATTTATGTGCCATATAGCAGTGAGTTGAAGAAGCTTATTTTGAGAGAGGTTCATATCAAGCCATATTTAGGCCACACAGGATACCAAAAGACTTTGACAGCTATAAGGAAGTTTTACTATTGGATGATTTTGAAGAAAGAGGTAGTTGAGTTTGTTGCAAGGTGCTCAGATTGTCAGCAGGTTAAAGTTGAATGTAAGCATCTAGCTGGTCTATTGTAGCCTATTCTAATTCCAGAATGGAAATGGGATGTCATTTCCATGGACTTAACTACAATATTGTTGAGGACATTGAGATAGCATGATTCCATCATGGTTTTGGTTGATAGGTTGAGCAAGGTAGCTCACTTCATTGTAGTGAAGTCTACAAATTTAGCTAGTGAGGTAGCTCAGGTCTCCATTGAGGAGATAGTGGGATTGCATGGAGTTCCCAAGAAGATTATATCATATAGAGATGCCAATTTCACTTCCAATTTTTGGAAGGATTTATTTGTAGGATTGGGGACAAAATTAGATTTCAGCACAACTTATCATTCGCAGACAGATGGAAAAATGGAAAGCATTAATAGGATTCTTGAGGATACACTAACGATGTATGTCATACATCAACAGAGGAAGTGGGAGGAGTATCTTCCACTGGTGGAGTTTGCTTATAATAATGGGTATCATAAATCCTTGAAGATGAGTCCATTTGAGGCTCTCTATAGGCGGAGTTTTAATACTCCTATCAACTGGAGTAATCCAATGAACAGGGTCTTGATTGGACCAAATATGTTGGATGAGATGGAGTAGGAGATGCAGTTTATTAAAAGGAATTTAAAGGCAGCACAATACATGTAGAAGAGTTGTGTGGATTAGTATAGAGCAGTTGAGTTTCAAGCTAGGGAGCATGTGTACTTGCGCATCAAGATCAAGAGGAGATTTTTGAGGATTGGGTCATGTGCCAAGTTGGCACCTCGATATTACAGGCCTTTTGAGATCCTTGAGAGCATTGGACCAGTGGAATACAAACGTGCACTACCACCATCAATGAAATTCCATGATGTTTTCCATGTTTCAATGCTTAAGATATATGTACAGGATGTTGATTATGTGATTGATTGGTTTGTATTGCAGGTGGAACCAAAGGGAGAGTTCCATCCAAAGCCATAATTCATATTACAACAGAAACATCTCATGATCCAGAACCGAGCAATAAAGCAAGTTAAAGTGCAATGGAATCACTTTGGGCCCAATGAAGCTACATGGGATATAGTTGATCAAATGCGAGCAATATATCCTTCTTTATTTGTTGGTTGAAGAAAATGAATTTTTGTGTGTATATATGTGTGTGTGTGTGTGTGTGTCATTGTAAATAATATATCGAATTGTGTTATAAAGTTGCAATAAGCGGTATGTTTGTCATGTTTTCAGTAGTTTGCCATTTTAAATACTACATCCAGTTGTGTTATAAAATTGCATAAACAATATGTTTTGTTGGTCATAAGTGTCATAGAACACTAAGGATAGTGTTCCCCCGGGGGGGGTTGTAACAACCCCAGGTTGATTTTCCAAGTACATAAATTAAACCAATGTCATGGGACATGTATTCCAAGCTGAATGAGGGGGGAAATATTATAATGAGCATCACTTGTGGTTAATTATTAGCTATGGAAATCAGCATTAACATTGGAAAAATGAAAAACGAAATAAATGGCAATTAATTAAAGAAATAAAGGAAAATAGGAGAACAGGAAGATGAAGAGACAAGAATATGCATGCAAGGGAAAATGAAGGAAATTAAAGGAAAAAGAAATAAGAAGAGAGGGAGAACATTCTACGCCTCCCTTATCCAGTTTTAGCACTCTTGGTTACTCTTAGTCACTCATACACTCTTACACACTTAGAGCGTTCTCGGAGCATTCTAGCATTCACTTGGACATTGACATTCTCACTTGGACTTGGAGAGAGAGATCACTTGGAAAGAAGCAAGCAAGCAAGTAAAGGAATTCATCGGCAGTGAAGAAGATGGTTGGAAAAGCAACTACAACAAGAGAACATTGCAGGTAACAGGTTGCATGTTTGATTTCCTTGCTAAAATTTGAATGCATGGCATATGCATTTGGTTATTTGGTTACTTGTTTTCATTGGCATGGGATTTTCTTATATTGGCAGTGGTTTCAATCTTTCCTTTTCCATTTCCTAGGTAGCCATGATGTAGCATGTTTTTGTTATGCTTTAGATGGATAGTAGATTTTGGATCCTCATTGAGGTGGTCAATTCCCAAGGGTTGAGGGTGGATATGGTGTTTCTCCCTGAACTCTTGACAGATGGGAAGAAACAAGAAAATTCCTCTAAGTATGGTGAATTAAGTCAGAAGGCATCCAATCTTATTTTGGTGTTAGTGATTTCTAGACTGAGTGAGGGACTGAGTGAGGTGAAATTGTTTTGGTTAAGGGTAGTGTTGATGGTGTTGGACCTGCCAACATCAAGGGATCTCCCTGGTATGAAGTCCCAACTATACCTCGCACCATTTGGTGTAGGAGTCCCATCCGGTACGATGGCCCGGTTTCCATTATCTCAAATGTTTGCCTCAACTCTTGCTTGTTAGCACAGGAGAGTGGTCTTCTTTGTCTTTGAGTAGTGAGGTTCGCATGCCTGGTGATTTCTAGTGTTACTTGTGTAAATGGTTCTTTCACCGCAGAGGGAGAGGGTGAGATTGAGTCCCAAGTTAGATGGGAGGAAGTCCCAACTCTGTTAGGAACAAGGAGTAGTCCACACGGATGCAGAAGTCACAACACACAAAGAAAGATAACACATAAAACACACAGCGCAGGAGTCCACACAAGTGCGGCGGTCGCTATAGCAAGTTTACATGAAGGTCTTTCTAATGTCCGGGGAGGTAACCAACACGGACAGGACAACGTTAACAACTCATACAACACATTTTCATTAATATATATGTATTACAACAATTGAATGAGTTCAAGTGTTAAACACAAGTTAAAGCAACATGCATTACAAATGTTCAAGATTAGTCTTACAACAATTACAACACGTGTGAAAATGTGTTGGCTTGTTAGCAGGCTTCTGAATTAAGTGAAAATTCCAAGACACATTGTTACACCATACATCACTAACCCCGTGGGCGGGGCATTGGAGCCACTACTTACTCCTCAAAGAAAAGATTATAGACTCTCAAGGCTATGTGGGAGGAGCCGAGGTGAAAAGTCCTTTGCATGTACAAATGAGGGGATATTTATAACCAAGGGTGAAACTGACCCTTGTGACTGTTCGACTTCCCTCATGACTTTTTGACTTCCATGACCTTTCAACTTTACATGACTCTTTATATGACAAGTGGGTCTCTTGGACTTCCACGTTACATTACATTGATTGACAGAATGGCCCATAGTAGAGATGTGGATGACACGACTCATGAAAAGACTCGACATGACAGTGTTGGTACATTCATGCTGTTGTTGGTGTGCATGTCGAGTTGCAGTGTGTTGGGAATGGATGTCCTCATGGTATGTCATAGCTTCACCTCCACATGGCAAGATGTGCAGAGTCTTCGATGGTCATTGGGTTTACTTGATGTTGCATTCACATGTTGCTCCTTGCTTGTATGTTGGCATGCTTGACAGGTTTGTTTGTTCATGAAAGGTGTATGCTAATCCATCCGTCCGTGAATACATCTTCACATGTTCATCCACAAACACATCTTTGCATGATCGTCCATTCGCAAGCACATCTCTTTGCATGCATTGTTTATTCATCCGTTCACGAACAGGTCCTCTTGCATGTACTCCCCTTGTTCATCCCATCTGTCGCTACGCTATGTTTATTTGTTTACCTGTATCTGCAGTCACTCATGACAAGATGACATCAAATCCATAAAACTCCTAGTATACCATGATGCATGATCGTTTCGGATGCAAGTGAACGGGAGAGAGGACAAGGTTACAAAACTGCACGAGGCCAGCTTCGGGCTGGGATGGAGGCTCTAGGAACTATTAGTGAAAATTGCGCAGAAGTCACTGGGAGATGGTGATGGGAAATTTGGATCGACAGTGACTTTCCGTGGGATCTAGCTCAGTTGGAGGACAAATATATACAATTTTTTAGAGGAGCAGTTTGGACTGCAGGAAGGTTGGGCAGAGAAAATCTGCGCAATTTCTAGAAGGAGCGGGCAGCGGGAGCTTGGCAGCAAAAATTGCATAATTCCAGGAGGGAACTGGCAACAGGCTATTGGGATCTTCGCAGCAAAAACTGTGCAATTCCTGGAGGGAACTAGTAACAGGCTACCAGGAGCTTGGCAGCAAAAACTGCGCAATTCTTGGAGGGGACTGGCAGCTGGCTGCTGGGAACTTCTAGTGGGAAAAATTGTTGATGCTGGGGGTAGGCCTATTGATCACCTCTGCATAGTTTCTGAGCCAAGCGGACTGCTGGGCAGCATAGGGCTTGCTCATGAAATTTGTGTATTTTTCCTGGTGAGGAGCCAACTGGTTGACTAGTGGGCCGGCTGGGAAAAATGCTCAATTTTCTAAGGGAGACAGGGATGGGCACTGGGTGTCTATCCGGCTTGTCTGCAAAATTTTCTTAGTAAGCGGAGCAGGCATGGTCTACAGCCTCTGTGCAATTTTTGAGGGGAGTCAGTCTTGGGGTGACTGTCGGGTCAAACTCTCTAGTTGACCAGCAGGAGGGTTGATTGATAAGCTTGCGGGTAGCGCAGCTTGAAATGGCTTGCTTGGTGCTTCTGCATTGTTCTAGGTGACAGTCGATTGAGTCGATGGTGGGGTGAAGGTTTGGTTGTCAGAGGGAGATCCGGTCGTCAAAATTTTAGCAAAACGACTAAGTGTCTGAGCGAGTGAAAAGGTGCATACGCGATCTTGCAAACACACACTTACATGAATTGATGATGAGACGAATCAAACCATCCAGACATACATGATCAACATGATTGACCGACGGTGCGAGTTGACAAGCGTGACGCTTGTGATTGATTGTTGGATGACTGTGATGACGCTTGCGCGATAATGCATACGACTTCATGTGTGAGCGCAAATGATGCTTTCATAGCAAACACAACATATACACATGAAGAAAAGACCTTTTGCATGACCAAAACATGGTCGCAAGCATGACATAGCAATCAACATGTAGAAGATGACAGTTGGTCGAACAAGTGAAAAAGAAGCACGACATGTAGAAGCAACACATAAAGTGACTTTTCACATTTGCGCACATGCATGTTACTGAGGACAGGATGATATGATAATGACAAGCAGTCCTGCAAACTCAACTAAGAGGTGTACTTCGAAAGATGTTTCATACTTACCATACTTACCCTCAAGATGATCATGCATCCGATGAAGTTTGCATGCGGTCCTGATATTTTCCATTACTCAGTTCCTTGGTCCTTCTCCTCAACTCCTTGGAAGTGATTTCAGCATGTCACCTTTTCGTGTAGCCACTGAGAGGTAGGTCTACGCAATTTCAGCGGATAGTGGCTACTGCCAGGATGAGGCCCTAGGAGGTTCATCTGCACAATTTATGCATGCAAGGCTGACAAGACAACTTGGACAACACTGCGCAGTTTTGAGGCTCAAAGCACTACTGTAGGACAGGGGTCCCGGGAGGACACCTCTGTGCAATTTCTAAGTGCAGTGCTATTGGATTGCTCTGCATATTTCTGAAGGGCAGTGCTAGCTGGGGCCTCTGCGTGCTTCGGGGTTTCAGCAGGCAAGGGAGGTTGGTGTCTCTACACACTACGGGGTTTCAGTAGGCAAGGGAGGAATCTTTATGGTTGTAAAAACAAAGCGCATAGTTCTGGGAAGCTGGATGAGGCTATGTTGCTTGGGAAAATGGCTAAGTGTGAGATCAATGAAACATATGCAAACATTGATAGGACTCGACTGTGATCGCACACGGACACGTAGACCATCTAGAATACATAATACATACTTTGCTTGATGCAACAACCTTCGTGACGTGAGTGCGTGAGGTGAGTGTGAAACATGTCTATGTGATGACAACCACTCATATGCACACAATTCCCTTGAAGCAAGACAACATTCCCTTTTCATGACAGAAAACAACTGTTATGCCCGAAAATTAAATATACTACAAAAATATGAGAATGCGGACAAATATTTAGGATCAAGGAGGGGAGCTTGAAATCATCAGCTTACCAACAAACGACCAAGGATGATCGATTGCAAGAGCCAAAGTAGGCTCTCAAATTTGCATGCGAGCCAAAATTTTGGAGGGTGGTTGTAGCCGCTACAACAGGTAGAGAGATTTTAGCCTCTAGGGTCTTTGTATGGTTATGTTTTGGTTTAACCCATGAGATACCACATTCATTCTTGGAATATGGAGCAAGGGTGATTGGCTGAAAGAGAGATTTAGTTCATCCCAATTTATGGTTGGGTGGTATGTGGAATTCCCTGATTTGGTTGTCACTATGCATATGTTAATATGTGTTATGCTTTATTGATGATCAATGAGCATAAGTGTTGATTTATTGTCGTTTATGTGACTATTTTGTCATGGCTTCATTCTAGTTAAATGCTCATTACATGGATGGTAAATTTCTTATTATATGATGTGCTCTTGATCTATATCTAATTCTTGGTTTGATGACTCGTGGTTGGTTTATATGAATGCATGTATTAATCTCTATTTTGTTGCACCTAGTAAGAAAGGGCAGTAAGCCTTCTTGATGAACCTTTGATGAAACTAATGAATCAGTAATCAGATATGCATTGATGACCTGTAGGTACGTTTTTTACAATGTGTCCATATAAATGAATAATTTGTACCTCCAACTTCCTGGGGTCGTAACTTTGGCATATGATCTATGTTTGACTATCATAATGCCTCGTTTCAGAGATCTCCACGAGGAGTCTAAAGATATATGTTGAGGTGTGAATTTTAACACTTTTTGGGTCTCTCTATTTTCCATGAAAATGTGTTTTAGGCCCTCAAAAAGGCCTCAAAATTTTAGGACCCGAAAAACTGCCAAAAATAGAAAGTTGTGTTAAATTTAAGGAAACAAAGCTTAAAATAAATAGTGTTGTGTCAAGTTAGGCTGATAATAGTGTGATAAAGTGTCACAAGGTGTTTGAAGTTAGTTTAGGACATGTGGACCCCATTTTCCATAAGTGCATCTTGGAAATCAGGTCGTGCATAGTAAATTTCATCTCATGTTTACCCTGTTGAGCAAGTTAAAGTGGGTAAATGTGGGGTGGGGTGTTACAGAGTGGTATTAGAGTGAGTTTGCAACACTAGACCTCGAGGTAAATACAAATTTTTATGCATGCATGTCAGTTGTCTATATGTTTATTATGCATGCATGTTAGCTAATTATTGGTATGGTTATACTATCCATGTATGAGATGGTATGCTTGTGATGTTGTATTGTGCTAATCTGGATTGGCCTGTGCAGATGGAATAACCTCGTCTGATATACATTGAGGTATGATTTTGATTATATTTTTACTTATCTAACAAAGGCATATTGCATGAAATAGAAGTCCAAGAGATGAATAGTTGAGTATAGTTCATATGACTCTCCATACAGGTCGAAATAGACATTGGTAGGATGGGAGAGATCAATTGAGAAATAGGGAGGGATTTTCTCCTGGTTTGGTAGATACATTGAGAAGTTTGAAGACATCAATCGTGAGTCGTGTTGATGCTCAGATTGTACAGGCACGGTGTGGCAACGACTCAGGTTGGGGGATGTCACTTTGATCCCTAACCTCTCCATTCTAGCTATCTCCCAATAGCAGGCTATAGGGAGTAGTCCCTGTGAGAGATGGAAATGAAAGACTCGTTGGCAAACAACAAGACTGGGAGACACGATTGAATGGCCTAGCCACTTGGTTAATTTAGCAAGTTTTAAAGATTCGATTAGATTTATATGTGAGACCAGTGCCTTATGGAGTCAACCACTTGATTTATTTCAATTAAATACCAAATGAACAGATGAACAACCATTCCTTAATGGATGCTTGATTATCTTGGATGAAATCCAAATCCTACAAACTAGGTGAGATGCAGGAATCTTGGTTTATTTTAATTATATGCCTAACTAAGTATATCCCTTGATCTTTATCTATATTGAGCCTAGTCTCTAAAGTAAGTGGCAGAGATAAGTCAAGTTGAAGCAAGCAAGGGCTTGGTTAACAATCTCTCTCCTTGAAATCTAAAATACCTTGTGGCTTCGGTGCTGCAGAGACTGTAGCTCTAAGACTGCAAGGTCATCATTTTAAATACTAGAGAGCCTAGACTTCTCAAGCAAAGATGGAAGGGTTTTCCTATTTTTATATCAGCCAAGCTTATGCTTGGAGGTGACTTATTAATGCAAGACTAACTTTAGGATGTAAATGCAAGATTATTGAGTGATTCTTAAGGTGATATTGTTTAATTTTCCTTTAAGTACTTAATTATAATTGATTTTTAGTTATGACAAGAAGTACTTAACAATGGTAAATAAGAGACAATCTCAACCACAAGAATTATGTGCCAATTTTACAAATGCCAACAAGATACAAGATATATCCACAATACAATTGCTTAATAATCACAAGATATATGCTCTTAAAGAAAAGATCACCAATATGCCAAAGCTCCACCATAGATATCAACTATAAATCTAATGACAATTAGAGCACTTATCTACTTAGAGAAATTAGCCAATGAGACAATATAAGATGTCAATGATGATTAGACAATCAATGCTCTTATGCAATTAGAAGCCTTTCAAGATATACCAACAAGATAATGCCAATATTGCAATTAGATTCCTCAATGCCAATTGTTCAAGATATATTCAATTAAATTAGATCTTTAAGAACAATAGATTTCAATATCCAATATACTCTTAGATTTATTCACTTAGGAAACCATTCAACAAGATTCTTGGATTATGAGATTAATGTGTGAGTGAGCTTATTAGTGCAAAATTGAAACTTATTGAGCTTTCACAAGACAACAATATGTTAGTGTTGTTATCCAATAATACTAATGCTAGCAATCTCATTCACAACAATGCATTAGACCATGTAAATAAATATTTTTCACAATGAGCAATTATCATCTATGAGCATGAAAAAATGATAGCTTTATGTTAATTTCATCCCAATCACATCCAAATGAGTAACAAGTGAATTTTATGACAATGGAAAGTAGATTTAGTCTTAGAGCACTTTAGATGCAAAATATGAGATGAATGATGCAACAAAGTTAGGAACCAAATCACTTTGCCAATGCAATGTAAATCATATGCTAGATAAGCCAAGAAAAAAATTCCTTTTATGATGCCACTGTTAAGCTATAATCCAACCTTATTATGCAGCCCTAGAGATTATAATAGTCATAAAAATTTCCCAAACAATGACTATCTTATTGATGCAATGAATCATTAAATTGCTAAGATGACTTGATATGTGTTTTTAGACTACTTTCATGGATTTATATACCATTGTTATGAAATTTATTGATGGTTGTAACAAAAATGTGAGAGTATGAAGGTTTGGAAGAAGCAAACCATGTGGTCTTAGGCCTTGAATATTAGTGGAGAATTTGCCACTAATACAAGTTATATAAAAATATACAATGCCTATGAAAGTAAAATATTTTTGAGTAGATGATTTTTTAAATGTTGAATAATGACAATAGATCAGATGTGTTTCAAAATCTATGGCATGCCCACAACCTTAGAGAAGTAAGAAAACCATATAAAATACCCAGAGCCCAAACAAGGTTGGCTCTCATCCAAAGTCTATGAACTTGGAGCCCAAGGGTCGGGGAACCTACAAACTTTGTATATTTATTCAAGAAAACTTGTTAGACCTATGATGAAACAGAACACCTAAGATAGACCCAAAATCTACCAATAGAATGTTCTTATCACCATCTAATGAAATAAAGGGCTTATAAAAATTTTAAGCACAATATAGGAAAACACATACCACAGATCATCGGATAAAGAACATGAACTTAATCCCAAAATATTTTATTATGACATTTCAAACGTTCCCAACAGATTGGCAGAACAACACCAGCGTTACAAAATTACATAGACCAGAGTTAGAGTTTTCATCCTAACTTGAGAAGAAAAATGGCTTCTAATTTATAGATAAATCCTCCAAGTGGAAAATAACGGCTAGTTGGATTGATCACTGTCAAAATAATCTCGACCGTTGATAAATATTTGATCATCTTTTAATCTCTGTGACCAAAAATATTTATTTTTGAGGAATTTTCGAATTTCTCATAAAAACCATTTTTTATTAATCCAAAAATAAATATTTTGGATTAATTTCCTCAAAAAATTGACTTTGACTTAACCACCAAGGTCCAAGGGCTCAATTTTTCTTAAAATATCCATTTTTTCCTTAGTGGGGGCCTCCAAAATTAACTTCTTTTTGACCCACGAATTTTTTGGTCATTTTCCACTTGGAGAAATTAATTTCTCTAGAATTTATTTATTTTTATTCTAAATTAATTAATTTTCTGGCTTAGGATTTAATTTTTTTTGCCAGAAAAATTAATAAATTGACACTGGAGGGGGTTAATTATTTTTTCACCCTCAAATATTTTAGCCATGGCATCTAAGTATGAGCAACCATGCACTAAAATATTTTGTCCATGAGATAATTACAAATTCAACCCTCAAAGGGGGAATACCCATTCTTTATATACCCTCATAAAATTTACTCAATTCTGCGAGACAATATGATCTAGTAGACCAAGTGATTTGTAATAAAATAATTTAGCCAAATACCTTAAATTATTCCCAAATCACTTTTACAATAAACACAACAAAAAACACTAGGACTCCCCTAAGACTTTGTCAATAAATTCCACCCTAGCTTTGGGGTTTAAGGTGCAGGGAAAAACTTGGTCAATTATCCATGTTTAGAAACAAACATAATTCAATGAGACGAAAAACCTCCTAGGAAGAAATTCGTTGCCAAAATCATAAGCTTACCTAGGTTGTTACATAATTAAATGGTCATATTAGCATCATTTACATTATAACTTGCAGAAATTGGGTTTATAATGATACAATAACTCGTTGGATGATGATTCTGAAATTTGAAGAAATTTGTACAACTGCTTCCTTGGACTTGTAAAACAATGGGTGCAACATCTGGCTCCATATGGGGACATGTTGCTTCATCGAAGTGACGTGAGAATCTAGAATCCTGTATCCAAAAACACAGAAGTCCATCAAATAGATATCTGCTCGCAATCAAAATCATCTTGCATATATAGAAAATCCATTGGAATAGAAAAACTCTACTCTAAGAAACTAAAAAGTAAAGACATTTAACATAAGTGCGTAAAAAGAAAACTAAATAATGACATAAATGAAAGGGAGTAGGGTTACAAATACTATACAAACGATGCCCCATGGCATCAGATGTCTTCAATGTAATGCATACTAAGCATCTGCCGACTTTCTGACAAGTCTGTGGGTTGCTTCTTGGATGTGCCATGCTGAATTCTGAAAATACTAGGACTTTTTTTTTCTTCGAATATCGAGTTTCTCTTGGCCATTAGATGCATCAAACCTCTTTCTTCTTCTTTTATTCTTTTGAATTTTTTTCCCGGTGGGATGTGATGTCAATAATGTGACCAGTGTAGATTTTTTGTCTTGAAAATTCTCGAACAAAAAATTTGAAGAGTCTGAAGTATGCCCAATCTTATTCTGAATACATTTTGTCAAAGGTGACACATAAGCTTGATCTTTCTCAATTTATTTTTCAACCATGGCACTTCTAGTTAACTTGTCTTCAATGGGACAAGTGACCTCCTCGCAATGAGATGAGAATCGCTTTGGCAGACTGGGAGGCTTATGATTTCTAGAAAGATCTTTTTTTCTTTCATTATCTAATCTATGCTTATATTCCTACTCCTATTACCTTTCCATATTTTGTATCTTAATCTAAAGAGTGATCTGTTCAATTTTCATGGCATTCATTTGATTAGAATGCTCAACCTTCATAGCATTGATTTCCTTGGCATGGTTTTCTTCCATGGTCAACAACTTATTCTGAAGACATATATGACCAACTTCCATATCATTTATCACTTTGACATGATTTTCCTCCATAGTGATCAAATGGTCTTGCATGGTGGTCATCTGATTAGAATGATTAATTTCCATGATTTTCAGTTCCTCAGCATGTTGTTCTTCTATGGCTAATAACCTGTTTTGAAGACTGACTTCCCTGTCTTGCATAGAGCTCATTTCTTTCTTATGATTTTCCTTTATGGTGCTCAACTCCTCAACATGCTTTTCTTCTATAGCTATCAACTTGGTGTGCATGGATCTCATTTCCTCAGAGTGATTCTCTTGGTTGAGTTTCATGGCTTTCATCAGTTGAGCTTGACTGAATTGCATGTCTCTAAGCTTTTGAGTTAATTCCTTGATAATATCCCCCTGATCATTTTTTTTTGCCTTTCCACTATCTAGGATTCTTCTTGCAATGGCACAAGTGGATTCATCATGGAAATGGTCACAAGGTTTGCAATATGGAAAAGGTTGAAGTGGCATGTTCTATTGAACCATTTCTACGATAGTTGGGTTCCTTATAGGGTCATCTTTCTTTATACTGTAATTAGCAGAAGGTGAATCCTTTTGATCTCCATATCTATCTTTAAAAGCATCGACGATGGCTTGTAAAGAATCAAAAGAATTGTCAGGAAAATCACAAAACCAATTCCTAGCATCACCTTCCAAGGAAAGGAGAAAGAGCCGCATCTTGGCGTCTTCATGATTATAATGTGAAGAGTCACAGAAAATTAGTATACAATGAGTAAACTTTATGATATGACTTGTAGCAATGATTGCATTATTACCTGTGAAAGAATGTAATTTATTAATGGAATTTTTAGAATATCATGAGGAATGTTAGTAAAATGACAAGGGGTGAATAAGACATTCATGATGAAGGGGAAAAGGAGTGAATGGATGTTAGAGAGAGATCCTTGTTCAAGAAAAAAAAAAAGACTACAAGAAGGGAGCTTCAAGCAGAAATTCTTGCAAAAAATGAAAGAAGTGGAGTCACCACTTGAACATTAATCTAACTCTAAAACCCAAAAGGAAAAGAACCAAAATGTTAGTCAAGAACCATGAGAGAAACTCTATCCCCGGGTAAGGGAAAAGAAAGTGGATGTCAGGGAGGGCTTCTTATTCGAGGAAAATTAAATGCTTGCTAGAATTTAATTTGTTGAACCGAGCTCTTAGAGCCTTTTCAGGATCAAGGGCAAAATTAACCAAACTACTAGGATTTCTTCTAGTATAAGCTCTTGTAAATGGATGAATAAGTGGAGTTGCCACCCAAACAGGAAACTAACTCAAAACGTCCAGGTGCTAAGGTGCAGATAGAAATATGATGAAAATATTAGTGAGAGGAAAAAAGATAAGGTGATGAAAAGATGAAGAGATATAATGGTGCCAGAAATGTGGCGCTGATGGGATAAGGAATAATGAGATAATGATAAGATGATAGAATGTCGTTGAAGCGTTGAGAACAAGATTTTCTCGGCAACGTCGCCAAAAAATGTTGTTGCTCATATTGTACAGGTAGTGTATGAAAACAACTCAAGTCGAGGGCTCTCACTCTGGTTCCCAACCTCTCTGTTCTAGTTGTCTCCCAACAACAGACTATGGGGGGTAGTCCCTATGAGAGATGGAAATGCAAGACTCGTTGGCAACCAACAAGTCTGTGAGACACGATTGGATGGCCTATCCACTTGGTTAATTTTAGCAAGTTTTAAAGATTCAAATATATTTATATGTTAGACCAGTGCCTTATGGAGTCAACCACATGATTTATATCAATTAAAGACCAAATGACCATATGAACAATCGTTGCTTAATGGATGCTTAACTATCCTGGATGAAATGCAAATCCTACAAACTAGGTGAGATGCGGGAATCTTGGTTTATTTTAATTATATGCCTAATGAAGTATACCCTTTGATATTTATCTATATTGAGCCTAGTCTCTAAACTAAGTGGCAAAGATAATTCAAGGTGAAACAAGCAAGGGCTTGGTTAACGATCCCTTTCCTTGAAATTTAACATACCCGGTATCCAATATCCAATATATTTTGGGTTGTGTTATATTCTTTCCACGACTAGCCTATATTAGGTTGGGCCCTATATTAGGTTGGGCAGACCTACCTATGGTTTTGTGCATGGTTTTCACACATGATTTTGGACGCAATGGTTTTCGCACATGGTTTTGGATGCAATGGTTTTCGGTCCATGGTATTGGATGCTTCGGCATGTATATATATGTATTGTAACATTGAAATGAATATGATGAAAAATCAAGCTGGTAGTCCCGATTTTGGGATCTAGGGGAAAATATTTTTGTATATGTGTTTTGTGTGTTATGCTCTTGCATTGTTTATTTTCTGTGTTTTAGAATCCGTATGCAGGTAATTTCTGTAGGGGGTTAAAAACCTACATTGGGTTATGGTCCCACCACACTTCTTATGGGCCCACAAGCAAGGGCTTGGTTAACAATACCTCTCCTTGAAATTTAACATACCCAGTATCCAATATCCAATATACTCTTAGATTTGTTCACATAGGCAACCATTCAACAAAATTATTGGATTATGATATTAATGTGTGAGTGAGCATATTAGTGCAAAATTGAAACCTATTGAGATTTCACAAGACAATAATATGTTAGAATTCTTATCCAATAATTCTAATGCTAGCAATCTTGTTCACAACAACGCATTAGACCATGTAAACAAATCTTTTTCACAATGAGAAATTATCATCTATGAGCATGAAAAAATGATAGATTTATGTTAATTTCATCCCAATCACACTCAAATGAGTAACAAGTGAATTTTATGACAGCAACAAGTAGATTTAGTCTTAGAGCACTTTAGATGCAAAATATGAGATGAATGATGCAACAAAGTTAGGAACCAAATCACTTTTCCAATGCAATGTAAACCATATGCTAGATAAGCCAAGAGACAAATTCATTTTATGATGTGATTATTAAGCTATAATCAAACCTTACTATGTAGCCCTAGAGAGTATAATAGTCATAAAACTTTCCCAATTAGTGATTATCTTATTGATGCAATGATTCATTAAATTGCTAAGATATTTGATAGGTGTTTTTAGACCACTTTCATGAATTTATATACCATTTCTATGAAATTTATTGATGGTTGTAACAAAAAAGTGAGAGGATGAGGGTTTGGAAGAAGCAAACCACATGACCTTAGGCCTTGAAGATTAGTGGAGAATTTGCCCAAATTTTCTCCAATGAAGAGGTTGCATGCAACCACAAAAATGTGACCAAATTCTCTGCAACAACATCAATTGTTAGCCAGTAAATCAAACAGTGATTGATCAGAGATAGATATGAGGAAAAATAATCCTAAGAGAAGGGCTAAAGGCCAAGAAGGGACTACGGTGAGGAGGGATCAAGGTCTTAAAGGCTTGCGGCTCAAGGTCAAAGCCTTGTATAAATTAGGTTGTATATTTGCAACTGCTCATGAAGTTTTAATCAAAATCACAAGACACAAACCTACACTACTGCTATGTGGACATTAATTCATAATTTAGAACAAAAATATCAGACATGTAAGAAGAAATAACACATGAAATAAGTTTTTTATCTGGGGAAATCAATCTGCTAAAAACCACAAAGCCTCTTGCATTAATCAAATGAATAGAGATGCATTACAATTTCCTTGCTCAACTGAGCTCACCCTAAAAGTGAACAACCTATCTCTCTGCTCATTGAAGGCCTTTGACCCAAACTTAGTCAAATTTTGTCTCAGCTTGAGCTCCTATTTCCTTGCACTATTCCTTGAGTAATTATCCCCTATTATTTAGGAAATTCCTGTAATTGAATTCCACAATTCCTTAGGTTGATCATTTGATTGCATGCAACACCTGTACACTCAAGACTAGTCTACAACTGATGTTAAACTGCCTTAGAATCTCCACCTTAACTGGGTAACTCGAATTCTCTGCATGCACTAGCTATTTTGGGTTGATTGATTAGTTAACTAAATTATCACTGAGTTTGACTAAAGTCTCGTTGCTTATCTGACCTTCCTCTAGTTCCTCCAAAAGTTGGAACTAGTTTAACTGAAAACAACCTGAGATAACTAACCTTGATTGCTAAAAATTAGCAATCACACATGAAAAACTAAACTCTTACTCCTCCAACTTGAATTTACTAAGTAAACTAGGTGATGCAAGCCATGTCACACACGTTAACATCATCCAAGTTATTTGTTGATGTGGAAATTCAAATTTTCTCAATTTAATCAAGGTAAAATCAAATTTAGAATTTCTTGCTACATTTTTCAACACTCCCTCTCAGCAAGAAATGGATTATCAATCACCCCTATCCTACATCTGTGGAATTTGAAATTCCCTCTTAACAAGGCCTTTGTCAAAATATCGCCATATTGTTCCTCTGCCAAAATGTACTTCAACTACATTATCCACCTCTACACACAGTCCTGTAAATGGTGATACCAGATATCTGTATGCTTGGATCGATTGTGAAAAAATGGATTTTCAAAGAGCTTGATGCAACTCTGATTATCACAACAGATGACAATTGGATCCATCATTTGACCAAAAAATCCAATAAGTAACTTTCTCATCTAGATCGCCTCACATGTTGCTTGACTGAAAACCATGTATTATGCTTCTACCGAGATGAGTGCCACAAATCTTTGCTTCCTGCTATACTAGGAAATAACTGTGGACCCAACACTGAAAATTCCACCTTATGTACTCTTTCGGTCTGATGGACTCCCCGCCCAATCTGCATCCGTGAAGCCACATAGATTCGCTCCCTAAGTTCGTTTGTACCATAGTCTAAACTGGGTAGTGCCTCTGAGGTACCGTAAAACATGCTTAGTTGTCCTCCAATGCAATTTGGTTGGCCTAACCATAGCTTGTGTTAGATAGTTGACTGCATAACACATATCTAGTTGTGTGTTCACAAGATACATTATTGAACCCACCTATGGATTTTTTAGTAGCTTGGGAGGTACTCCAAGCCCTAGGGTTCGGGGTTTGGAGGGAAAAATGCCAAAAGAGTCACTTGTGGGCTTGGAACCCATGGTTGGGGTTTTGCACCCATCGTGATTTGGGCCAAAACCATGAGCACATTTCGACATATGATGGATGTGGATGTGTTGTACTACGAAACAACCCCCCCATTTATAAATAACAATAGTTAGGGTTAGAGTTATAAATGGGGACTCTTTTAAATTTTTAGGCTTAGGATAATAAAACCCTAACTCTAAGAAAATACCTAGCAAAACCTTGCAAAACTAACTAAGGATGAAATCCATATCACAAATCGCACTTTTCCACATGACTATGTTAAAACACCTTCGAAAAATTGCGATATGTGATTAAGTCTCCCGCTGCGATAACATCACCTTGTCATTTCGCAATCGCATTTCGCACTTCGCATAGTTCGCAAGAAACTTAACCATGCCATTAGAACAACCACAAACGATTTGCGAAATGCGATATTGTGATATCCGCAATTGCATTTCGCTTGATGCATCCAGTAGCGCTATACTGTATCCCTTTTAAGACCGCGATGCGCGATTAAGAGCGGTAAAACATGTGGAATAATTACGTTTTAAATACCAAAACAAACGAGTTGACAGGTTAATAAATATTTAGCGGCCCAAGGAAGGATAATCATTTTCTAGGTTATGGGTAGTTATAATCGAGTATCTCATTAAAACTTTTCTCATGATCCAAAGTCATTTCACAGAAGCTTTCAGTCTTAATTACTAGATATCGTCTGCGCTAATATATCTTATCTATTTCAGGCAAGTGACAAAAGACATGTCACTAAGAAAGGTGATGCAGAAACAGAGCAAATAGACCATTGTTGAAGCTGAGTTTACAGAGATGGCTCTTATCTTTGCTAATACAGTTTGTGATGCTGCCGGAGGCGCAACAACTTGGGAAGTAATTTACAATAGGCTGGAGGACGAGCGTCCTAAAATCACTGTACGAGAGCAACAACTGACTCAAAAAGGCCTTCAGAACTTCAATGCAGAGATGCTTCATGTTCATTCCTTCATAGGATAGGAGCAAGAGCTAAAATCCTCCCCTATACATATATGATCAGGTGGGTGATCGAAAACCTTATCATTGAAGATAGGCAGTTCAAGAATTCAAGGATGGAACTCATATGGTCATTCAGAACAGAGGATTTGAAGAAGATGTACCACATACCTGATCCGTAGGATATCTACGACAGCACATTTGTGGCTAACTCCGCAAAGAAGAACCCAGTCCCCTTCAATCTAATTCAAGTTTGGAGGGTGTTGGACAACAAATTCAAGTCTGACAAATCGAGTATGTATGCTATAGCCTCTTTGGCAAACCCCTACAACTATGCAGCAGCCATGTTATGTAGATTGTATGGACCACCCAATAATACTAAGTTTTCAATAGAATGGATTCCTCTGATTGATGCCTGTGTTAATTTCCATATCATGAATTGGCCTTCCATCCTATCTGACAACCTAGACACCACCATTACCGAATATCGACAGAAGAAAGCCTCCTTTTCAGATAACCTCCCTCCCTTCTATTTTAGTGCCTACATTATGGATGCTATATGTTTTTGCACAACATTTCAAACCATGGGTTGGAAGTGGACCTTACAAGATCCTTACCCAATCCATCTCAGTCATAAAAATATATGGGAATCACATTGCATAATTCACTTCTATAAGATATTCCATGTTGTTGTGTTGCCCCTACATCAAATAATTTTCAATAAGAAAGCACCTAGGTTTTCCCAAGAAGCCGCAACACACCTGCTTACTGTTGGCAAGTATTTTATTGAAGAATGGTTCACCTACATTAGGGCTTTTGGTATCACATCTGATCCACATGTCCTTCCTTTATATGTTTCTGATAAGTTATTAGCAAGAGAGATTGCTTACCAAACTATGGGAAAGGGCCTGACTAAATTTCTCAAAGACGACAAGAAGTCATTATGGCCCAGTTTCCCTGTCAAATGTGGTTCTTTTGCTTTATCCAATTTTGTTCATGCTACTGGAATCAACACATATGAAAGCCCTTACGCTTCATACATTTCCTAAGAGGCAATTTGATCCAAACAAAGTGGCATATAATGTCATTACTGGAGTAAAGCTCAATCCATACAATCATGATGATAATTATTTTGAGGTTTTGTTACAGTCAGTCGCATCCTTCGAACAAGTGTTCGAATGGGAAAAATCAAATCTGAAACCTGAAAAGTTTCAAAGATTTCAGGAATTCAGAGATGAGAGGCTTCGAGTGATCCTAATGCATCTATTAAAGCCCAAGGACAAGTCTACTCCAAGTGTCACTATTGATAGTGGAGGTCCTAGCTCTCAAGTAGACTCTCAGGTAAACACTGAGAAGGCACAAGACACGGGGAAACCCCAAGACACCGCCAACACAGCTGAGTCCAGCAAGAAGTCAGCTGAGAAGCAAGTGATGAGCACCCCTACTACAGAGATCGGTTCAGAGTCCAAAGGCGATAGTTTGGAGTAGGAGTGGGATCAGTTTAATCATAAATTGCAAGGCACTCCCAAAGCCTCAAATACCCAAGAAACAGAGGAATGCAAGACGCCTCCGCATGTTCATAAGGATATAGAGCCCAAGTTTATCAGCGAACAATGTACACCTATGGAGGAACAAGAAACAACGTCCCAGCATACTGAAATTATCCCTGCTCTACCCACATTGGAAATTGTTCTGAAAGTAACTAAAATACCTCCACTTGATGTGTTCTATAGCCCTCTCCACAAGGCTGTAGTTAGAAGGCAGAGAAAAAGGAGAAGGGTAGATACACCTGAATTCCCACCTGGAAACGAGTCGATGGACATTGTCTGGAAGGACATTCCTTTCAATCCGACTGAGAACTTGACTAGATTATCACAGTTCACAGGAGCATACGCATCGGCCACTATGGACAAGGCTATTGAGGTCTCTACTTTACTAAGGGAGAAAGAGGAGAGAATTGCGCAGCTCTGCCCACATCGGAAATTGTTCTGAAAGTAACTAAAATACCTCCACTTGATATGTTCTACAGCCCTCTCCACAAGGTTGTAGTTAGAAGGCAGAGAAAAAGGAGAAGGGTAGATACACCAGAATTCCCACCTGGAAACGAGCCGATGGACATTGTCTGGAAGGACATTCCTTTCAATCCGACCGATAACTTGACTAGATTATCACAGTTCATGGGAGCATATGCATCGGCCACTGTGGACAAGGCTACTGAGGTCTCTACTTTACTAAGGGAGAAAGAGGAGAGAATTGCGCAGCTCGAACAAGAGCTCGAGGCAGAGAAAGCAAGCGCAAATAGGTAGGTGGCAGAGCAACTGACGCAATTGCAGCAAGACATGGAGGTCTTGAAAATAAGCCATGAGGCCGATATATCGTCCAAAAATATGCAACTCCAGGAAATACAACAATCCATGGAAAGATACAAGGACGTTCCCACTACTAAGGATTTCATCAAAGAGGCCTTGGAATTAAATTTCCTTCTGGTGAAACAACAGGAGTATTTCTGCCAGAAAATTTCACACATTGCTCCCTATCTGACTACTAGCGACCAGCTGACAAATAAGGCAATCGACCAGAGAACGAAGTTTAACAATTTAAACACTAGAATCTCTGAGTTCATCAAATGGTAGGAAACATAAGATGGAAGGAAATCCAATCTACCCGAGATTGAAGAAACTCATAAAGACATTCTCTTCACAGATTGGGATGCCAGAATCAAATAGGCCGAGCTAGCAATCGCAAGGGTAGCTAGAGTTTCAAAGAATATCATCAAAGCAGTGAATCACATTCGTTTCACTACCAATCTCATCAAAGAAGGCAATACAAAAGAAATGTTTGATTTAACTGCGCTGTATAAAGACTGGCAAGAAAAGGCGGGGAGTCAAAGAGAGGCAATTACAAAACTGACCACGACCAATTGGGATTCATATTGGCAATATCTTGTTAAGCCACATAGCCAAATTATGACTCTCAATTGTTCCCTTCACACGACTCAAAGGATGTTACCACCGCTCACCGATGCGATCTTCATAGGACAGCTCAAGACTCATTTCGGGGCACCTCCTCAAATTCAACTGATGTCCGATATTTGTGATTTAAAGGACAAGCTGGTAGACAGCAAGTCATCCTCTTAGTTTTTTTATTTAGCCTCTATTTATTTTTGGAGTTAGTTACCTAGTTAGGAGGAAGGTTGTTTGAACCCTCCTCAAATTTTGTATAATCTATTTTTGTACATTTAGTTAGAATATTATTTATACCCTTCTCATGCATTTAGAGAAGGGTCCAGAATTTTACCAAAAACATTTGCAAAGAATGCACTATTGTAAGTTTGTGAATGCTTTGGTGAAATTATGGAACATGATCGTTTCTTTTAGATATTAGACTACTTTCCTTCGTCGATGCACTTTTGTATCCTTGGGAGACAATTTGATTTGAAGAAAGAAGTTGGTCTATGTCATTTTTCAAATAAGCAAGACTTCACACATATGGTACTATTATGATGTATGATTGAGTATGTTTACATTTAATTAGTGGAAAAAACTTTACTTTCATGAATTATATGTGAGATTTATTGTTTCTGTTAAGTGTTAATCACACTTTTGTATGATTCCTAACTAAAGTTGTGATTTTCATATATAACTCATCATATATGTGATATGTTTTATAAATTCCTTTAACTAACTATTTAGTCAAGGGAATTATCTTTTACGTTATCATCTTTGTT
Organism: Pinus tabuliformis; assembly: GCA_031772625.1. Taxonomy (NCBI): domain Eukaryota; kingdom Viridiplantae; phylum Streptophyta; class Pinopsida; order Pinales; family Pinaceae; genus Pinus; species Pinus tabuliformis. The sequence continues at coordinate 842,939,719 of CM062812.1, forward strand.
TAGTTATGTTCAATCTTTATTATCACATGTTAAATAGATATCCTTGTAGATCGCATACCACACAGGAACACCCGGGTTTATATTAGAATAAGTTAGTTAGAGAAATTGCATTATAGAATAGGTCACTTAGATTATCATTATTCTATTGCAAATCACTCATGAACCACCCACTCTCATATTAAAACCCACATTGGGAAATTGGTCCCATTATCCCTAGTCGGAGCCACCACTTTAAACGGAAAAGGAGTTGTCTTAAGGTCCGTACCGGGTGGTTATCCCCCATGTTTTGGTAGCAGAATTTTGAGGCTGCAACATTTTGGCACTAGAAGGAGGGCCTTCAACTGTGAATGGTAGATGAAGCTAAAAATCATTCAAAAAGCATTCATAAGAGTCAAAACCCCTCCACCATTTCTACACCTTCTGAAACTCGTTCAAAATCTCCTTATCAGAAGTCTAAAGTTGTAGAAACATCTCCCTCATCTCCTGAAGTAGTAAGGCAACCACCTTCTCCAGATTACACTCCCGAGTCTCCCAAAGTTCATTCTTTGATATAGAAATTGGAACAGATATCCATTTCTGCAGAGAAACCAGAGAGACCCGAAGTGTCTAAAGAGAGTGTTACCTCCTTATTACAATAAACTGGTGTATTGATTAAACTGCAAAGTGGGACACTTGGGGTTAACCCTTTCAAGTTCCTGTTCCTCCATGACATAGGAAAGTCACTTCATCAACATCTGAATCAGATACCAGTGAGATCACATCACCTTTCCATACATTTACTTCTCCATATACTTCTATTCAATCCACGACCTCTCAAATATCCACTTCTCCAATTAGTACTACAATTATCAGTACTAATCCAGTAGTAATTTATTCGCCATCTATACCTACTTCTAGACCAACGTTCCCATTTTCTCAGCCCCCAACTCAAGTTATGGCCAATCAACCTTGGAAAAATCCTGGTGCTATCCTAGTTGCAAATCCAAATGCACTCCCAGCAAACCTAGAAAAATGGTTGCCTAAGTATAATCCTGACGATGCTCTCCCGGCCGAAGAACATCTAAATCATTATATGTTAGCCATGAATCTTAGTGGAGTTGCACATGAAGATGTTGTAATCAGACTGTTTCCTTGTACTTTCCAAGGATCTGTTGGGTCTTGGTATTTTTCCCTCCCAACAGGTTCAATTAGAGACTAGGATACTTTTCAAGAAGAATTTTTTGCAAAATTTGGTGATGATAGGACTATAGCATCCTTGATCAATGATCTTTCTAATTTAAAAGCTAATCCAAATGAAAAGATCAAAGATTTCAACTCCAGATTTAACAAATTTCTAAACAAAATCCCAACTGCCTCTAAACCTACTGTAGATGTACAAATCGAATGGTATATATTATCTCTTCCTTCTAATATTGCAATTTTTGTAGATAGAGCCAATAAGGCTACCCTTGTATAAAACATGAAAGAAGCCCTGTCTGTAGAAAGAAGAATCATAGCTTTGGAAAAGAGATCAAAAACAGACGAAAGAAAGACCAAAAAAGTAACATTTAAGGATGACTCTAAGAAGAAAGCTTCAAAGGACCCTTTCGATCTTGAAGGCCTTCAGAAAGTGTTAAAAACAATGTCTAACAAAATGGTCGAAATTAAAAAACAAGTCGTTGAATCCTCTGCTCCTAAGAAACGTTTTCGATCATTCAAAAGGAACCATTCTTCTGAATCACAACCTCCAAACACCATTTCAAATGTTGAATCTAACCAAGAAGCAGAAGAAGATTCGCCAAACGAAGAGGAAGCTAAAATGGAAGAAGAAATTGAACTAAACAGGATGTGGGATTTTATCCTCCCAACTGAAGAAGAGGCACAAGCAATGCCAGTGACTACAAGAAGTAAAAATTCTCCTGACATGTCTATCACAAATCAGAAGCAAAAAGTTGCTACTCCTGCAAAGGAGAAAACAGTAGCTAAGAAATCTAAGACTAGCCAAACCGATCCTATCCCTCCAGATTCCCCAAATGCCTCAAAAACATTGGTAATCTCAGATACAGTCGAATACAATATAGTGGAAGACATGAAAAAGACTAGAGCTAACATCTCGTTGCATGAGCTCACTAAACTCAAATAGCAACATAAGATTTTATTAAGGGAGTTGAAAGTAGTTCCAGTATCTCCTCTGCCATCTGTTGTAGTTACTCAAGCTACCTACAATATGGGAAAACCTCCCTCGTCCTCAAACAGAGTAGATCCTTCAGATCTAGTTCAGATTGGTGACAGGTCTATTTCTCATGTTCCTCCATTTCTGCTCACTTATGAAATTTTCAACAGGAATGTTCACAATTGCCTTGTTGATTCAGGGGCCCCATCAAATATAATGCCAAGAGTTGTGTGTACCAAATTGAACATTACACCTCAAAAACCTACAGTGCACATAGTTCAGTTAGATAGGACAAAAGTCGAGGTGCTTGGAGAAATAGCATCAATTTCAATTAGGATTTCCTCTAATTCAAAAGTTTCACAAATAATTGATATTTTGGTGGCTGATATCCCTGAATTTTATGGTTTAATTCTCAGTAGGGATTGGTCTGAAAATTTGCATGGTTATTTCGCAACTGATTGGTCTCACATGTGGTTGCCACACAACGGTAAACCAAACCAAATCAGGGTAGACCAAGAGAAATTCATGAAATATACAATCACTGACCTTAAGGGAAGCAATGAACCTATTGCCTTCACTAATAATATCATTGGAAATTACTTAGCCGAGTCCTCTTTAGGATCCTTCAATGCTCAGAGGTCTCCCTTTTTAGATAACGTTGTAGTTTCTCAAATCAAAAATTTCTCACAAATAAATCCTTCCAAATTTTTAAATTTAGTAGATAAAGTTTCTAATAACTCTCTGTTCTGGACTCTCTATTTTGACGGTTCTAAATCCGAAGACGGCGCAGGCGTAGGATGCATTTTAATCAATTCGCAAGAAGAGAAAACTATGCTGGCATGTAGACTTGAATTCCAATGCACTAATAATATCGTTGAATATGAAGCACTCATCCAAGGACTATATAAATCCATCGGTCTTAATGTCAAATACCTGCAAGTCTACGGTGATTCGGAAATAATTATGAAACAGGTGAGAAATACAATCCATTGTGTCTCTGGGCACCTTAAACACTATCAATCTTTAGCTCAGAAATTGACTTCTCATTTTTCTGCTTTCAACATATCTTCAGTCCCTAGACTACAAAATGCAAGTGTTGACTTACTTGCTAATGTGGAATCCAGGCTTATACCCTCAGAAGACTTTAGTCCAGACAGATTTTCAATAGAATTAATATTTAGGCCATCAATTCCCGACAATGTAACAAATTGGAGAGTATTCAACAACGATGCAGATATTGTTAATTACCCTACATCAGAGGGATCGTATGAGGAACAGATCATAGATGAACATAAGCATGATCTAGAAATCAAGCATAATCATGATCATAACCCAATCCCAAAGTTTATGGTTAAAATGGAAGAACTTTGTGATCTAAAGGACAGATTCAAGAAAATTACTAACTCCAAAACTCAAAGTTCTACTTTGAGATTTGAAGTAGTAAACCTAGGGTCAAACGAAAAACCTAAAAATGTCAACCTAGGTCTTGGCTTATCATCTAAATAAAGAATATCATTCATTAGGTTATTGAAGACATATAAAGGCGTCTTTGATTGGGATTATGCAGATCTCAAGACTTGTGATACCTCTATAATTCAACATATCATGCCCATGACTTTGAATGAAAATCCAATTCAACAGAAGCTTCACAAAATTCACCCAAACCTTGAAAGTCAAATCAAATTGGAATTGAACAAGCTTCTGAAGGCCAAAATAATCTTCACTGTTAGACATTCTAAGTGGGTATCAAATATGTTACCCATAAGGAAAAAGAACAGAGACATTAGGATTTGTATTTATTTTAGAAACCTGAATCAAGCTTGCCAAAAAGATAATTTTCCCTTGCCTATTATCGAACAAATATTGCAATCAGTTGCAGGTTCTGAATTAATGTCCTTTCTAGATGGATTCTTAGGATATAATCAAATACTTGTGCATCTAGATGATAGATTAAAGACAACATTTAGGACCAAGTGGGGAACATATGCCTATCAGAAGATGCCTTTCGAACTCATTAATGCAAGTGCCACATTTCAACGTGCTATGGACATTGCCTTTAGAGGTCTAATAAATAAATCGGTGGTTATTTACCTAGATGATATCACATTCTATTCCAAGGATAGGAACAATTATTTAAGTAACCTGAAACACATTTTCGAAAGATGCAAGAAGTATGGCATTTCCTTAAATCCCAAAAAAATCCTATTTTGCTTTACCAAAAGGCAAACTCCTTGGGTTTATAGTATCCAAGAAAGGAATTTACATTGATCCTGATAGAGTCCAAGAGATTGAAAAAATTCCCCTCCCACACAACAAAAAAACATGCAATCATTCCTGGGCCAAATAAATTTTGTAAAAAGATTTGTCCCAGATTTTTCACAAATTGTTCTACCCCTTCAAGCAATGATAAGAAAAAATGCAGTTTTCAGATGGAACAAGGATGAAAGAGAGTCATTTGAGTTGATTAAAAAAGCCATTATTAATGCTCCCTCATTAACAACCCTAGACTTTCTCAAACCTTTTGTATTATATACTTTTTCATCTGATACATCATATGCAACAGTTTTGACACAGCTGAACGATGAAAATATCGAGGCACCCATCTCCTTTTTCAGTTCTAACTTGCAAGGCGCCGAATTAAATTATTCAGCTGTAGAGAAACAAGCATTTGTTGTTTTTAAAACTTTGAAACATTTCAGACCTTTTCTTCTTAAAACCCATACAAAGATAGTTGTACCCTACCCTGCAGTAAGACAACTATTGATCCAAAGAGAAGTAGGGGAGAAAAGAGCTAATTGGGTAACTGCACTCCAAGAATATGATGTAGAAATCCAACTAGCTAAAATTGTTAGGGGCCAAGGTTTTTGCAGGATGTTAACAGGAGCTTCCCAGTTACCACCAGAAGAAGATCAAGGTAATGAAGTGAAAATATCAGAGGTAAGCCTCAATGATACGCAATCACAATATGTTGATTTGAAATTTTATCTAAAAAACAGATATGCTCCTATGCATCTTAATTATAAAACAAAGTGAGCTTTAAGATTGAAATCAAATCAATATTAATTATTCAATGATGAATAGTTTAGGAGGAATTATGATTCAGTATTGCTGAGATGCCTAGAGAAACCTGAGGCCGGAAAGGTCATGCAGGAATTACATGATGGACCAGCTAGAGTACATTTTGGAGGAAATACCATTGCTCACAAAATCCTACATGCAAGGTATTATTGGCCAACGGTATTTAAAGATGCACATGAATATGAAAGGAAGTGAAAAACTTGTCAAACCACAACCGGAAGAGAAAGAAAGCCAGCATTCCCTTTACAACCAGTTAACATCCAACAACCATTCAAACAATGGGGATTAGACATAATTGGTGAGATTGTTCCTAACTCTTCCAAACAACATAAGTACATCCTTACAACTACTGATTTCTTTACTAAGTGGGTAGAAGTTGTCCTGTTAAAGATAGCTAATACAAAAAAAATTACAGACTTCATTGATTAGTACATAATTACCAGGTTTGGCTTACCCTCAGCTTTAATGTTTGACAATGCATCTTACTTTTATGGAAATACAATGGTAGAATTTTCTCTTAAGCAAGGTTTCAAGTTGAAATATTCAGCCAATTATTATCCTCAAGGTAATGCATTAGCAGAATCAACAAACAAGAACCTCATTAGAATTATCAAGGACTATTGATCAAAATCACAAGAATTGGCACAAAGCATTAACATTTGCTCTATGGGCAAACAAGATTACTCAGAAAGCCTCTATTGGTTCTTCTCCTTTCGCTTTATTTTATGGAAAAGAAGTTTTTCTTCCCACAAACATAGCAATCCCATCTCTTGCCCTAGTAAAATTTATCGATGAAAACCCTTCATCTTCTCTCCAGGCTAGATAATTTCAAATTCTCAAGCTTGAAGAAGAAAGAGAAAAGGCTAAAGAAACTCACTTCCATCATCAACAATTAGTCAAAGATTCTTTTGACACAACTTTTTCCAGTCAAAAAACTCTTGAAGTAGGTGACTTGGTTCTGAAATGGGACAAAGCACATGAGGAAAAAGGTAGACATACCAAATTCCAAAGACTATGGCTTGGCCCTTTTCAGATCATTGAAAAAATTGGACAATCAACGTTTCTTTTACAAGACTTGTCAGGTAAGAAGGATTCTTTTCCCGTCAATGGGAAAATTTTGAAAAAGTACTTCTCCTAGGAGATAACCTCTTCCAATTTTGTAACATATTGCTTTCTAGGAAAATAATGGTTAACTAGTATTTATTTTTGGCTTTTCAAAATAAAATCTTTGATAACATTTCTGTTTTTCGCTTTTATAAGAAAGTAAGAGTTAAAAGGAATAATTAGGACATTTGAGTACTAAAGTAAACTTGATTTCTTTGGAAAAACTTGACCTTTCTTAAAATATTTATTTTACGAACAAACTCTTATCTTTATAGAATATGAGGGTTTTGTTATCAGTCAAGAAAAGAATCTTTAACCTAGTAAGGACTTTCTGCAGATCAGTATCTTAAAAAACTCTATCATTATCACCCAAAACTCTCAAAAGAGCCAATGATCCACCCCATCTGTTAAAATTTTCCTTTTTTAGAGTGTAATTCTAAAATATATAAACTTAAAAGATAAAAAGTCTCATTACGAGCTTGTTTACCATGTTCATAGGGAATTGATTAAAACTGATACTACCAATATTGCATATCAAACTGGGTAATATTTAATGATCTCCTCGATCAGAAGACAAGGGGTCTCATCAAGAGCCAACTTGTTCAGTTTAGTTACAACCAGTGAATGGCATTGTCACTAGTAGGTTACCACGCCTAGACAATGTCTTTTAAGAAACCAAAAAATGAAAAAAGATTACATTCAAAAGGGAAAAAAGGGACAAGGTCCAAGTGAGATTCAATCCAAGTGAATATCATTTTGAAATTTGAAAATTCATACAGATGGGATAATGAATCATTGTTGGTTAAAAGATAACCCTGTCGAGGCTATGAACGCCTGCTGGCAGCAGAGGCTCTATCTGTGATAAATGAGTAAACACCAAAAAACTAATCTGCAGAAGACACCTGCTATATTACTTTAAACTTTATTGGTTGATGTGAACGTTTATACTTCTATCATTACAAGGGTAAAGTAATTAAGTAAATAAGCTTAGCAAGTAATGATGATCCCAGAAAAATGTTGTTTACCTTATAATTCATGTAATCATTATTCTTATAACTCCAATTACTTTGAAAGTTTTTAGAAATTTCAGAAAACTACTCAGAGATAACTAGTTCTCCCAAGTGAATCGCCAATTTTTGTACTACGAACAACCCCCCCCATTTATAAAGAACAAAAGTTAGGGTTAGAGTTATAAATGGGGACCCTTTTAAATTTTTAGGCTTAGGATAATAAAACCCTAACCCTAAGAAAATACCTAGCAAAACCTTGTAAAACTAACTAAGGATGAAATCCATATCACAAATCGCACTTTTCCACATGACTATGTTAAAACACCTTCAAAAAATTGCGATATGCGATTAAGTCTCCCGCTGCGATAACATCACCTTGTCATTTCACAATCGCATTTCGCACTTCGCATAGTTCGCAAGAAACTTAACCATGCCATTAGAACAACCACAAACGATTTGTGAAATGCTATATTGCGATATCCACAATCGCATTTCACTTGATGCATCCAGTAGCGCTATACTGTATCCCTTTTAAGATCGCGACGTGTAATTAAGAGCGGTAAAACGTGTGGAATAATTACGTTTAGTAGCCCGAGCAAGGATAACCATTTTCCAAGTTATGGGTAGTTATAATCGAGTATGTCATTAAAACCTTTCTCACAATCCAAATTCATTTCAGAGAAGATTTCAGTCTTAATTACTAGATATCATCTGCGCTGATATATATTGTTTATTTTAGGCAAGTGACAAAAGACATGTCACTAAGGAAGGTGATGCAGAAACATAGCAAACAAACCATTGTTGAAGCTGAGTTTACAGAGATGGATCCTATCTTCGCTGATACAATTTGTGATGTTGTCGGAGGCGCAACAGCTTAGGAAGTAATTTACAATAGGCTAGAGGACGAGCATCCTAAAATCACTATTATGAGAGCAACAATTGACTCAAAAAGGCCTTCAGAACTTCAATGCAGAGATGCTTCCTATTCATTCCTTCATAGGATAGGAGAAAGAGCTAAAATCCTCCCCAATACAGATATGATCAGGTCGGTGATCGAAAACCTTATCATTGAAGATAGGCAGTTCAATAATTCAAGGATGGAACTCATAGGGTTGTTTAGAGAAGAGGATTTGAAGAAGATGTACCACATTCCTGATCCATGGGATATTTATGACGCCACATTTGTGGCTAACTTCACAAAGAAGAACCCAGACCCCTTCAAGCTAAGTCAAGGTTGGAGGGTGTTGGACAACAAATTCAAGTATAACAAATCAATTATGTATGCTATAGCCTCTTTGGCAAACCCCTACAACTATGCAGTAGCCATGTTATGTAGATTGTATGGGCTACCCAATAAAACTAATTTTTCAATGGAATGGATTCCTCTTATTGATGCCTGTGTTAATTCCCATATCATGAATTGGCCTTCCATCCTATCTGACAACTGTTGTGGGGAAAAATGCCTATGCAGGACGATCCTATCCACCTAAGGTGTGACAGTGCCTTAGCAACAAACAGAAACAGCTATTCTAGTATTCTTCCTTTATGAATTAAGAATGAAGAGAGATGGATGGACTAACCGGTGTCTTCCGTTTGTCCCTCGATCCGGTTTCTCTTCTCTTTGAGAGTTCCCAGCTACTTGCCTTCTCGCTCGCCCAGCTTCAATAGGTCCCTGCAAGATCACAAGAAGAGAACACTACACAAAGACATAGATTCATATTCATAACTAGTTCAGGATTAGAAATAAACTAAACATACTAATGCAATCATACATCAAAGATACATCAGTATATAGGAGAAACCAAGATAGCTTTATTGATGAATAACAAGGTTCAGGAGGAGATACAACCAAAAGAGTTCCAATCCAGCATCTCCTTCCCAGCAAATGAAATTCCTATCTTCACCTTCCTTCAAAGCATTAAGCACCCAATGATTCCAATCTCAAACCAACAGCAATTCTTTGCAATAACAAAATTCCAGCCTCCTGGATCTCATGGAGGAGAGATCCATATATAGATGTTTGGAGAGAGGATGAGTCAGCTTGAGATCTGACTAGTGTCCTCTCCCTCTGTCAGTTCTTGCTTCCACTTGGAGACTAAGAGCCTCTTACTCATCACTAGTCTAATTTTATTGAGGCAAGTGTCATTGGAGAAGATTCTGGAAGCTTCCAGGGTCTTTCCACCTCGTTGAATGAACTTGCCATTTTTCATTTCCCGCTCAGTGCACCCTGGTAGTGCTTCTACCTGCGTTGCAGTGCACCTAGCCAGTGTAAACTCTGCATTTCAGCGCAGACAGCTAGTGGAGCCTCTGAATTGATCCTAAATTGACTTGTTTTTGAGCAGTTTCCGGTGGAGAACTTCTGTGAATTGCTATGGTTTGTTAGCCTTGTTCCTCTAGGGGTAGGAACAACATGTTTAGGGACTTTCGATCCCTTGGATTATGGACATTTCATGCTCAATGTTGTAAGGCACAAAAATGTCTATAACAGTTGCCCCCTAAAGTATGAGGCTGTTTATCGGGTGAAATGCTTTATTAGGAGGATCCGAAGTTCTTTCAATGCTGGGAGGAGACCTGTAATAAGATACAATACAATACATTATTTTTCATACTGCTTTCATGATCTAGCTGAGGCGGGCATTCCCATGCTCAGCTCTATAAATTCATTTTTCTGTACATAGAACAGACAATCGTCTGACCGTAGACTGATGATTTTGATGAAATCATCATCCTTTTGGTAGGATGATTATCTGCTGCAATGATGTACATGTCAATGTCTTTATCTTTCCCGAATATATATCGCATCCCGGATGGATGAAACTAGATCCGGGGTCTTCAAACTCGTTCAATCTTCACTCTAAGTACAAGTCGATCCATGTGAGAAATTTTCTGAAGTCGAACATGGAAAGACATCGCTTGATTACCGGTCAATGAGGTAAACCGTTAACAAGCGCGAGAGGAATCACCGATAATGATAATGACCCTCAAGGTACTGCAGTACAATTCACGTGGTGTGAATAAAGGATTTGGCATCGAACACCACGCAAAATCTTTCGGTCGAAGGTCATTGATGTATACCTGTCGCCGGAAGTGAGAAACTTGCCATTGAGGCATGCAAGCTTCAAAGTACTGAAGGGGTTGTTCCTAGGTCAACTTCTTGGATAATGAGCTGATGTCGACAAGAAGCGATCCGTCAAAGGAGGGCCTTAATGTATCCCACATCAGTGACACGGAACGGAGCAAATGATTTTGATGGAGGTGAAAATGATCTGATGATATATGATTCAGGGTGGCGGTCATGAAAGGATGAAGGATAATGTATGGCAGTGGATGGGACACGGTTGACTTCTCTGAACGACTTCTCTTGAACATATGGCGACACTTATGCGATGGATCGGTAGCATTACCCCAAATATGGATGGTATGGTGAGACCATGGTGATGTGACCGGTGAATGAAACAACCCAACCCGACTGTGGTATGGAGGAAAAGTGTCATGTTCAAGAGCGACTTGCTACCATCAAAGTTTTCTTGAGTTTCTCCCAATTTTTCCCCAGTCATTGCTGACCAGTACCTCTTTATTTTTGTCAATCTTGAGGAGGATAACATATGCTTGTTCTATAACTTACCCTTCGGGCAAGCCCATCGCTATGTTTTAACGAGCCTAGCAATAGTGAAACTCGTTCTCGTCTAAAGACAAGTTTGTCGCTATTTAATTCTTTTAACGAGTCTAACGACAAAGATAACTCGGTCCTTTTCATTTTTAGAGAGTCTGAAAAGGTACGTAAAGTCAACTCCGAAATTCCTTTTTCGTCATCTAATCCCTTAAGTCTGAAAAAGTATAAAACAATACAGAAGGGATGAGTTTTCGATAGTTTTAACGAGCCGAACAAAACAAGCGCTCGATATTTTTGTGCAATAATCCCTCAAGTCCAAAAAGATTAAAATCTAGAGGAGGGATAGCACTTCCAGTCGCTTTAACGAGCTGGAAGGCCGAAACTCGGCAATCTTTTCATATTTTACGAGTCAGATGAAAAGACCTTAAAGAAGACTCGTCTTTTGAGGAACGAGTGATAAAACGGGTTAGCAGCTGATTCCAGGTACGGGTTGGAATTTTCCAATCACGGCAGTGTCACAAGGATGGCTAGTGAAATCACTCTTCGCAGTTGTTCCTCAAAATGGGTAAACAATCATATGGAGGTGAACGATCGGCCAATGGAAAAGTGGAGGTGATGGGCAAACACGACCAAGGCTTTAATGGCTGATAATGTTACATTCACGGTGGTTATTTACCGGAAGATAGTTCATTTTTTAACGAGCTTAAACGCGGAAAAACACTGCTCAGTCTTATGTTTATTTTTTAACGAGCATGAACTATGTGTTAAAACTGCTCGGATCTTGCGTTTATTTTTTAACGAGCATGAACTGTGTGCTAAAACTGCTCGATTAATCCAGTCATATGATAAGAATGTCTCATTGAAGATGCTATTTTTTATGGAGCTTAGATCTTACAAAGCTTTGCTCCGGATCCTTTCTTTATGAAAGTTCGGAAACGACTAATCCTACGAGTTTAAAGGGTTAGAGGTCCTAAAAATTTAAAAAATAAATAGCCGTCCCTTGCTTGCACTCCAAAAGGTTTGCATGCCCCCAGGTATAAAGTACGATTTCAAGGTTACCCCTCAATTTGCAGATAAAACATTTGTTTTACCAGGAAAGGCCTACCTCTTTCAGGTTACCCAAAGATTGTCTCATTAATCTTTCAAACAAAACACTTCTTCGGCGATATCTACCGAAATAGACAAAGGTGAGAGACTCCGTCTGTCAACTCACATAACTTTAACAAAAGAATTTTATTCTAGAATAATCCTCTTCCAGCATGGGCGGGGTACAGACTAGTCATATTCTCCCGCGGAAACCTACCCTATACCCAAAGTTTTCCTGCCGAAGCAGACCAGGACGCATGCCCCCTGGGTTCCAGTCATATCCCTCCGAATTACTCGCGCTCATCGGGAGGACGGACCGTGGGTTGAGACATTTCTTGCATGAAGAGACCATTTAGGGATGGTATATGACTATTTGCGATTCGTGATCCGGGAAATGAAAGCTGGTCTACGAGCTTGACCACTCTTCCTTCGTGCGGAAAACACATTACTCTAAAGAGTGAGGAGACGATGGCTCCCATGCAATATATATAGTCTCGTCCAAGGAGTAGGTTATAATCCAAGGGTCCTTGAACGACCATCACGTTCATTTGAACGATCTTCCCTTTGAATGTGATAGGCACATTGGGGAGGATCCCTAAAGGTCGACTGGTTCCTTTATCAAAACCCGTCAGATTTCTCATTTCAGGAAAAAGTGCTGGTGAACCAAGTGCTTTCCAAGCAATAGAGGAAAGGATACTCACAAATGCCCCCTCATCAATGATGGTGCCAGCCATTACCATTCTGTATATTTGAATGATAATTCTGAATGGTATGCTTGCTGGCAACCGGGGTCTGCCTAGTTGGTTCCAATCGAAGGATACAACTAGGTTGCTTGGTGGTGGGACCGAATATACGGTCGGGTATGACTCTGACGAAGTTCCTTCCTGCGATAAAGGAATGGGCAAATTGCCCCCTTGTTCGTTGGAGTCTGTGTTGATGAAGAGAATTTGGACGGTGTCGTCTTTATTCTCTTCTGTGATGGTATCATTCGAAGATAGAGGCTCTGAAGGCAAAACCGGGTCAACTGACGCCTCAACCTTTTGACTTTCGTCAGGTATGGATTCAGACGGTTCATCCTCAATGATAGGTGCTTCGGCTGACCACCTGAGCGGGCCAGCCGGGTTCTCAACTGGTGAAGGACTTGGCAGGAGTTTTTGATATCCAGGAGGAAGTCATGTTGGTAAAACCGAGCGATCTTCCAAAACTCTTTTAGCCTCGTCTAAGAAGGGACAACGGTGGATGGCATGGTCGCCTTCACACAGTTTGCAGGGAAATCTAGCTTTCCCTCTCTGTCCTGTGGCTTCACTTTCACTAGTTGATGGTGTGCTGTCAACATGGCTATCAGAGGTTGACGCCACCGAATTGTGCAAACGGGGAGACCAGTCCCTTAGTATCCGAGGGATGCAGGGACAATCTCTGTGGAAGTGGTCTCCCTTGCATATGACACATGGAGATTTAGGCCTAGTCAGTGTTGTGTGTGGATTTTTGTCAGACGACACTTGTTCGCCCCCAGTCGCTTTTGGCTCCCTCTTCTTCTTCTCTTTCTTCTTCTTTTCCTTCTTCTCCTTAGGAGCTTGGCTTTTGGCTTTTCCAGCTCCATCAAGCGAAGAGGAAGGAGGAGAGGAAGAATTAGATGAAGTAGAAGGCTGGGGGGTAACTCTGGTCTGGTCTAACTGTTGATTCGACTGTTCAGGAATAGTGGTGTTCTGAACGACATTGGTTGAGAAGAGCCAGACCGGCAAGCCAATTGTCAGTCCTGGAAGCGACAATGTGGCCATATGGGGCGCACCAACATCTCCCCAAGAGGAGAAGGGACTAGGATTTCCACCAAGGGTAATTCCTTGGTTGGTGTGCTCCATTTTCTCAACCTAAAGATCAACGCAGGAAAAAGGGGTGATTGTTTTGTTTAAAATAAATTTTAACGACGCTTTGGACACAACTTGCTTTTTCAATTTTAAAGAGTCGAGAAAAAGCTAAAGATGACTCTAGTCTCCTTCGATGTTTTAACGAGCCCGAAGTGACAAATGCTCGGATGGACTTTTTCCGTTATAGAGTCTGAAAAAGGCCAAAAGGAACTGCTCTGGAGTTCTAGGTAGAGGGTGTGCCAAACTTTTCGCAAAACTGCAGAATACTTTTTAAGGTACGGGCGGTTAATCTTCCTGAATGCTGTGTTCAGTGCATTGCGATCAGTAGGGCGGCCAACACGGCTTCCTAAGGATAAAGGTTTTATGCCTATAGGGGTCTCCCAATATATACTCGACGGTACGTGGGAGCACAATCCGTACTGGCGCTATCGTCCCTCAGGAGGAATCACCCACCATCAGCGAGATCGACAGTCACCAGGCTTTACGACGTCGGAACACGTCTCTAGCCTAGACCTCTATGTTGTGTGTTAAGTTACAAAGCGTTGTTAAGTTCATTCAATTTATTTTAGGTTGATCTTTCTTAGAAGTTTGCCTTTTTGGATCACCACGAGATGTATGATACAATTCCTAAATGCAGTCTAAAGATGATAAGCAAATTTTATCTCTTTTTCAACAATGAAAATCCTAGCTACAAAGGGAAAAGAAAGACACCATCTTTTCTCAAAGAGCAATCAACACACTCTAAATGCACTTTCCCTAAATCAATCATGCAAACTATCGAGATGCAAATGCACAATGCAGGTGTTTGTTTTCTGCTCTCTTAATATTGATGCCTAAAAAGAAAGCTTTTTGTACAACTTTGAATTTGCTTTTAAATGACAAATACAAACAAGTTTACTTTTTCGAAATCAGAAAGGGTAGAAGAGATTACAACACTTAACGATTTTTGAAATGAACACTTGTTTCGACACTTAAAAGAGACAAACTCAAACCAAAAGCAAAAGTAAATGTATAACCAACTGTAAACAGCCAATGAACTCTCTCCTAAGATCACAATCAACAGATCTGAATCAAGGGCTACAGGATGACTATTTCACTCTTGCAAAGGAAAACTGTAAATGACGCCACAAACACATAAAAACACTCACAGTATTTTTGTACAAAAGGAGGCGTAATTTAAGCAGAGAAAAGGAGTTATCAGACAGGTACCTATGCTGGTTACAGGCTGTAGAAATCAGAGATCAAAACAAGGCAAAACAGAGCAGAGAACCCCAGCTGCACAAGGCCTAACTGGATCAGCGCACCCTTAACACAGAGGTTTTGACATTCAGCGCAGGTAGCCTTCACGGGACCTGCGTTAAAATGCAGAACCTCTTCATAGAGTCTGCGCTGAAGCAGAAACGAGAGTTGTTTCTGGGTTTTGGGTTACAGTTTGCTGATTAATCTACGGTTCCAGGCCAAATAAAAGCAACAAGCAAGGTACAATCAAAGGGATGCTTTGAGGGAGGGCTAAGATCTATCACAAAGGATCATCAAATCATTTGTGAGTCCATTGTTCAGATCATAGACAAATCCAGTGATTGGATCAAAGCAGCAGCTGTCTACTTTGCATCTGAAAATAGCAGATGCAGTTCGATTGCTGCTCTTGAATCTATGAAACAAACAATGATAGAGACACAAATAAAATGACTAAACAGATCTCCGCAGTGGAGTCGCCAATTTGTTGTGGGGAAAAATGCCTATGCAGGACGATCCTATCCACCTAAGGTGTGACAGTGCCTTAGCAACAAACAGAAACAGCTATTCTAGTATTCTTCCTTTATGAATTAAGAATGAAGAGAGATGGATGGACTAACCAGTGTCTTCCGTTTGTCCCTCGATCCGGTTTCTCTTCTCTTTGAGAGTTCCCAGCTACTTGCCTTCTTGCTCGCCCAGCTTCAACAGGTCCCTGCAAGATCACAAGAAGAGAACACTACACAAAGACATAGATTCATATTCATAACTAGTTCAGGATTAGAAATAAACTAAACATACTAATGCAATCATACATCAAAGATACATCAGTATATAGGAGAAACCAAGATAGCTTTATTGATGAATAACAAGGTTCAGGAGGAGATACAACCAAAAGAGTTCCAATCCAGCATCTCCTTCCCAGCAAATGAAATTCCTATCTTCACCTTCCTTCAAAGCATTAAGCACCCAATGATTCCAATCTCAAACCAACAGCAATTCTTTGCAATAACAAAATTCCAGCCTCCTGGATCTCATGGAGGAGAGATCCATATATAGGTGTTTGGAGAGAGGATGAGTCAGCTTGAGATCTGACTAGTGTCCTCTCCCTCTGTCAGTTCTTGCTTCCACTTGGAGGCTAAGAGCCTCTTACTCATCACTAGTCGAATTTTATTGAGGCAAGTGTCATTGGAGAAGATTCTGGAAGCTTCCAGGGTCTTTCCACCTCGTTGAATGAACTTTCCATTTGTCATTTCCCGCTCAGCGCACCCTGGTAGTGCTTCTACCTGCGTTGCAGTGCACCTAGCCAGTGTAAACTCTGCATTTCAGCGCAGACAGCTAGTGGAGCCTCTGAATTGATCCTGAATTGACTTGTTTTTGAGCAGTTTCCGATGGAGAACTTCTGTGAATTGCTGTGGTTTGTTAGCCTTGTTCCTCTAGGGGTAGGAACAACATGTTTAGGGACTTTGGATCCCTTGGATTATGGACATTTCATGCTCAATGCTGTAAGGCACAAAAATGTCTATAACACAACCTAGCCACCACCATTACCGAATATCAACATAAGAAAGCCTCCTTTTCAGATAACCTCCCTCCCTTCTATTTTAGTGCCTACATTATGGATGTTATCTGTTTTTGCACGACATTTCCAACCATGGGTTGGAAATGGACCTTACAAGATCCTTACCCAATCCATCTCAGTCATAAACAAATATGGGAATCACATTGCATACCTCACTTCTATAAGATATTCCATGTTGTTGTGTTGCCCCTACATCAAATAATTTTCAATAAGAAAGCCCCTAGGTTTTCCCAAGAAGCCGCAGCAGACCTTCTTACTGTCGACAAGTATTTTATTGAAGAATGGTTCACCTACATTAGGGTTTTTGGTAGCATAGCTGATCCACACGTCCTTTCTTTATATGTTTCTCATAAGTTATTAGCAAGAGAGATTTCCTACCAGACTGTGGAAAAGGGCCTAACTAAAGTTCTCAAGGACGGCAAGAAATCATTATGGCCCACTTTCCTTGTCAAATGTGGTTTTTGATTTATCCAATTTTGTTCATGCTACTGAGGAATCAGCACATATGGAAGCCCGCAGGCTTCATACATTGCCTAAGAGGAAATTTGATCCAAACAAAGTGGCATATAATGTCACTATTGGAGTAAATCTCAAGCCATTCAATCATGAAGATAATTATTTTGAGGATTTGTTACAGTTAGCTGTATCCTTTGAACAAGCGTTCGAATGGGAAAAATCCAATCTGAAACATGAAGATTTTCAAAAATTCAGGAATTCAAAGATGAGAGGCTCCAGGTGATCCCAATGCATCTATTAAAGTCTGAGGACAAGTCTACTCCAAGTGTCACTGTTGATAGTGGAGGTCCTAGCTCTCAATTAGACTCTCAGGTAGACACTGAGAAGGCACCAGACATAGGGAAACCCCAAGATTCCGACAACACAGCTGAGTCCAGTAGGAAGTCAGCTGAGAAGCAAGTGATGAGCACCCCGACTACAAAGATCAGTTCAAAGTCCAAAGGCAGTAGTTTGGAGCAGGAGTGGGATCAGTTTAATAATAAATTGCAAGGCACTCCCAAAGCCTCAAATACCCAAGAAACAGAGGAATGCAAGACTCCTTTGCATGTTCATAAGGATACAGAGCCCAAGTCTGTCGGTGAACAATCTACACCTATGGAGGAACAAGCAACAATGTCCCAACATACTGAAATTATCCCTGCTCTGCCCACATCAGAAATTGTTCTGAAAGTTACTGAAATACCTCCACTTGATGTGTTTTATAGCCCTCTCCACAACGTTGTAGTTATAAGGAAGAGAAAAAGGAGAAGGGTAGTTACACCTGAATTCCCACTTGGAAACGAGCCGATGGACATTATCTGGAAGTACATTCCTTTCAATCCGACCGAGAACTTGACTAGACTATCACAATTCACGAGAACATATTCATCGGCCACTATGGACAAGGCTACTGAGGTCTTTACTTTACTAAAGGAGAAAGAGGAGATAATTTTGCAACTCGAACAAGAGCTCGAGGCAGAGAAAGCAAGAGAAAACAGGAAGGTGGTGGAGCAACTGACACAATTGCAACAAGACATGGAGGTCCTGAAAATAAGCCATGAGACCAATATATCGGCCAAAAATATGCAACTCCAGGAAATGCATCAATCCATGGAAAGATACAAGGACGTTCCCACTATTGATTCTGTTTACAATTAATTAGTGGAAAAACTTTACTTTCATGAATTATATGTGAGATTTATTGTTTCTGTTAAGCAGTAATCGCACTTTTGTATGATGCCTAGCTAAATTTGTGATTTTCATATATAACTCATCATATATGCGATATATTTTATAAATTCCTTTGACTAAGTATTTAGTCAAAGGAATTGTCTTTTACGTTATCATCTCTGTTTAGTTGTTTTCAATATTTATTATCACATGTTAAATAGATATCCTTGTAGATCGCATACCACACAAGAACACCCGGGTTTATATTAGAATAAGTTAGTTAGAGAAATTGCATTATAGAATAGGTCACTTAGATTATCATTATTCTATTGCAAAGAAATCATGAACCACCCACTCTCATCTTAAAACCCGCATTGGGAAACTGGTCCCATTATCCCTAGTCGGAGTCACCACTTTAAACGGAAAAGGAGTTGTCTTCAGGTCCGAACTGGGTGGTTATCCCCCATGTTTCGGCAGCAGAATTTTGAGGTCACAATAGGATGATAGTCGTCATCGAGGTGAATCTAACGCAACAAAAATCATCCAATTCTAAGTTGTATAAATGGAGATATGAATTTTTGAATTAAATATATGTGGTTGTGGATTAATTTAGGAGAAAAGAGCAAGTTAGCTTGTGTCCAAATTAGACTTGTTGACACCACATGTAGCCCTCATGTTTGTGTATAAATATGAGGTGTGTGAGGATCATTTGAACACATCCAAAAGTGAAACACAAGGTAGAAAAAGAGAGATAAAGGAACTTGTTGAAGAGGAGATTAATTCTGTTTTGGGCCGTAGGCAAAAGAGGGCAGACCAGCAAGAAGGAGATGACTGTTAGGGCATCTTTTAAGGCTATTTAGAGGCTAGATTTCTTTTGCAAGAGGGACGAGGCAGAGGAGCTATGTTCCAGGTCTGCATTGAGGGTGCTTGTGGGTGAATTACCCTTGGAAAAGGCATTCACAGCCTTGAGAAGGTTGTTGTGGGTAGGCCGCATGCCTTACAAACCTATTTGAGATTTGTGTAGGGCAGTTTGAGGGTTGATTCATGCCTAGAACAACAACATAGGAGGAGAGGACCCTTCCAAGGGAAGGTCACAACACATCAAGGGACTGTTTGGGTATTTTGTTAGGGTTGTTGCAACATGCTAGGTTCCCTAACCAGGTACAGTCAGGGACAATAGTGACATATCAGACTTGGAGCAGTTTTGTCTTGTGTTGGATCCATGTTTTAGGGTCAGTTTTGGATCGATTTCATGAGCATCCTATAAGTGCCATGTGTTGAGGTCAACTTGGGAAGTTGGATACCTCAAGTAGGAGGAGAACTTATAGTGAAGTATTTGATGCCATTGCTCTGGTGGAGGGCAATGTGTTGGCTACCCAAAGTGTCCCTAGACTAGCAGTATGAAGTGGCGAAGACAGGTGAAGGTTGGGTAAAGTTTGGTGCCTAATGTGTAGCACTTTGATGAAAAAAAGTGATTGCTAGATTGGCATATTGGAGCTCAGGTATTGGCCAGCCTAGAGAGTAGATTGGATCAACCCGTGTACATTGTAGTAGAAGCGACTTGTAGTAGTGTTAGGTGGCAGCCCTCCTGGAGACTCTATGAGTTTTCCTTTGAAGGACTAAGGGGAAGCTAGAGAGCAATATGGAAGTGAAGGATAGGCAGGACACGATACGACATAGAGCTTATGCGTGATATTCATTGTATCTTGTATACCATAGACTATTGTATTATTTGGATTGGTTTAATATAACGAATATTAGGTTGTACATTATTATACAATATTTTGTTAAAAACTGTGTATACTTGTGCATATGTGATTTACTACTTTATATTTTTTGTTATGCAAAGTAGTTCTTGTTAAAATTCTTGGTTTGGTAACATCAAATATTCTAAGATTCTAACCTAGACCCAAGATCGTGGAGAAACAACACCACCAACTGTCGATAAACAATAGCATCCACTTCCTCACTTGAAGTGGCATCCTCCTTCCTCCAGTTGATCGCTAGAGGTGTCTCCATGGGTTTGAACCTGTCCATCTAAAACCTCTAAAGTATCTCATTGGCTTACTTTCCCTGAGATACAAATAGTTCCCCAACACCTTACCATACTTCCAATCTGAGGAAGTAGTGCATGAGACCCATGTCCCTCATTTCAAACTCTCTTGCAAGGTCCTCCTTGCAAGATATGATCAACTGCTCATCACCAGTTAAAATCAAGTCATCAAAATATAAGAAAATGATAAAAAATTTACCTTCTACCAAGATATGATAGAGGTTTGCATCCGCTTCACCTTTGGTATAGCCCAAACCAGTGAGATAGCGATTGATCCTAGTGTACCAAGCACGAGGTGCTTGCTTGAGACCATAGAATGCTTGCTTGAGTCTACACACATGAGACTCCCGATTAAAAGTCTTGAAGCCTTATGATTGCTTGATATACACCTCTTACTCAATAACTCCATTGAGGAATGTTGTTTTCACATTCATCTGGTGGACCTTCCACCTCATCTGTGTAGCCAGAGCAAGAATTGATCTGATGGATGAGTACCTTGTTACAGGAGAAAATGTATCCTCATAGTCAATCCCCTCAACTTGAGAGTACCATTTTTCCACAAATTTGGCCTTGTATGTTTCTATGCTTTTGTTTGTTGCATGCTTTACCTTCAAGATCCATCTCAAACCCGCAACTGATTTATTTGTTGGTATTGGGACCACTTCCCAAACACTATTCTTTACAATGGATTCGTATTCCTCCACCATTGCATCAATCCACATAGGTTTCTCTACTTCTTCCTTGAAAGAGGATGGCTCGGTCTCTACAAGCTGAGTCATTAGAGCCATGTAGCCAGTGTACTGATCTGGTGACCTTCTCTGCCTGTGTTGATTTGAAGGAGCACCCATATTCTCCCTCACATCTTGCATAAGTCTCTAAGCTTCCCTGGTCCTTTTCCTGCCTTCTCTGGATGGTTCTTCTTGAGTGGTTATATCCACTCTCTGCTCCTCAATTTGTAGTTTCTCCAAAACTTCTTGAAGCTCCTCCTTTAGAGCTAAAAGATCCTCTTCTCGTGGGATCTAAATCTCCCTCTTAAGAGAGAACTACATCACTTTTTCTTCATCAAATTTTACATCCCTTCGCACAACTATCATTTTGAGGGATGGAAAGTACACACAGTAGTTGTGGGGGGTTTCAGTGTAACCCACAAATACCCTAATTATGTTATTGGTTCTAGCTTCTTCCTTTATTCTTTGGAGACATGGTAGTAAATAGAGGCTCCAAAAATCCTGAAGTGTGATACATCCGACTTTCTCCCTGAGAAAGCCTCCTCCATTGTAATCATGCCCAAAATCTGATGAGGACTCTAGTTCTGCAAATAGATTGTTGTGTTGCATGCCTCGACCCACAAATATAGAGTTAGGCCTTGATCATGCAACATCGCCCTCACTCCTCCCACAATGCCACGGTTCTTTCTCACAACCACCCCATTCTATTGTGGTTTGTGGGGTGTTGTCAACTCTCATCGAATGCCTTCTTTTGCACATAAATTTTTAAATTCATCAAAACATACTCACCTCCATTATCACTCCTGAGAGCCTTCACGTTCTTGCCCATTTCTTTCTCAACTAGTTCCTTGAATGTTACAAACTTGGAGAATGTCTCTTCCTTCTTCTACATGAAGAATATCCATCACTTCAGTGAGAAGTCATCAATAAAAATGACAAAATATTTGTCCCTGGCAGTGGAGGCTATTGAGAAAGGTCCACAAACATCAGAGTGGATCCTTTCAAGGACTACATGTGCTTTGTTGTACTAGTCATGGAAGGTTGATTTTTTGTACTCACCCAAAGTTCATCCTTTGCATACATCCAGTTGCTCAAGTGCTTCTTTGGGGATGCTTGTGGTTATCTACCACATGATCTTCAAAGCTCCATGATGCAAATTGACAAGTATTTTATGCCAAAGTTCACCAACATTGTGGCTCTACACCTTCTCTGCCTTTGTGCTTAATGTAGTACAATCCTCCACATCTAGCTTGTATAGATTATTCACACAAACCCTGATTTTCTTCACATGTCCCATGGCTATGTGTCTCACAAATTCCTTTCCTTTGTTGAAGATCACATTGTAGCCACGGTCTTCCAACATTGTAACAAAGATGATATTTTTCTTCAGGTCTGGAATGAACATGACATCCTTGAGCCTAAGGGGCAGGGGGGGGGGGGGGGGGGGGGCGGGGGGGATCCCTTTGAAAGGTAATTGTACCAATCCCATTCACATTATACCTTATGTCATCCCCATTCTTGATGTGCATCTACAAATCTTCTCCAATATGTCACTGAAAAATTCTCTATGACTCGTCATGTGGAATGATGCACCTGATTCCAAGTACCACACACTCCCCATCACTATGTTGGCCATGCATGCGATGATGGTAAATTCAAGCTTGAATTGGAAAGCCAAAGCTTTACCTGCTGCTCCTCCTGAGGTCTTCTTGCTTTCCTTCTTGTGTGGACACTTCTGGGCATAGTGCTCGAATTCATGACAATGGAAGCATTTAATTTTTGACAAATCTTTCTTCTTGCCCCCTTGACTAGATTCTGGTTTGGATTGGGATTTATTCCCTTTTCACATCTTTGCCTTTCCGCCCAATGCAAATTTTTCTTCATCCTTGCCCTTCGATGAATTCCCATCTTTGGTATTCTGCCTTATTATTTCCTCCTGTACCAAATCGGACCATAAGTGCTCCCAACTTGGTAGTGTCTCCCTCCCATTCACCGTATCTTGATAGCTATGCTAGCTTTTGGGAAGATCGAGAAGGGATAGGGTTACCAAGTCTTCTTTGGGGACATTAACACTGACCCCGCCAGGTTCATCACGACATTGTGTAAAGTTTCTCAGATACTGCAGAATTGAGTCATTCTTTTTCATCTTGATACTTCGAAGTATATCCTTGAGCGAGAACTTCCTGTGGTCATTAGTATTCTCGAACAATTCTATTAGTGCTTTCCATATTACAAACAAAGTTTATTTTCTATGGATATTTGAGACAATATGATCTCGTACTCCCTCCAAGATTATTCTCCTCACCTTGGCTACATCTTTCTTCCACTAAGAAAGGTTTTGGGCATCAGATGCTTGTGGTTTTGCAACATCTATCTTGATGTATTCTAGAAATCCATTGTCATCCAATACTGCCTCCATGCGGTCCTTCCATGCAACAAAATTAGAGGTTCCTTCCAAGGCATACTCTAGCCTTAGTCCATTGAAGGCCATCTTCTCAGCTTTGAAGAAATCCTACTACACTGATCTTCAAATTCGAACCTCTGAGAAACAACTTCAAATTTCCTGCTCTAATGTGAATCCAACTCTAATACCATGTAGAAATTAGGATGTATATTTGCAATTGCTCAAGAAATTTTAATCAAAATCACAAGACACAAACCTACACTATTGCTTTATGGACATTAATTCACAATTTAGAACAAAAATATCAGACATGCAAGAAGAAATAACACACATGCAACAAGTATTTTTATCTAGGGAAAGCAATATGCTAAAAACCCCAATGCCTCTTGCATTAATCAAATGAATAGAGATGTATTAAAATTTATTTTCTCAACTGAGCTCACCCTGCAAGTGCACAACCTATCTCTCTACTCACTGAAGGCCTCTGACCCAAACTTAGTCAAAATTTTCCTTGGCTTGATCTCCTATTTCCTTGAGTTGTTCCTTAAGGAATTATTGTAACATACCTAGGGGGGATGTTTGTGTTTGATTGTCGACCATCAAAGGCTCATCATCTGATGTGTCAGTGTCATTAGAGCTTTATGCTTCTTCCTCCATAGTCTCTGCTTGGGTCTTAATGAGAATATCCTTCAATGTAATTTTCTTCTTTTTATACCAGAGCTTCATGAATTTCTTCTGCACATTAATATTGACAGTACCCAAAGATTTCATCCAAGGATATCCCAAAACAACATCCATGTTATCCATATCTGAAATATAAAAATCACAATGCAACACATACTTATCCATAGAAATCTTCAAATCTTTATAAACTTGAACATCCTCATTATCAACCTATGTGTTTTCAATGTGTTTTGCTAGAACTTGCAATTTTTTTTCCAAATTAACATTGATAAAATTATGCTTGCAGCTAGGATTTATAGACACAATGATATTCTCCTTCTGAATCAATCCATGAACCTGTAATAAGGAGATACCAGCAAAAAATAACCCTTTAGGTTTCTTGGTTTCCTTCTTTCCTGTAAAAATAAAATCTTTGCTAGGTTTTGTGGTTTCCTCCTTTCTAGTATGAGACCATTCGTCCAAAAGTAGTTCTTCTATTTCATCAACACTACATAACTTCAGAAACTCACTGTCAAGTGATTTCCACCATATATAGGCCTCATTTTTCAAATAATACCCTATTTTGTCCTTCCAACACCCTGGATGGTCCAACTTATGATATGCTATAAAATTTTCAATAGAAGACCAATCATATTTTCCTTTAAAAAACTTACTGTTATAAGCCATGAAGAGGGTTTTTAAAACAAATCGCTTACTTGGCGAAAATTTGAAATGGCCACAATTCAGTCAATATTGCTCAGAATCCCTATTATGACCTATTTCTGAAATGGAACAACCATTCTGCTTCTTCCCATGTGATAGAAATCCCTATCTAGGCACTAGAATTTGCTAAGTAAATTGGGTGACACAACGCATGTCACACAATTTAACATCATCCAAGTTGTTTGCTGATGTGGAAATTTGAATTTTCTCAATTTAATCAAGAAAAAATCAAATTGAGAATTTCTTGCTTCGTTTTTCAACAGGCCTCCTGGAGGCTTATGGCACCCTAGGGATAGCCTCTAAGAGGTTGGCACATAGGTAAAGGGAGCTACAGAGGGTAGAAAAGGAGGACGAAGATTGGATAAGGGCAGGAGGAGGGCAACAGAAGGGAAGGAAAGGCCATGACAAAGGGTCTGAGGGCTGGCCGAGGCAGGGAAAGAGGCTTACAACCTGCGGGGAGGAGGAATAAATCACATGCTGAGCGAGGAAGGCCGAGTAGGCCTGTGATATGGCTAATGTAACCCTAGACGGTTGACTACAGGGGAAGGAGAGCCCACAACAAGGGAGGAAATCCTAGCTCAGGCCAGAGGCTAAGCTGGAAAGAGAAGAAGGGCTGAAAAGGTTGACGTTGGGCCTAGAAGAGCAAAAAATTATCAAATCCTTGTCAAAAATTTGAATTTTCTTAAGATCTTCAGTATTTTCCCAAAATTCACTACAAAATTATGAATGTTGGCCTTGCAAAAATTTTAGAGACTAGATCTTACCCTCAAGGGCCTAGATCTAGCTCAAACTCCAACAAATCTTCTTGAAGCTCACCTACACAAATGAAAATGAAAATACCCAAAGCCCCGGTATATACAAAATTCAAATAAAAACTCCAAACCCCAAATAGCTACAAAAAAGGGTTAGAAAAAATTATTTACAAAAATTATTCTACAAAATAATTTACAAGTTATATACAAATATAGAATGCTTGTGAAAGTAAAATATTTTTGAGTAAATAATTTTTTAAATGATGAATAATGACAATAGATCATATGTGTTTCGAATGTTATGGCATTTCCACAGCCTTATCGAAGTTAGAAAACCTAAAATACCCAGAGACCAAACAAGGTCGACTCTCCTCCAAAGTATCTAAACTTGGAGCCCAAGGGTCGGAGAACCTGCAAAATCTAGATATTTCTTCAAGAAAACTTGTCAGACATATGGCGAATCAGATCACATAAGATATACCCAAAATCTACCAATAGAATGTTCTTATCACCATCTAATGAAATAACAAGCTTATAAAAAAATTAAGTGCAATATAGGAAAGCACATACGCAACACATACCATAGATTATCAGACAAAAAACACCATGAATTGAAGCCCAAAGTCTTTTATTATAATATTTCAAACGTTCCCAATAGATCAGTGGAACAACACTAGAGTTACAAAATTACATAGAGCAGAGCCAAAGTTTTCATCCTGACTTGAGAAGCAAAATGGCTTCTAGTTTATAGATAAATCCTCCAAGTGGAAAATAATGGCTAGGTTGTTTGATCCCTATCAAAATAATATTGATCGTTGATAAATATTTGATCATCTTTTAATCTCTACCATAGAAAATATTTATTTTTGAGTAGTTTTTTAATTTCTCATAAAAACCATTTTTTATTAATCCAAAATTATTTTTTTTGGATTAATTTCCTCAAATTTTGACTTTGACTTAACCACCAAGGTCCAAGGGCTCAATTTTTCTTAAAATATCCATTTTTTCCTAGGTGGGAGACCTCCAAAAATTTACTTCTTTTTGACCCACAAATCATTTTTCACTTGGAAAAATTAATTTCTCTAGAATGTATATCTTTTACTCTAAATTAATTAATTTTCTAGCTTAGGATTTAATTTAATTTTGCCAAAAAAAATAATTAATTGACACTTGAGGGGATTGATTATTTTTCCACCCTCAAATATTTTAGCTATGGTGTCTAAGTATGAGGGATTATGCACTAAAATATATTTTACATTAGATAATTACCAATTCAATCCTCAAAGGGGCAATACCCATTCGTTATAGACCCTCATAATATTTACTCAATTCTATGACACAATATGATCTAGTAGACCAAGTGATCTGTAATAAAATAATTTAGTCAATTAGCTCAAATTATTCCCAAATCATTTTTATAATAGACTCGACTAAAAGCACTAGGACTCACCTAAGACTTCGTCAATAAATTTCCACCCTAGCTTTGGGGTTTAAGTTGGAGGGAAAAAATCTGTCGATTATCTGTGTTTAGAAACACACATAATTCGGTGAGACAAAAAACCTCCTAGGACAAAATTCGTTGCCAAAATCATAGGCTTACCTAGGTTGTTACATAATTAATGGTCGTACTAGCATCATTTACTTTATAACTTGCAGAAATTGGCTTTACAATGATACAATAACTGATTGGTTGATGATTCTGAACTTCGAAAAAAATTGTACAACTGGTTCCTTGGACTTGTGACAAAATGAGTGCAACAAGTTGCAAGGTAGACATTGAGCAGTTGATTGAGGTATAGGAAAGGCTTGTTAGAGCCCAAGAAAAGCAAGTTGAAGTCAATGCATCAAATCCTTCCATAGTTACAGAAGATGGGACAACTAGGGATTAGTCATGGAGATGGACACAAAGAACAGACTAACAGTGCAGATGGAAGTAGGTCTTGGAAAGGGTATAAGATGGACATAGATAATATAGTAAAGGGTGGTAAATTCTTGGATACACCTGAGAGGAGAGTTGGCACTCATGGATTTTATTCTAGCTCTGGTTCTGAGAGACATCATCACTATCACCGCCAACATCCTTATATGAGGAGTGAGAAGCAGTACTTTCCAGAAGAATTCAAGAAATCCAAGCCTCTTACTTTTGATGGAGAAATGAATAAATCAGAAGATGCAAAATCATGGCTGCTTGGGATGAAGAAATTCTTTGGATTGCAAGATTATTCAAAGAACATGAAAGCCAAGATGGCTACCTTCAGTCTTAAGGGAGAAGAAGATATTTGGTGGGAATATGTTAAATATGTCATAGGAATCAGAGAAGAGAAGCTAACTTGGGATGAGTTTGAAATATTGTTCAGGAAGAAGTACCTGTCTAAGAGGTATTATGATGGAAAGTCCAAGGAATTCTGTGAGCTCAAGATGGGTTCCATGACAAATGAAAATTACACAACCAAATTTCTAGAGTTGTTGAGATATGTTCCCTATCTCAAGGATAAGAAAGTGAAGATCCGAAGGTTCATTAACATATTTCCATTAGAATTCAAAGACCGGATTGAGTTTGATGAGCCCTAGTTATTAGAGGAAGCCATTAGAAAGTTGAAGCATTGTTATGAGTAGTCAAATCGCAAGCCTGATTTCAAGCATGACTAAAAAGGTAATGAGAATAATAAAGGAAAATGGTCCAAGAAGGAAGGAAGATCTCGGGATTCAAGTGATAAGGAAAATGTGGCACCTCATAAGAAGTTCAATGCAACTAAGAGAGGACATGGGTCTCAGCCTGAGGAGCAACTGAATAAAGGAAATCGTAGAAAAACTTTGAGGTGTTGGACCTGTGGCGGAGACCATCGTAGGAGGGATTGTCCATCGCACTAGGGTGGTAGGCCTCAGATTTATAGTGCTCAGGAGGCACAAACAGTTGGGGATGTAGGTCATATTATTCCTCGGATCTATGCAACAATGGATAACAAGCAGGCAGATCATCAGACATCCATTATCGAGATGGAAGGTAAGCTTTGTGATCAAGTTGTTTCTATTTTGATTGATCTTGGATCAAATTATAGCTATACTAGTCCTAACTTGGTGCATCAATGCTAGTTTGAATAAGGAAATGCATGCAGAATCTTGGTTGGTGCAGTTGGCTATGGGGTCCAAGAGAAGAGTTCATCATTGGGTGAAGTCTTGTGCATTTGAGCTTAGTGGTATGCCTACATTATCACATCTAAAAGTACTTCCTTTGGGTTCATATAGTATGCTTTTGGGCATGGACTAGATGTCCATTCACGGGACTAAGGTGGATTGCTATGACAAGGTCATTGAGTTTCTAGATGATGATGGAGAAAAGAGAGTCTTGCAGTGAAAGAAGAAACCTATATCTATGAGAATAGTTACAATAATGCAATCTAAATGTAACTGCAAGAGAGGATGTTTATTGTTTGCAATACATGTTTCTAGTGACAAAGGGAAGAAAGATGAAGATGATGAAGTCTTGAGGAAGTGTCTTGTCTTGAAACAATTTCAAGATGTGTTTCCCACAAAGATTCTAGAGTTATCACTTCATAGGGATGTGGATTTCTCTATTGAGTTGATGCGAGGAGTGGCACCAACATCTAAGACACCTCACGTAATGAGTATTCTGGAGTTGGTGGAATTGAAGTTATAGCTTAAATAAATGCTTGATAAGGGATACATAAGGCCAAGTGTATTTCCTTGGGGTGCACTAGTGTTGTTTGTAAGGAAGAAGGACATTATTGTCATATTGTGCATTGATTACAAGCAGTTGAATAAGGTGACTATCAAGAATAGGTATCCATCGCCATAGATTGATGATTTGTTTAATCAGTTGAAGGGATTAGCAGTATTTTTGAATATTGATCTGAGATCAGGATATCTTCAAGTGTGCATCAAAGAAGAAGACATCTACAAGACTGCATTTTGTACAAGGTATGGACACTATGAGTTTGTGGTGGTTCCTTTTGGTCTTACAAATTCTCCATCCGCCTTCATGTTTTTTATGAACAACGTGTTTCCCTTTTACATGGATAAGTTGTTGATAGTCTTTGTTGATGATATATATGTATATTCAAAGAATTAGGAAGAGCATGTAGAGTATCTAGCGGCAATTTTGAGATTGTTGAGAGAGCATAAGTTATATGTCAAGCTTAGCAAGGGAAATTTCTTTTCAGTCTTAGATTCATTACTTAAGACATGTTTTCTCCAAGGAAGAGATAATAGTGGATCTGGAAAAGATTAAATCTATCATGGAGTGCAAAACTACAAGGAATGTGGATGAAGTTAGGTCATTCATGGGACTAGTAGGTTATTACAAGTAGTTCATGAGGAACTTCTCCAATATTGGCTATCCTATCACATATTTGCAGAAGAAAGGGAAAAAATTTAAATGGATTTATGAGTGTACAACTAGATTTGATCAATTGAAGCATTTTCTTACCAATGCTCTAGTTATGAAGATTGTGGATCCCTATAAGGATTTTGTGGTTTGTACAAATGCATGTAAGGAAGGACTTGGTGGAGTCCTAATGCTAGAAGGTGAAGTGATTTGCTATGAATCAAGGAAGCTAAATGAATATGAGCATAATTATGTGAGTCATGATCTTAAGTTGGTAGTAATCATTCATGCATTAAAGATGTGTAGACATTATCTCCTTGGCAATAGGTTTGCCTTAATGAGTGATCACACTAGAGTGAGGTACTTGTTTGACCAATCCAATCTAAATGCAAGGCAAGCAAGATGGATGCCTACTCTCAGTGATTTTGACTTTGAGATCAAGTACATTAAGAGAACACGGTTGCAAATGTTCTCAATAGGAGAGTGTAGGTGATCATATTTTAGTTGTGAGCTCTTATGGGATAAACTTACAGGAGGGGATCTTACATGCATGGCAACATGATGAGAAGTATCGACAACTAAAGCAATGATTACAACAACAAAGTAAAGGTGATAGGGATGAGGAGTATCACCTCACAACAAATGGCTTGGTTAGATTCAAGAGCAAGATTTATGTGCCAGATAGCAGTGAGTTGAAGAAGCTTATTTTGAGAGAGGTTCACATCAAGACATATTCAGGCCATCCCAGATACCAGAAGACTTTGACAGCTACAAATAAGTTCTACTATTGTACGAATTTCAAGAAAGAGATGGTTGATTTTTTTGAAAGGTGCTTTGATTGTCAGTAGGTGAAAGCTAAATACAAGCATCCAGTTGGTCTATTACAGCCTATTTCGATTCCAGAATGGAAATGGGAGGTCATTTGCATGGACTTCATTATAGGATTGTCGAGGAAATTGATAAAACATGACTCCATCATGGGTGTGGTTGATAAGTTGAGCAAGGTACGTCACTTCATTGCAGTGAAGTCTACAAATTCAGCTAGTAAGGTAGCTCAGATCTTCATCAAGGAGATAATGAGGTTACATGGAGTTCCCAAGAAGATTATATCAGATAGAGATGCCAAGTTCACTTCCAAGTTTTGGAAGGAGTTGTTTGTAGACTTGGGGTAAAATTTAAAATTCAACACAACTTATCATCCATAGACAGATGGGAAAATAGAAAGGGTTAGCCAAATTCTTGAGGATGCATGTCATGCATCAACAGAGGAAGTGGGAGGAGTATCTTCCACTAGTGGAGTTTTCTTATAATAATGGGTGTCATGAATCCTTGAAGATGATTCAATTTGAGGCTCTCTATGACGGATTTGTAATACTATTATCAGTTGGAGTGATCCAATGAACATGGTGTTGATTGGACCAGATATGTTGGCTGAGATGGAGCAGGAGATGCGATTTATTAAAAGGAATATAAAGGTAGCACAAGATAGGTAGAATAGTTATGTGGATTAGCAGAGAGAATTCGAGTTTCAATTTGGGGAGCATGTGTTCTTATGCATCAAGCCCAAGAGGAGCTTCTTGAGGATTGGGTCATGTGCCAAGTCGGCACCTCAGTATTGTGGGTCTTTTGGGATCCTTGAGAGGATTGGACTAGTGGCATATAGACTTGAATTGATGCAATCAGTGAAATTCCATGATGTTTTCCATGTTTCATTGCTTAAGAGATAGGTACAGGATGTTGATCATGTGATTGATTGCTCTGTATT